>JAWZYV010009172.1:0-309163 GCA_038373885.1 Cheiracanthium punctorium | reverse complement strand
CAAATAAACATTTTAGTAACTAGATATATTACACCATTCAGCTACATAAATTTGTTTAGAATTAAAAAGTTATTTTTATTTCAAAATATCGTCCTGGCAACCAGCGAAAGAAAAAGAGAAAAGAGCCTTCGTTGCCATCCCCACAAGCACAAAAATAATTTAATTATTCTTAATTCATAGTTATTAATACAAAACTATTCGTAAATCTTATGTGAAAAATTGCCTGAATTTATTACAATTATCCTTTTGTAACTAACGTGAAGCTAAATGTATTTTCGCATATATATACTAAAACAATAAAGATTTTTCATGTATTTTATTGATCCATATGATGCGAATTTCAAAAGTGCATAAAAGTTTCAGCTTAGCCGAATAATTTAAACGAAAATGACACCCTTTTCAGTCATTCACAGTAAGAAAAAAGATCCTGTGACGTAACATGAAAATTCCATTTTTTTTTAAATAACGGCACGAGGTTGAATTCTATTTTAGCTGCCTTATTCCGCCAAGTCGACAATAAATATTTAAATGTAGTTACCCTGACGATTTTCTTTTTTTTTAATGGGTCAACCGTTTATAATGAAACAATGTTCGAAACTCCGATGAAAAAAAGATACGATCGATTCCTAAATTGGGCTCGCAGCCGATATTCAAATTAATTTTGCAGATGATCAGCCATCAGTTTAGTTTTCATTCACTGCAGTTGATGATTTCAACTCATTTATTTTATCATCGTATGGACAACTTTTAAAAGTTGCGGGCAGAACTTTACGATAGTGGCCTCCTGCGCCTGACTTCAGGATGCTAGCGAAATCGCGGGCCGTATAAGTCGGATTTATATGGAAGTTTGAATGTATTATATAGATTTTATATAGGTTTTATACAGGATTTTGACTTGTTCTGAGGGCTGGTCCAAAAGCCATGGCGGGCCTCATCCGGCCGCAGGTCGGGAGTTGTCCATATGTGGAAGCAGTAAATTGGGAGGCTGAAATCTGGTTACTAAGATTTTTTCTAATAAATTTTCAATTCTTATTTAGACGTGGATTAGACTGTGTTGTTTTGTGTTGTGTACTATCATTTAACTAAAGGATAAAGCCCTTTGTGGAGACAATTACAGCGGGCGATAGAATGTTTACACTCAGAATATTTAATATTTACCCACTTAAAATCAAATAACTTCATATTCAATTTTTATTATACATCGAAATTCGAATTGTATAATCTGCAAAAACATTTCGTATTCGAAACATTTCGTTTGGTATGAACATCCTCTCCTATATCCATGCTTAATACATAGAAAACCGTTTTATTTTTGTAAAAAAGTTAAACTTTGTAGTAATTTAGAAAAGCTATCTTAAGCGAATTGGAATCGTAATTTTTCCTCCAAAGCCTGATAACCGTGACTTCAATGTAACGTCAATGTCACTTGCAATAGATAATTCTGACACTCAAATGAATAGCTTTTTTTATTCTCTTAAATGAAATAGAGCTAAAAATACAAAAACGCTTAAAAATCAGGGAACGGGTGGATTATCAGATTTTTTCTTTATTATTTTTTTTCTTTTTTCTTTTTTTTTTTACATAATTTTGATAATTTTCAGGTTGATCGCACCAACGAACCGTGTAAATTTTAAGTTATTAGACAATACATCTTTAATCTGTTTGGATGGTAAAAGTTTTATTTTGAGTGGTTGAACTGGAATTGTGACAGAGTCAGGGATCAGTGTAACTATATAGGAGCGATGTATTTTTGATTTATTCGAGGTTAGAAGTCCATTTTCTTTAGTCCATCCGTTTGTTCTATTATTGTCAACGTTTAAGTAGTTGTTAGGGTTATTATAAAAGAATGTTTTTGATCTATTCTGTTTTTGATTTCATGATTTCGAAGTGTCCTTTTGTACTAATAATTTAAATTGAGTTTATAAAATAAAATTATGTTTAAAGCATATTTATGTAAGATCTTATGATATACTTTTATGGCATCTATATTTATGTATCTAAAAGATTGAATTTACCATTGTAGAATTTGTTTATGCATGATGTATTTTCTTTGAATTAGGAAAAAATAAGTATTTTATGTTTGAATTGAAGCACTATAGAGAAATTTACAATTTCAATCGTAAAGAATTATCATCATAGATGTATTATAAAGACGTAAATGCATGAAAGTGTAGCTCAAAAACGAGCTGTGGAAACATATGATCACCGATAGCAGCACTTAGCCGAAATGTGTGAACATGCAGTGCATACACAAGCAGATGAAACAGATGATTAGTATTTGGAAGGAGAACGACATGGAACAGCTAGACGTCGACAAATACTTCGGGTAAACACTATAAGTATCTACAAATCTGCCACAAATGTGGGTACTTATTATCATAGTTTAAAACTTTTTAACATGGATTGCATTCACCCTGGAGCTTTGCATTTTTCTGAAGAGTAAAAACAAAAATTAACCGAAACCATTTTGGGGACTGTAAGATTGATGTAGGACATTCCGAATTTCCTAATGAATTGGTGTAGTTGTTTCTTCGATGTCACCCCACATTTCAAAGAATTCGAAATTTGAAAACATACTTTACAATGGCTTTGTTCACAGTATATGACCAGTGAAACTATTAACAATTTTGGTGTGTACTGCTACGTTGCGAACAGTGTAGGACTTGATGAATTTTTTTTATAAACTCATTCATCTGACAGTTCAACCAACTCAAATTCTTGATGCTGAATTTGAACGTCCTCAATATGGACAGATATATTTCTGAAGTAATGAAGACGCTGTTAGTGAATGCATCGCCCAAGATCTTCGCTGATACCCTCGCTGATCTGCTACAGAAGGAAAGGAGGCATCTTACGTTAAACTACTTTTTGCTCAACTCTGATGGCACCGACCATCGAATATTTAGCATCTCTCTTCAAAACAAAGTATATGCCATTGTAACATTGAATGCCGACCAAAGCTTACCTGATAATGTATGAGTGATCCGACAGCGATGAAAATCTTTGGCAACCATGAAGATTATTGATACGTGTCAAGTCATTTACGTATTTATTATTTTACACTTAAGGAGCCTTTAGATTCTGAGCATGGCTCGGTAACCTGGTACTGTAAAATTATGTCGCATACTTTTATGTCGCATTTTTGGGACAAATTTCAATAAAGGGGGTGAGAGATAAAAATGGCATTTTTATCTCTCACCCCTTTCATAGTCATTAAAATTCAAGAAATGTTGAAAACAGAAATTCAGAGATATTAATTTTAATTAAGACAGTACAAAAAAAAAGATTCATTTTATGACAACAGACCTAAGATGGTATGCCGGATCTAAAGGAATTAATCAATTTGGTAGCTCAAACAACGTATTTACCTCGAACAAAAATATACGGTAAAAATTTTCTTCGGATTTAAATTTTGCGAGCGAGCTTTAAAACCATGTGACAGTTATCTGCTGAAATTTAACGAAAGTCATTTGGAACCTAGTGGTGATATTCATCGGCCGAAGAGCATTCTTTACTTTTATTCGGAACAGTTGCTCGTGGGTATCGAAACAGTTTTAACGACACAACATTTATGGATAAACCTAATGGACAGATAAACTAAATCACCCATCATTTTAACTTTTTTAGAAAGTGCTAAAAAGACAAAATAGAAATTCGCAAACTGAAATGTAGCTCTCTCAGTGTCAGCGCATTTTTGTAGTGAAAGAGCGAAAAGCTAAATATGTTAATCATCAAATATAGTTCTTTTTAAACAAATAATAATTTCACAAGAAATAAGGCAAAATCTTTTTAATACATACAGGGTGAACCCAAAAGGTAACACGCTTTAATTCCTTAAATATTAGAGATAAGTAGCAATGTAAATTGAAAAAATTAACTACACTAAGAAAAAGTTCTCGTTTTCAAAAAGTTACACTTTTTAAATTTGCACATCACCCGCGCACAAAACGCTCTCCAGACAGCAAAAGAGCTCGGTAATCTATCTATTATCGGCTTGTTAGTAGGCTCTATCGGACTATCTATTATCGGCTTGTTAGTAGGCTCTTTTTCTCTGACTTCGGTAGAACGTCCGCTGGAACTCATCTCCCAACGTCTGAATCATCCATCGCATTCAAACGTTGGGAAATGACCCATACGACGTCCCATAAGAAGTTTTCGGTCTGTCGTCCATTCCGCGCACGTCGTACCAAGGTCCATTTAAAACTATTGCAGGATTATTTGCAGATGGCGCTGGCAGTTTCCCCGCCAGTTCTACTGTTTCGCTTTTCCCCTGGACTGCTCTGTGACGTAGTCGAGTCCCTCCCGTCGTCTTTCTTCTTTTGTTGGCGCGTCAAGCTTGTCAATGTTAATCCTGGTAAGCAAATGTTTTTAAATTTATTTTTCTTGTTGTATTAGTTTTCATATTATAGGTCACAGATTAAACTTAATCTTTAAATTGTGTATTAAGTATTTAACTTTAATCGGCTCGATAAAAGTTACCGAAAGTTACGTTATGCTCTTGTGCTGCTGCATTTGCCTTCATTGCTGTGTTTCTTATTTTGGATTACTGTGTTTCTTACTAATTACTTTCCTTCGGAAATAGGTAAAATCGCTGTATGCGAACAAACTGTCGGGAAATCGCCCAGAGATGCGCAGAATCGCTCCGGAGGGAACAGTCCAGGGACCGTTTCCCAATCTGACATCCCCGACCTACAACGGAGGTCGCGCTCCGAGGTCGGGCGGGTGAAATAGGGGTCGCGTGAAGACAGTTGGCCGAGATGCGGCCGGGGATTTCTCGCTGCTTGGGATCCCAATTAGTGATTTATGTCGCGTACATTAATGAGGCGATGAGCAAAGGTGGTAACGGGCTTTAATTCTTTAGCTATTAGAGATAAGTGGTTAGCGTGAATTGAAAGAACGTTCAAAATAATCTCGGAAAAAAAAAAGAAAAGGTTACACCACGAAAATACCCCCTTCGTTAGTTTTCAAAAAAATGTTACGACTTTTAAATTTGTATACGACTTTCCCGTACAAAAAAAAATTCTTATTTAGTAAAACGTGCACTAATGAGGTGACATACAAAATTTGATAGTTATATACTAAAAAGTGCCAGTAAAAGTATATAAACAGAAACATACGCTGACTCAAACGACTTTCCAATGACTCTCGAAGGAAAAAAAAATCAAGTCAGAAGGTCGCATTTCGGAAGTCGTACAGAAATTAAGAAAGAATTTCTAGAAATAAATGTTTACGTTCCAATTTGTGTATAGCCCCAAATATATCTTTGTTTAAAGATATCTTTGAGACGTTTTAAGATGAAAGCTTGCAATTTTACACAACACCTCATTAGTCAGTGGGGCTTAATTTACAAATTGCGAATTTTTTTATGAGGGTCGTATACAAATTAAAAAGTGGGACTTTTTGAAAAATAACGAGAGGAAATTTTCTTAAACCTAGTCTTTTTATCTTCCTTGTTTTGAACATGTTTTCAATTTAAATTGCGCATATCTCTATAATAGATAAAGAGTTAAAGTGTGCTACCATCTTTTTGGGACATCCTGTATATATATATATATATATAACATATGTAATCTGAAAAGAGATCTTGTGTGAGAGCTCAACTGTTGGATTATCAGAAAAATACTTTTAAAAGGATGCAGTAAAAAGAAATGCAGTAAAAAGTAAATTTTCAGTTGTCAGTTCTATAAAATGGCATATACAGATTTGTGACAGATTCATTTATTTAACTTATTACAAGAAATATTCACTTTAAAAGAACAATCTTGCTAAATACGAGATCTAAAGAACTAATCAATTTAAAGCTCACTCCAATAATATCAAGCGTCTGACCTCAGGATAAAACTTAATGAAATATGTGACAAGATTTTCCTCCAGATTTCAATTTTGCAAACACTGCTTCAGAACCATCTGACAGACATTCTCGGAAATTTAACGAAAACCATTTTTCCCCGGTAGCGATACCGATCGGCCCTTTTCTGGTCGGCAATCATTTGTCTCTCCGAGGTTGATTATATTTGGGGTCGAACATGCTAAATGTGATTTCTCCGCCAAAACAAATTTATAAATGGAAAAGTCGGAATTGAATTCTGGAACTGATGTAGTGAGTGAGGGTCAATACACGCGTTTTAATGATCCTGAGTGTTAGAAAAGAAAGATGGCGGCTTGGACGAAATGGTTCATCGAAGTGATTTGTGGGTGTCTCTTGTAAAAGGTTTTATACCCATGAATTAAATTTTAAAGAAGCACAGGGTGTTTCACTTTGCTTGATCAGAGGATCATCTTCTAAAACATTCGCATGATGGAGAGTATGGAATATGAGACTCTTCAATAGCGAATGAAAAGTATATCCCAACTGAATTGGCCAAATATATTCGATTTTGGAATGAAATGATTTTTCTTGCAATTTCTTTGCAAGTGCTTTCGGGCCTGTTTATTTATACTTCATCGACATAAATGATGACTAATATACTGTTAAAACATAATAGAAAATCTTCTAACTCAATATAGTTACTTCTTTTTTTTGAGGCAGAGAAAGAAGGACACTTTATCACCTCCCCTGCCCCCCCCCCCAAAAAAAAAAAAAAAAAAAAAAAAAAAACATTTCATATAATATTAACACAGAACTTGAAATACGAGTGCATTAGCATACTTGTTTTTTGTGATACGATTCATCATTAGGTCGATTTTTCCACTTGAAGTACGAATAAAAATTCGTTATACGAGCGATCTTCAGGCATGTCACAAACCAAAATATACATATTCAAACAAGTATCACCTCGGAGAAAATCTAAAAGACGAAGGACTGGACTTATCGTCATTGGACAGCATGGAAAAAAATAAGAAAAATGATAAGATAAATGAATAAGAATGATAATGAATAAGATATTTAAGTGAATTAAAATTTAAATTATTAAACAAAAATGAAGTGAAAGAAAAATTTATTACCGCCTGCTAAATGGCTTTGCCAACGTATGCCTGTGAGAAATTAAATTCCGCAGGCTATATTAAATCTGTATCGATAAAATATGCGTTTATAACTCATACATTGTTATATAAAAGTTGAAATGGTTTATTTAGGCGTGGTACAATTGCATTCATTTCAATGGAGAAAATTGATTCGAGACTCGAGTATTTTGAATTACGAGCTGAGACAACACGAGCCTAGAACGAATTATAGTGATTCAAAGTACCATGGTATCGATTTAAGAGGAGAAGGCTCATAATATAGCTTTACTGAACTACTTTGAAACTATAAAAGTCAGCTTCGGGGTCCATTAGAGGTTTGCTCTCTTCTGCATAATTTAGAGAATAAGTCGTAAGTGTTTGCGCAGGTATAAATTTCATACAACATTTCAGTAAAACATATTATTAGCAAGTTGGATCCATAAGATGGCAAAACCTTGTTCCAACATTTACTGATCAAGTTGAACCATGCACGTGTACATGTCGAACTATAAAGTGGGAAAAAAAAGTTGAACCATAAAATTGAAAACATTGAACAATGCATATGTAAATACAGAACAATTTAAATATCAAGTAATTTAAACTGGCAATGCCTACGGAAGCCATTTCTCAATAAAAATATTTTACCCTGATTGCAGTTTTAGAAAGCTGCTAACTGTGTGTACGGCAACAGCGGGAATAGAAGCCGGAGTTACTACATGATCACATCGTACTTTAACCCCAGTACAGAAAGGTTGCTGCCAGAAGCTGATGGAAATACGCTTTCAGCTTCACCACAGATGCCATCCCTTCAATCTTCACTGTAATTTGCTGTAAGATATTGCCATTGGGTGAAAAGTTGGAGCATGAATGAACTTTACCCATTTACAGCACTTTTGAGGAATCAATTGAACGAATTGTTGGTGCGTTTGTTTTTTTGACTCCATCAAATGGTTCACGGTTGTCGGAAAATTTTTCTTAACCACTTGCACTACTAATAAACTCACGTTTGCGCGTGCCGTGCGCTACAGTTACGCGGTGAGGTGCTACTTTGTCATTTCGATAATGCTCCATTTTCACCAATAGGATTGGACATTCGTCTTTTTCATTTGTGCCATCAATATGCATTTATAAGTATGCAAAATAATTCCAGATGCAAAATAAGTATGAATTTCATCTAAAGCTGTATCTCTCTAATTTTCTTCAAATTGTTTTAATTTTCGGATTGCATCTCCTACGGCCGTATTCACCAAACAGTTGACACTTGAATTAACCCTAACACGCGTGTTAAAGTCATGGGTAAGATATTTTGCCTATGAGCTTAACACATGTAGTTCGATTAATCCTAGTGTCAAGAATTTGGTGAAAATGGCCGCTATTGTTTGATTCGTGTAACGATTGCTTTCTGTAACGATGATATTCTAAAATCCTTTAGGTAAAATTTGGTATAGCATTTGCAAAGCTGTGATTCTTTCTCCCATTTCTATGTTTATTCCAGAAATCTGTGAGTACTGCCAGGTTTTGCTTTTATTTTGTATGTTTTCCCATATAAATTCTTCAGATGTAAGACTAATTTCACGATCTTCACTGCCACTATCTTCTTCACTATCAGATACTATATCTCTAAGTCGCTTCTGAACACAAACAATTTCTTCGCAGTCTCTATCTGTATCACTGTTACACGCAATAGGCTAATTGCTTTTACTTTACACTTGTCGAAATAGCATTGTTGAGGTTACTGTGGCTCGCCAGTTTGATACGACTAAAATGATATAATATAGTAATGTATAGATTCTAGAATATTTTCAAGATATCGATGTCTGTATGTGCACTCTTGCACTCTGTAACTGTAGCTACACAAACGAACAATCTGATTGCTAGCCGACGTACTGCGCACGTGATTTTTGCTTTTGTGACAAATGTCTGTTGACGTGGTATACACGTCACTGGCTATTTTGGAACAAAAACATCTCGACGTGCATGATACGTCTTTATTGCGCAAGTGGTTAATGTAATTCCCAGTTTAGAATCTCCCCATTGTCTTCCATTATTAAACGATATCTTCCAAACTAAGCAAAAAATTTACATAATACGTAATTTTTAGAATCCATCATGCATAAATTTAAGAAGGATGAAGTGAAGCATTCCGCAAATCCATTGCTATATGGTTCGAATTTTTTCGGTTTATTTACTTATTAACTCATCATTTAAAATACATTTGGTAGATGAACATCTATTTTAAACAAAGAAAAAGTAAAATACATACAAATGAAGTTTGTACAGGAACTGTAGAATTCTCAACATCTACTTTACATGCACAATTATGTTTCTTTCTACGAGAGTTTGATAGAGCCAACCTAAAGACACATTATCATGCTTTAGGCCTTCAGCGCTTGACTGTTGATTTCGGTTATCTTTAAGATGGCCACTAGCGTAATGTTAATGTACTGTATTGCTATGCCACAGGCCCAGATATATATTTGATTGTCAGGCTGGGCAAGGTCGATTTAGTCGCACCAGGTTGATCATCCGGCCTGTTTATAATACTCTAGAAACCCCCCAAAAATGGGTAATTCTTAATTTGCTGTTGGAATTGGTAATTCTTAAGTTGGCAAAAGAAATAGGCTTAGCAAAACTAGAAAAAAATTTTCCGCTATCAAAACAAAATCGCACTGCATTGGGAAAAGAAGAAAGAAAGAAATCATGGTGAAAATGGTTCACATGTTCAATACGAAAAAGAGAATATTATTTACTAACTCTGCGATTACTTTTCAAAACAAATGTAATTTATTTGTTTTTTTAGTAGCGACATCCACAATCACCAATCGTAACTAATTGTTGATGAAAGATCTTCTGCGGAGGGCATATGTGTCTCCTTGGTTCTAATTCCTATCACCCTTCCAGAAAAATTTCTCGATAATTCAATTCCTCCTCCCCACCATTTCCACTAAGTGACGCTTGCGAAGCCATATGGATGAGAGAGTAAAATGCAATTATGAGAACGACTTTACAGGTACGCAATACTTCACGCTTACTTCGAAAATCATTTCAGCAAATGGACACGACGGACTAGCGCAATAAATTGTAAACCACAAAGACGAGTCTCTCTTATTACATAAATTGAGACGTTTAATGTCTTACGATACGTGTAGATCCTAATACGGCGGATAATTATTTTAAGGAGACAATCGGCCTTAGAGACTGTTTTATGGTATCCATTAAATCTAATGGGGTCAGTTTCTGGAATGAGGTTTCGGATAGGCAATCCTAATCGAATGCTTGACCGTTCAGGAGTGAAAGTCCATTGCTTCTTAGTACCTTGGGAAAAGCTTAAATTTTCTGAGAGTTTTCTTTTTCTAAGGAGCAACGATATAAAAAATATCTGTCAATATGAAGTTCATGAAAATACCTAATTCAAGTAATACTGAAGCAGAAAATCCTTTTTTAACATTTTCCAACAAAGTTGAAATATGTTTATTATTTTGGCTTGTTTGCCATTCCGACGCGTTCTTTGGCGCAAATATAACTCATGCACTTAAAATAATTCGAATACGTTGCGCTCTGTGGACAGTGACTCTTTAAAGTGTAGACACTTAAATTGTTTGAAATAAAGTAAAATTAATATATGCTATTGAGGTTCTCTTAAAATAATGTTCCTAACATTGGTGTTTAGTTTTTTATTTGAGCACCCGAAATAATTTGACTACATTTCGCATCTGTGGGCTGTCATTGTTTAGAGCTTATTTTAAAGACATTCGAGGATTTCAAACAAAACTAAAATTGAAATAGATTGTTAAGAGTTACGAAATAACGTTCTCCGTCGAAAATAGTATATGAAGTATAATAGTTCCCTTACACGAGCACTCATAATTCCGATACATTACGGTTTGTGGCAGTTTAGAGACATTAGTCCATTTAAATCACAATCAAGTCCTGGAGTGACCCAGTCAGTTGACAACCGTCAAGGTTGGCTAATCAACCTTTCTTAACTGGATTGCTGTGGGACCGTGTACACTAATGGCAATTGATGCTTGTAAAGTGGATCTAATGTCCACCATGTTGAAACGAGTCCGACTGAGCCAATTCAGGTGCAGGTCTCTCATTTCAAATTGGTTTAAAATTAGGACGCCATGAGATAAATCGGTCTTCTATTCATTGGGGCTCAATAAAGAAAAGCCTCTCAATATCGCCCATTGCTGATCTATATTTTGAGGATTTGTTTCCGCTACTACGCGATTAGCCAGCTGGCTTTAGAAACAACAATAAGCACAATAAAAGTATATAGATCAGAGGTATGCCAGGGGTGCCGTGGAGATAGTCAAGAAAAGTCTAAAATTTGGTGGAGTATAATCAAAAAGTTTTCTCTGAACCGGTATCCCACAATAAAGGTAGCCGAGCCGATGAACAGTGGGCCAAGACAAAAATATTTCAGTCAAGTTCGAGAGAATTCAGTGTCCAGTCTTCTGTCTTTTAAAGAACTCCCTGAGATGTGGGGAGGGGCAAAATTCTATATCGCTTTCCTAAGAGAATACTTTCTTGGTAGTTAGCCCTATAAGCGCAAAAGAAATAATGAAAAATGCATCCAAACCGTTTCATTCTAAACTTCATATTTATGCTGCTGTGAAGATAAACTGCCGCGAAAGTTTTTAGCCTGAGAAGGGTGTCGCGGTGAAAAAAATTTGGGAAATCCTGATATAGATGTTTATTACAGCTTATTTTTCACTGAAAGGAATGAACATATCATCTGTACCTCTATTACAGTATCTCTTACAACTGCACAATAGTAATACGATTTGTTTAAGGTTCGTCTAGACGGGTCGAAAGGGTCGCCGAATTCGGTGACCGTTTGGCGACATCTAACGATGTGTCGCGAAATTTTGTGCAAAAAGTCTTCAAAACGGATTTCAGATTAGCCATAGTAATATAATCATAATATTTACCAATGAGAATTTAACTACCATAAACTGTCAAACTCACTAATGGATGTTTTGACTGTTCCTCATACATACTGTTAATTCTAGCTTAAACTGTAGTTTAGAATAACAGATCAAGTAATAGATAGGAAAAATCAAAATTACGCTAAAAATAGCGGTGATAGAAAGATAACTTACTGAGATTGTTTTTGAATTTTCGTTATGCAGTTACGTATATCTACTGAAATCTGTAACGTTAGAAAACGTTTTATAATCGATTCGTTCTGCGGTATTTATATTCTGTGTTTATTACTTTCAAATAAAGTTAAAAAGTTGCTATGATTTCGGTTTGTACTATCAATTCCTAATCTTAACTAACTTAAACTATCTGCGGAAATATTTTAACACGCCATTGCTACGTACAACGTCGTGTATTTTGTTAAAAATAGGGTATGCAGCATTTTTAGTTATTTTACAGTAGCCCCTAAAATATTTAAAAACTCACAATATAGTTGAATGAAGTTTACTTGAAGGAGCGGCGATAGGGGTCCCTGCGTAGCAGTTCTCGAGCCGTTTGGAGAGGTTGGCAAAAGGAGTAACTAAATGTTCAAAAATGGAAACTACACATCATTAGATGATGAGGTAAGCTTTCATCGCGTTGCGTTAAATAAAAGCAACAACTCAGGCAATGCTCCGTCCATCGACTTTCACTTAATTTTTATTAAAGACACATACATATTAGAGTTGTTGAATGGCAAGGGGGTGAGGATGGACTGCGAATTTGCGTCCGATTAGCTGTTCAACTGGAGCTAAAGTGATCTCTAGGAGCGAAACAATTAGACGTAGCCTACAAACTAGGGCTATGCAGCGCTAACAAAAAATACGCATACAAATAAAAAAGGAGCACGCTTGCGGAGCGGTTAGGAATAAACCAGTGTATTAATTTTATAAATCGAAAAAATTAGGAGCAGAAATTTAAAAAGGTTACTCAAACGTGTCAATGAACAATATCGCCAAGATGACATCTGTGAGAGACTGCTGAACAAAGCAATAAAATAACAGCCATGCCTAAAGTTAGCACCTGCGAAAAAGAACTACATTCTAACGTACTGTTAAAAAGGGCTATTCTGCAGTCAGAAATCACACAAGAGCCGAACTGCTTAGAGCGGATGTGAGGGGCTATAGGTAACATGCACCGCGCAAAATACAGACAGGGGCTACATACAAGTGCCGAAAAAGTGTAAGAAATTATTAAATAAAATATATACATATTCCAATGGTACACTAAAAAACAACTGAATATCAGAAGAGATAACAATAAGCATGTAAATGAAAGTGTGCTATCCGGTAGCGTTCCCAGATTGATGTCCGAGGAAAAGCAGGGCATTTATGCAGGTGAGGCAAGTGCTTCATCTCTTGCCAGATCACAAATAGGGTGCAAAAAGAGTCAGGAACCACGCTGATATGACATCGATGTGTACGCAGACAATCTTGGCCAGATATCAGACGAAACATGACGACAGATTTCAATCTAGCCCACTGAGGCACACTGAGATTTTGTATAAGTCATGGTTTATTAAGTTTGGAATTTTCGAGTTCTTTCCGGAGTTCTATTAAATAATACATTATTATTAAATATTAAAATTGAGTTGGTATTTAATATTACTGAGTATTATTGAGTTCTTATTAAATATTATGTGATACACTTTTATGAAAAGCATTATTTTACTTATAGAACATGCAATTGGAAATGTCTGTTCCGTTCAAATACTTTTCGTTTGAGAGTACATTGCGGTGTACGGTCAGTGTTTGATTTTTAGTACATTTTAAAAATGTTAATATGCACTAAGAACACAATTAAAAATATCACGTAGTTGATCTAAATAAGCACATTTGTACTATCTGCAGTACATTTTCAATAATCACGATTTAATTTAGAAAGACAAACCAGACAGATCGACCATAAACCGTTAATAAAATTCATCAAAATATTTGACAGTTAACATACAGGGTGTTTCATAAAGACGGTACAACGCTTTAATTATGTATCCATTTGAGATAACTGGCGCATTTAAATTTAAAAAAAAATGTTCAAAATAAGGTAGGAAAGAAGGCTAGGTTAAGAAAAAACTCCTCTCGTTAATTTTCAAAAAAATACACTTTTTAAATTTCTACACGACCTCCTACATAAATTCCATAAATTAACTATTTTTTATTTTCTTCCAACACGATTCATTTCTCTTGATCCAACAAGTCCATTAGAAAAAAACGCATACTTTAAAACCAACTGAATTTTGATACAGGAAAATAGCGGATTTAAACCAATTTTCATTACGTAAGAGGCTGTTTAATCTCTGAAATTTGGGGTCATTATTCAAATTGATAGTCGAAATTTTTAGATATTACGATAACACGTGTAAAACAATTCCGAATGCACTTAAATAAGGCCTTAATGGACTGAGATACCTAGTAGTCTAACTATGCAATCCGGGGGAAGCATGCAGCCATCGATTTCGTAATTTTTTCGTAAATTTACATTTCTGTTTTGGTTTACTGTGCTATGCACAACTTTCCATTTTCAATTAACTCAGTGTATTTTAAGGATAGAGTTATGCGGTTTCTTTTTTTTTCAGGTCTTGTTAAATGGAAAATAAAACTTTATGATTGAGGAAATTGTAAGCGCAACAAATTAAAAAAAAGTGTCACTTCTTTGAAAATTAATGAGATGAATTTTTTTAACATAATTTTCCCCTACCTTATCTTGAACATTTAAAAAAAATTGCATTGCTCATTTACCCCTAATGGATAAAGAATTAAAGCGTGTTATCACCACACCCTGTATATATGTATCAGACACAGATTATTTACAGACCAAAATAATAACTGAATATGCATTTGTGATTTATGATAATATTACAATTTAGCTATACCTTAAAAAAGAAAACATTTTCTTCCAAATTACGATACATATCGTTCACCTTTTTCCGTTCAAAAATACATGCCATTTTCCACACTCTTAATAACTTCGCATTTATGAGGACAGAAAACGAAAATGGATGGTTAATTACAGCCACAAAATGCAATGGCCTGAATTATTTAATTAGGCCTGAAAGCACAGGAATTTTAATGGAAACAATAACTTCGGGCGGACTGATTAAGATTCCAATGTCTTTAAGGTTAACATATAAATTTGCACTGTGTGTGTGTGTGTACAGGGGATTTCAAATTTTGTGTTTCATAAATGAAAATTTGTATTTTAAAATGCATTAGACAATTAATGACACGGCAAGCGAAATGAATAGGTAGAATGAATTAGTATATTTAAAGAAAAGGAGTGAGAAAATTGCGAATATTGTGCTGAATGATGGATAAGCGGTTAGACCTTTTAAATGAGCAGTTACTGGAAAAGACCATTAAAATGCGTAATGAAGAAATCATTCAAATTTGCGTTTATTCCCCATGTGAAGGAAGTGTGTTGTTATAAATGAAGAATGTTTAGGAATTCTTGGGAGGAGAAATTGAACTAAGAAATTATTTCTCTTTTTAAATTGAACTCTGTTTGATGACTTGCACTGTTAGTGTACGTGAAATTATATTCATTAAACTCAAATTTTCAATTGCAATTTTTGTTAAAATACTCAAAAAAGAACATGTTGTTAAGAATAAATTGGAAATAAATAATCTTGTTTAAACATTGGATTTATTTAAATAAAATAATTCCTGATGCAACCAGATTGCGTCTCCTTGCATACAATGGGATTCTTCACAGAATACTTGATGTTACAGTTGAAAACATCTGCTTACTCCTATAACATCAAGTATTCTGTGAACAGTCCCATTATATACCAGGAGACACAATTTGGTTGCCTCCAATGGCGTAGCCAGAAATTTTTCATGGGGGGGGGGTTACGACTCCTGCAACTCACACATACATATACATGTGTGTGATAAGGGAGTGAAGAATATACATATTGCATGGCAAAAAAATCCTCATGGGAGGCGGGAGGGGTTATGACCCCCCTAACCCTCCTTGGCTACGCCCCTGGTTGCCTCAGATGAAAGTATTTTGTCAGTGCTTATTAACTTTTTACACTAATACATTTAGTTTAATTTTCTTTGGCTTGAATTTCTTCTGAGAGATAAATCAATGTCTGATTTCTCAAGTTTCCATCATTCCTCTGGTAAGGTATGTTCACTTGCATATCCTTCATCCTAATATGGACTGGTTGATAGCTCCACTGCGGGAAAAAATACGCAACCCAGGATAATCCGAGAACCTGTATTAAGAGATCTCTGGAAGCCATGATTAAATTATAGGTAAATGTCCGTACTGACGGACTCCTAAGCTTCTCCTATATTATTAAATATTTTTTTAAAAATTAAAACTCATTTTTGTAAGATAAAATTTATAATAATTTTTTCACTTTCTTATCAGTCATTCCATTATTTTTTAAAGTTTTGTTTGCGGAGGGTCGCATTAGATATGATGGAAAAATGTAAGCGACTTTTGGTTATGAGAGAAACTTTTTATTATCGAGCAGAGTTACTTTTCAGAAGGATATGAAAATGGATTTAATAGATTAAAATGATGCACATGGGGAAATTTAAAAATGTCTGTCTGACATTTTAACGATTAATGTTAAGGACAAATGCATTTGACTGTACTTGTTTTTGGTAAAAACTTCTACTTGTGACGTAGTTTACCCGTGATATCCAATAAAACAAAAGATTTCCATGAGATTGTACTTCTCATCAAAATTAATCCATATCGGATGTAGATCGGACATCATAGACTAAAGCATCGATTACAGGTGGTATTAATTAAGTTTATAAGGATTTACGTCCTATGACTTGAGGGGAAATAAATGTTTTTGAATGAATAAACAAAAGAAACGACTAATAATCCTTTTCGGGCAAAATTTGGCAGCCTGAAGTTATCTCAGTCAAAAGCAATATTATAATAACCAGGGTTGGCAAGGTTTTTTCCATTCCCGGTAAATACTATGGTAAAAACCGGTATTTACCGTTGGATATACTATGTTTTTGCCACATGGGAAAAACTGATTCTTAAAAACATAAATATAAACCCAAAACAACCTTTAAAAATGTCAAAATTCAGTTCTAAGTAAGTTGCTTGAAAGGTACACAAAAAAAAGAAATAAAATATATATAAAAAAACAGATAATGGAGGGCATTTATTTAAATATTTACACACCATAAAGATTCCCAAACATTTACTAAGCATCTTCGTATTCATATTCTAACCAGTTGCAAAATTATATTCCTAATCTTGTTTGGGATGAAAGAAAAGTTAGGAAAAATATGCTCCAGAGATACTGATGATGCAGGACACTCCTGAAGATGTTCCATTAATTGGTGAAATTCTGCATCTATTCCAGTTTTACTTTTACTTAAATTTTCCTACCATACTGCAGTTGAAATGGTGTTTGTAATGTCTTCGGAGAAAAATGTTTTTGGAAAAGGTGCTTCTTCTGTCTTAACTGTATAATGTAAGTACTTTGGATTTAAAGCCTGAAAATATTTACCAGCAAATTCCCCCTGACCTTGTGATAACACCTTTATATTTCTGACTCATCAGATGTGCCAAAAAACGGACAGGTGTCATTGCTTTATCAAAGCTAGATTTCACTTTGCTGAAATGTGGACTGAGTTCTTTATTTTGAAGAAGCTCTAGAGAAATTTCACAAGCATCAGCAATATTGGCATTATTATCATGTAGTAATTTTGTAAGGGCTTTTGCAACTGGTTTCAATTGGTTGTACATATTTTTTGCTTCTTTATACAGATGAAGATTGTTTATTAAGTACTTAATGTCGTTATCAACTTCGTGATTATCCACAGTTTGAAGAAAAAAAGGCCTGTAGGTAAAAAAAGTTTTTAAACAAGCTATTTGTGAGTTCCACCTTGTTTCACCTGGAATTTGTGGTTTAACCGAATCGGCATACTCTTTCAATAAACTCTCAGGAATATGGTGATTTCTTAAAAAATTTTGATTTTGAAATATTAGCCATAACAGAATCAGTAATTACATTATTGACAAGAATATTTAAATAATGTGATGCACATCCATATGTAACTCGTATAATATTTGTTTCAAGATTCTGTCTCATTGTAAGCATTTTCTGTTCCTTATCGAAAACGAAACTTTTTACAGTGCATCCATATGTAGCTTCTGCTGCAGTTTTTGCCCCACGAGCAAGATTTGTAGAATACCAAGGAGAATACTCACTCGTTTTCTTAATTTCCCCTCAATATATGGAATAGGCTATAACAGGGACATTATGTATGTTACTTTTATTTTGTTAAGAAATGTTCTAAAATATTTATTTAGGAAATTAATTAGCATTAAAAAAATTTATGAACGTTTTTTATATTTTATGCAATAATTCTTATTTATTTATATTCCTTTCCTACAGAATAATTTTAAACCTAAAGGAAGTTTGTAATAACTATGTATTTATAACTTTAATTTTACACATCAGATATTCAGAAAGCCAGAATGTTTTACATATTGCCATATGCAAGTTTTTTCCAATACTTATCCCCTTTTTCTGGTATTTACCAGTATTTCTTGGTGGGACGAATAAAACAAGTTTTGGACGGGAAAAAGCCAACCCTGAATATAACCGAATGTTTATTTATTTATTTATTTTTATTTGCGTCCTCAATATACTGCCACTTGACAAAATATGGTGGTATATGAGTTTTTTTTTTTCTTCACACAACACATGGATATTGTGACGTAGCGCCACAGTGGTAGCGTGATTCTCTGAGGCTTAGTTAAAATAATAAGTTTTATTTACAGAAATATTTACAGTATTTATGTACAGGCACATGATGAAAAATTACGCGAGTACCAACCCCGGAGCAGTTCATACGGAGAACTTGCCTCCTCTCTCGCTAAAAGCCATCTCTCTCCTCCCTTCCAAAAACCTCTCACTCCCCATTCATCGGGGGTCAGCTCTCTTGACCCCAGGGGGAGAAGACGATGTGGGCCGATGACCGCACTACGCTACAGACACTCTCCCCCCCTTAAGAAAAAATCTTTTCCATCTCTAGGGAAAGATTTTACAGTTACACACTCACAAATAATACCTTGAGCACATATGGGGCAATTCAAAAGAAAGCAAGGCGAGAGAAATTAAAATACAATTAACAGTATCAATTCTTCTACTTATCGCGAAAATATAAAATAGAAACAATTTAAACAATAATACAAAACGAAACTTAGTCTGGGATAACACTTGAGATAATATTAATTCATTAGTCCTTTCTCAGGAAACTCATCCGTCCACAGATCGACTGAGACTATCTGCGTTTTGGTGGCTTTTACCAGATCGATGTACTACTTCAAAGTTGTACGGTTGCAGGGCTAAAGCCCATCTCATCAATCTGGGATTTGAACTGGCATTCGTTTTTAGCCACACCAAAGGGTTATGGTCCGTCACGATCGTGAACTTCTGACCATCTAAATAATAATGCAGCTTCTTTACTGCAAAAATTATAGAAGCGCATTCTTTCTCAGTTGTACCATATTTTCGCTCAGTAGGCGAAAACTTCTTACTCAAGTACAGGACTGGATGTTCTTCCTTCTTGTCATTCAACTGAGAAAGAACGACGCCCATTCCCGCGTCTGATGCATCTGTTTGAACCAGAAACTCTTTGCTATAATCTGGAGCATAGAGCACTGGGTCTTCGATCAACTTTGTTTTTAAATTACGGAATGCTTTGTCGCACTCTTCTGTCCACATGACGGAACCCTTTTTTACCTTTCCCTTCAATGCATCAATGAGGGGCGCAGAAATTACAGAGAACATAGGGATGTATTTGCTGTAATACCCCACTAGTCCTAAAAAGGCACGAATTTCCGTTTTAGATCTAGGAACCGGGTAATCTACTATTGCACGAACCTTTATTTCTGCTGGTTTGCGTATCCCTTGCCCAACAATGTGCCCCAAATATTTTACGTGATCTTGCGCAAACTGACATTTAGAAGGCTTGATGGTCAATTTCGCTTTCTCTATTTGACTTAGCACATAGTCCAAGTGCTTTAAGTGGGACTCCCAACTATCGGAAAAAATCGCAATATCATCCAAATAGGGGACCGCAAAAGTTTCGCAACCTTTCAATATTTCAGCCATCAATTTGCTAAAGAAATACGGGGCATTCTTTAGCCCGAAGGGGAGCCTTAACGGGCGGTAGCTACCAAAACTCGTTACGAAAGCGGCAACCCTTTGAGCTCGGGGACTCAAGGGGATCTGCCAATACCCTTTTGCCAGATCTAGTACGCTGATGTATTTCGCAGAAGATACCAATTCTACCCTTTCTTCGATGTTAGGTAAAGGATAAAATTCTGTACGGATAATCTCGTTCACCTTACGGTAATCGATGCAGGGCCGGGGATCTCTACCAGGAGCCTCGACCAAGACCATGGGACTTTGGAAATCAGACTCTCCAACCTCGATAATTTTTAAATCTAACATTCTTTGTATTTCTGTCTTTAAAATTTGATTTTGGCGTTGTGAAGCTCGATAGGGTTTACTCCTAATAGGTTTTTCATCCGTTAAATCTATATCATGCACCACAAGATCGGTGAGGCCAGGGTCATTAGAAAAACTGGCTAAATATTTGTGCAATAGCTTTTGGAGCTGCTCAATTTGCTGGGGTTCTAGGCGCCCTTCCAAATTACATTTGTGTAAGATCTCGGTAAATTCATAAATGTTGGGATTTGTTTCCAGATACGGAAAATCTACCTCGTCATCCTTACACCAATCTTGCTGTTCCTCGCACGTTATAAAATTTATCACCTCAGGTCTTTTATAATAAGGCTTTAACATATTTACATGGTAAACCTGAGTACGCTCTTTTTTACCGGGCATTTTTACCAGATAATTGGTTTCAGAGATCTTGCTTTGGATAACGCCAGGACCGATCCACTGCACAGCTAGTTTATTAGGCTTAAACGTGGTATAAACGAGAACCAAATCACCTTCGCGAAACTCTCGTTTAACGGCATTCCTATCATACCAAACCTTTCTTTTGAGTTGGGTCTCTTTCATGTTTTCAACCGCTAAATCTTGGCATAATTTTAGCCTATTAATGATGTTAAAAATATATTCGGTGACCAAATCCTCGTTATCACTAGCATCAGTCCATTTTTCAAAAAGTAACGTTTCAGGCGTTCTCAAATTTTTTCCATGTACTAGTTCAGCCGGAGTGAACCCATTACTTTCGTGCCTAACTGTCCGTAACGCAAAAAGCGCCAGTGGGAGACTGCTCTCCCATTCGGACCCTGCTTCTAAGCACAGAGCCTTTAGAAGTCTCTTAATCGTTCTGTGATATCTTTCAATCGAATGCGTCTGTGGGTGGTACACAGAACTTCGGCATACGCGAATGCCAAATTTTTCAAAAAATCCCGTAGTGAGAGCGCTCATGAACGACGTCCCTTGGTCACACTGTACCTCCTTAGGGAAGCCAATCCTACTGAACACATTTAATAGAGCGTCCACTACCGAAGTAGATTTAATATCCGCAACAGCTATCGCGTCGACCCACTTCGATGACAAACACAAAGCTGTTATTAAATATCTTTTCCCACTTGTAGTCTCAGGTAAAGGGCCACAGGCCCATATTTATTTTTGAGAATATTTCCGAAATTACCGGTACTAATTTCAGAGGGGCCTTCTTCTTATCGCTAGGCTTTCCCACCCGTTGGCACTCATCGCACGACCTAACATAGGCTTCTACGTCTTTGTAGCAGCCCGGCCAGAAAAAATATCTCAGGAGTTTATCTTTTGATTTCGTAACTCCCACATGGCCGGAGGTCCCTTCGTGGCAAAGCGCCATAATCTGTGGTCTAAGCTTCTCCGGTATAACAATTAACTTTTTTACCTTCCCGAGGTGGTCCTCTTGTAACCGAAATAAGATTTCATTTTCTATTTCATACCCCCTTTTCTCAGCATGCTCATATGGCTTGTTAGCCAGAATAGTAATATCTTTAAGTGTGGGACATATCTTCTGCATCTCAATAAAATCTGCCCGATTTATCCCGGCCAGAGATAAACCATCCTCACTTTTTTGTATTTCGGGTAACACAATAGCCGTGTCAACTTCCGACTCTAAATTCTCACTTTCCCTTATCTTCACACCCGAAACCTCATCTCGTGAAGAAAGGTTTTCTGTTTGCTCCCCCTCTTTCTCACGTTTACTGCGGGCCCTCGTCTGTACTGCATTTACGACCTCTGGTCCTGGGGCTGACAAATGGTTATGATTCTCCAATTTTTTAGGTGTCCGGTTTCCTAAAATGTAATGGCCTTGATCTAGGTCATCTGAAATCACAGCTGCCTTGGTCATTATCTGGCCGAATTCTCCGCTTAACGACACATGAGCCAAAGGCAAACACACGGCTTCAGAGGTCAAAGGCTGTCGGACCCAAACAGTTTCGCCTGTAAAGTCAGCCGGCGTGACGTATTTTCTAGTCACCAAATCAATGGTGCTACCAGAATCTCTAAGCAATTTGGATGCTATGCCGTTAACAGTCCCATCTGAGATGAAAGGAGATAACCATGACTCTATCTCCCCACCCCCAACAAAAAGATTATTTACAACAGCACTCTCTTTTCGCTCCTTTAATTTCGGACACTGAGCCTTATAGTGCGGACCCCCGCAAGCGAAACAGCTTACAACTCTGCGTTTTTCAAACACCTGCTCGGTAAACTTTCCCCCTTTATCATTCGATACTTTTTTCTTATCGTCTATCTTATTTATTGGCCTTTCCCGGTTAGTCGTAACCAGAGGGGATTTTTTTAGGTTTTTCCGCACTTGTTCGAATTCCTCAATTTTTGTCACAAGATCTTTGGGGGAAATGATACTGGCCCATTCATCGAGATAATATTCTTTGAATTCTATGGGCATGCGTTTTTTTATTTGATCAGAGATCATCAAGTCTTTTAGCTTGTCAAAGCTATCAACCTTCAAACCTTCTAGCCAGCCTTCAAAATACGTTTGTAGCTCATAAAAAAAATCATACCAAGTACGCTCTGGAGATTTTTGATGTTTAGCAAATAGTTGCCGAAATTTTTCTGCGCTGACTTTAAATCTCTGTAGTAGTAACTCTTTTACTAGTCGATAATCCCTTCCCCTTTCTTCGGGTTCCCGGGCGATGATATGGACAATCTCAGTGGGTAACAATCCAATCAACTGAGTTACCCACTGATCTTCTGGAATTTCCAGAACTTTAGCTTGACGCTCAAAGAGGGACAAAAATAATGTAATATCATCATCTTTACTATTAAATTTAGGCATAAACTTTTGAATTTCCCCTTTAAAACAACTTCTCTTGTTAGAATTTCCTCCCCCATTTTGTTTCACAATTTCAAGTTCCAATTTCTTTTTTTCTAATTCAAAATTTTGTTCCTGTTCCTGCTTTAATCGTTCAGTGGTAGCTTTCTCTTGCTCCGCCCTTTCTGACAAAATACTCTCTAGTAAATTCTTGACGAACTCTTCGTCATAATCATCGCTCTCTAAAATTCGAGTTTTGATTTGGACCATTTTCAAATTTTCGTCCACTTCGCAACCTAACTCGTCTGCCAATTTTAGCAGGTCGCATTTTCTTGCCTTTCCCAAAAAAGCCATTATGATTTGTGAGGCAAATACCAGGAAAATTTTTAATTAAATAAAAGCAACAATCTATACTATCTAGGCAATTAAAATCAATAACAGTAATTATATTAACATATATGTGATACACCAGAATATTAAACTGTTCTACTGCACTTCTCAATACCAAATTTTCTTCACAATTAAAAAATACTCAAGAAAAAGATTATAATACACAAACATGCACAATATGTTAAAAGATCCTATTTTATATTATTAACTTGTTCCAAGATGAATACTTAAAAATCAACATTTGCAATAAACACACTTGAATATAGAAAATTAAACCATTGCTTTCTTTTGACTCAATAACTTAATTTAACAACAATCATTTCAGATTCCAAAATACCCAAGTTAATGGAATTTTTATCTTAATTTCCCAAAATTTTAAAATTGATTTAAATTTGGAATAGAACTTTTTAAACATTTAATTAATTGCCCCAATGTATAATCAAGGTACTTACCCCCTCTTTCAGGAGAAATCTTTGTATAATATCCTTTTGCACCCGGTGCAGTCTGTAATTTACACAAAAGTTCACAGTTAATAAGTTCGTTTATTGTCCACACAGTGATTTCGGAGTCGGGATAACTCTTTCTCAGTTCGGATACGGTTGTCTAAATCGGGAACGCTAGGGCTGAAAATTAGTTTCAACACAGTATTCTTCAGGGTCTGGATGACCAGCTTGAGCCAGGGACCTGCTGTCGCAACCAGCGAAACACGGGAGCGTCCAACAGGATCGGGGTGACCGTCTTCTCTTATCAATAAGGCCACAGGAAAACTAAGGCCAGGTGGCCTCTTTCAGCTACACAAGGGTCGGGGCGACTCTCAGATTTTCAATCAGGCCAGGGCGGCCTCCGTCACTTCCACTACGGTCGGGGTGACCCTCCTTTTTTCCAATAAGGCCAGGGCGACCTTCTCCGCTTTTCGCAAACCTCAGGCCGGGTGGCCTCTTTCAGCTACACAAGGGTCGGGGCGACTCTCCGCTTTTCAATAAGGCCAGGGCGGCCTCCGTCACATCCACTAGAGTCGGGGTAACCCTCCTCTTTTCCAATAAGGCCAGGGCGACCTTCTCCGCTTTTCTGGAAAACTCAGGCCGGGTGGCCTCTTCCAGCTCCACTAGAGTCGGGGCGACTCTCCGTTATTCGGGAACATAAAGGCCGGACGGCCTCTTCCAGCTCCACTAGAGTCGGGGCGACTCTCCGTTTTTACATAAAGCCAGGGCGGCCTCCGTCATTTTCATTAGGGTCGGGTCGACCTTCATTCTTCCGCTAAGATCGATTTGATCACATTTGCCAGGGGACTCATCCCAGCGCTGGCACCAATTCTAGACTGTGACGTAGCGCCACAGTGGTAGCGTGATTCTCTGAGGCTTAGTTAAAATAATAAGTTTTATTTACAGAAATATTTACAGTATTTATGTACAGGCACATGATGAAAAATTACGCGAGTACCAACCCCGGAGCAGTTCATACGGAGAACTTGCCTCCTCTCTCGCTAAAAGCCATCTCTCTCCTCCCTTCCAAAAACCTCTCACTCCCCATTCATCGGGGGTCAGCTCTCTTGACCCCAGGGGGAGAAGACGATGTGGGTCGATGACCGCACTACGCTACAATATCTTTACAAGAGTTGCTATCTGCAGCAATTGTCAGGTATACCACTTATCCAATACTTTGTTTTTCTTTTTCAACGGGCAGGCACTTGCCGCTTAGTCATTGCCCACTACTTATCCTATACTACCCAATCTTCCCCTAGTAGGTTTCTTTTCTTTTTTTTTTCTTAAAGAAAATCCGTATTTATAACAGTACTCGTATCTAAATATTTTCTTTTGTAGTTATTTAATTTATCAAAATAATGGAGTTAATTTTGTATTTTTAGTGGCAAAAATGGAGTGCGTTTTTGGTATAAAAAAGTACACGGTTAAGATCAGTGAATACTTCATTTAGATATTCCTATGCTGGACACAGAAAAGAAAACTGTTCACATTTATATAAGTACAAAAACAAATGCAATAAAATAAGCAACCGAAAGTATTATCTATTTCCAAATGTCAAATATGCTTTGAATCATAATACAACTAATCATTTAAAACAACAAAATAGAACCCTCTGTAAACTATTATTAAATTTTGTATTTCAATCCCTTGATAGGCAGGGCCTGATTAACCACGCAGGAGAAATAGGCCTCGTCCTGGGATCCCCAAAGTGATTATAACAGTTTAAGTTCTATTCTTTAAATAAAATTAAAAAAATGTTTAGGTAGTCTCTTCTGTTGAAACAACCGAGGAATATACTATACTAGCCGCCTCCGGCGACCAGTTGGTTCGCCATCTTAATAAATCTTGTTCGGAGAGACTCCCGTTCCTCACCGGCTTCCTTGGCACGCAAATCTCTCAGATTCTGAATGGAATTTAAAATTAAGATGGCTACAAACATGGACGGCCCTACGGTAAGTGTCGTCCCTGCTAATGTAAAAAAGACGCCCCATTTTATGCTTAGTTTTTGAGTTCGAAATGACGCCCCTTCGAAGCCGGCGCCCAGATGTGTTGCTTACTGTGTCGGGCCGCCCCTGATTACAAAAATAAGATGGTTAAAAATGATAAAAACCTGCAAAAAGAAACAAATTATTTTCGTCTTATATTAATTCTGAAGAGCTTCTGGATGTATTGGCCTTTATCAAAAATGGAAAGGAAAAAAAAAAAAAAAACTCAGAAAATCTGAAACATTTTCAGATTTTAAATACGCACTAAAGCGCTATGTATTAAAAGCGTATTATAATCCACGGGTCTTCCCTATTTTCTTTCCTTATTCCATTAAGTTGGAAAGTATATCATTATTCATGAATGTGATTAAACACAACTAAAATTGATATTTCTATCCTTTTTCTGGATGTAATACATCAGAAATAGACGGGAAAAGCTGTGCAGAAAAATGCACAATTCGAACTGAAATAAAGTTAAAAAACTCATTCAGGTGTATTCATAATTCAAGTAGCAGAAGCAGACGATAAATACCGCTTGGCGCTAGAATCACATCTCCTCAAAATCGTATATGAACCATTTTATTTGTTGCCAAATTAAAAAGTTGCACGTTTTAGTCTCGGAAAATTTTCAAATCCTATTTAGTTTTTGAGTATAAAACATTTCATTCCTGCTCTGATTTCACATGCATACGATGTTTTAATTAAAAAATAACCTTACAAATAATGTAAACAAAAAAATCGTTATTCTTTTATTTTTACTTTAAGAATCTGAATAATTTAATAAACTCGCCAAACATGGCAACCTAGATACTAACCTCTCCCTCTTTCTACTGCAGGGTTACAATTGCGAAATGGCGAGAACAAAAATGATCATTTTGCGACACGTTTTTTATTGATATCTCCTAAAATAATTCGAATTTCGAAAAAATCGCTTCGAGGTGTGTCGAGACCCGTCTTGGAGAATTTCCGTGCAAAATTTGGTAGGTCTACGATCACCCGTTTCGGAGCTACGCGAGACACAGACAGGCAGACAAACGGACAGTTTACATCTTGTTTTATTTGTATAGATTAATCAGGGGTGGCTCCAATGGGGGGTCCGGGGGGCACGTGCCCCCCCGTCGGGGAACTTGTGACCCCCCATCGGGGCTATTTGATTAATTCGTCGGGGAATTTTCATAAGAAGAAATCTATATTTTAGCTGAGTTTTAATTTTGATTTTGCGATTTAAAAAAATTAATTTTGTACTTTTTAAATACACATGAAAGGCAAATGAGTATTGGAGATTGAAGCGGAAATGTTTACATTTCTGGGAGATAGCTCATTGGGGGAGTGGAGGGGGGGGGGTATATTCCTCAGAACTTCTGAATAATGGCTAAAACTACTTCCCATTTTCATTCGTCTCTTATCTCTGCGATCCTTTTCTTGTCGAAAAACAGCCACTTCCTGCATCTTCCAATACTGTGATGTGTTGACGAACGGCGGGGGAGACTTCAAATTCGAATAGTGTATACTTGAAATCTGTGATCCCACTCTCAGGAGGCATTTTACTGGATTTGCAGCAAGACATCAATCTTAAGGTAACAAAAGTGCCAGTCTATTCTTCAAACGACAAATTTATGAGACCACATGTGCGACCACTTTCTATTCGAGGCTCTTTTAATTGCTTAAAATTGCTTAAACGATTGTGCATTTTGTCGCCGACACCATAGAAAAGTAGAATATGGGTGTGGGTGGTCGGGATGGGGGAGACAGTGACCGTTAATTAGACCAGTCGGGTAGATAAAAAATTTCGAGGGAAGGGAAGTATGGCTTTGCTTACACAAGCAAATGGTGGATGTTCTTTTTTTCAGAAATACGGTTTTTGTATTTTTATTGGTCCTCAATGACAGAATGATGAGAAAGAAATGGTTCCTCTAAATATCCCGTGTATTTTTATTTTTTCTTCGCAAACCCATAGTACATCACTTTTCCAAAACTTGTTATTGTGCCAGTGAGTTAGACAGAGTTTAGAATAGTGGGCATTTTTTTTCTTGTTACGGCAGCATAGCATATCATTGTGAAGTTTATAAAAGTTTAATTTCACTTTTAGCTTTATGTTTCCTAAAAAGAACATCGTTGGTGCCAAAAGCACAAGATATAAAGTACAGTGTGCTTTATGTCGTGATATTTTTGATAATGATTATGTAAAAAAAAAAAAAAAAAAGGATAACTAAGCATTCAGATCTTCATAAACAAAATCGACTGGCGCCTGTTCAAGTAAGTTATATGTAAATTACATTCATATATATATTTTTTATGTGTTTAAAAGCTTTAATTAATATATGTTATTATTAAAAATATGGTCAGTTTCTTTCTCTAAAGCATTGAATTATATATTCTAGGCACTTGCTTTTTGTTATGTATTTGTACAAATATACTATGCCCAAGGGCGGATCCAGAAATATTTTTCAGGAAGGGTGCAAAGCTTGAATACCAATTCCGAATTGCATGAACATGCAATTTTATTTGAAGCGTATTTTTACTAGTAAATATTTTCCTCTCGGGGGAATTCGCGCCCCCTTGCCCCCCCCCCCCTTATAAAAAAGAATTGAAACTATTTTGAGCACAAATTTTGAATGACCACATTCTACGCTATTTAAAAATAAAAATAATTTTAAAATAAAGCACATATTTAAAAAACTGAGTCACTTGTTCTGTCTCAGTAATTTTAAAATACTACTTTAAAGTTTATTTATTAACAGCATTTTAATGATACATATGTATCATTAAATGTCCTTAGACATGAATGCTCGTAATGGTTTGGAGTGCACTTTTAATCATGGCTGCGGACCCAGAGTCATAACTTTTTGAGTTGAAGCTGAAGTCGGACTTTATGACCTCACATTCTGATACTATGAAATGTTGTACAACATTATTGTATTTTAAATTATATTAACTGTCTGAGTACTCTATGAATTAATCTAAATTTTCTCCTAATTGGTCTTTTAAACACTATGAGTATTTTTAAATGTGCTCTTGCTTTTAAACCATTGATAAGTAACATGTTGTTCACCCCATTATATGTCATTCCCGCTAAATAACAGGACAGGATATACATTTTTAAAATATATTCTTTCGTTGCAGTTTCGATTTTTTTTTTTTTTTTTTTTTTGTATATTTATCAAATACGATTTAGTAATTGGAGTGAGGACGAAAGGTATGTTTTTATAAACTTTCAAATTGCATTAATGCAAATTTAAATTAAACACAGATTTAATGTAATTGTATGTAAATTAACAGTCTTTTAATTCACAAAAAAGCTTTTGTGTCATAAATGTAAAATAAAATTTCCCATTGTATTACTTTTATTCATAGAGCTGCAAAATTTTAAGTCTTAATTGATATTTTTTAAAGAGATTTACGACTCGGGCGAAAAGAAATTTCAGATTTTGTTTACTACGGAAACTTTTTAAAATGTATATTTACTTGTGTAATAATTTGACATGACAAAATATTTATAAAATTATTTTACAGTTCATCATCTCTGGCATTCAAAATATGTATAAACCTATGAATATTTAAACGCTTTAACTAAAAATTTTCATTTTAATTAGAAATATTTTAAACTGGTCGTATTTTATTTATTTATAAGTTAGTGTGTTATGCAATTTATAAAATATATATGTCTTTAAAATTATTTTATCACAGTAATCCTTACTTGAACTCTTATAACTGTTGAGAAAGTAAAAAAAATATTTTTATAACTAAGTGGTTAATTAGATAATTTAACTTTTAACTTCTTCCGAATAAAATAAAATAAAATTAATACTTTTCTGTTTCTTAGAGGGCAAATTTGAATAAATTCTAAATATACTTTTTATTTATAAATAGATTCAATTGAACACAATATGCACGATTTAATCTTTATAAAAATTTAGCAGTAAGATTTGTTTTTATTTTTATTTTTTTGTAATTTAAGAATTAGTCAACTACATAGTTTGTTTATTTGGTAACATACTTTACCTATACAACGAGTGAGAATTCGCACTACATAGAGAAATCTAACTGGATTAACCGGCCCTCTTTAGCTAAGAGTTCATAGCTATGCACACCAAGAAGATTAACAGCTGCAAGGGAATTAGAATTTATTACATTTTGCTTAGGGTAAAAAAAGAAAAATTTTAAAAAATTAAATAATAATAATAACCAGCCCCTCTGATAGACCAAAGCCCTCTCCAGTCTAGTATGAAGATGGCTGTGGATAGATGTAAAAATGGAATATAAGTTAAAGGAAACTGATTAATCTTGACTGACAATTTAATTTTTATATCATTGTGGAAAAAATAACTAACTTTTGTGAATTTTAATTCAGTTATTTTACTGCAAAGTAAATAAAAATTATGGTATACAGTGTCTATATCGTCTTTCCGAAAATTTCACTTTTATCCTGTAAAATAAGTAAATAAAATAAATACAATAAAAATTTTATATTTGCGTGTAGAATTGTATGTTATATACAGTGGCGTATCGTAAGCCACCGCAACTTCTCTTATTTTGAATCTTTATACAAATCGCTATTGAATCCATGGATGGAACCAGCATTAATATAAACTATTAAAATAAACTAATAGTATGTGTTCTAAACTGATTTTTGAGTTACAGAATTATATGGATCAGAATTCAACTCTTTAACTTTTAAACAGATTAATTAATAAGGCGAATAATAAACATAATATTAAACTCTTTTTTGTTAATGTTGAAATTTTAAAAGTGACACTTTCACTATGAATTATTAGTAAATGAGCTTGCTTTATAAAATTATTCATCACGTTTGTGGAAACCTCGTTCAAAACTATCTTGGAGTATTACAAAAAAGTGAATTTTTATCAAGGTTAGTTTCGCTAAAAATAATTATTTTTTTTTGTGAGTCTTGGCAAATTATAAGCTGACCGATTATATTTTTCTGACGATATTTTTTATTTTAGATTTTAAAAGAAAGTGGTTAATTTTCTTCATGAGTACTTGACTTTATAAAAAAATTTAATAGCGCATATATTTACGTTCTCTTTAGGAGATTTTTATAATTTATTATTATTATTATTATGAACTGAAGCTTCCAGGGGTACACTTCACAACAATTTTTTTCGAAATTGAGATACGGTGGCATCTTTTAGCTTTCAGTAAGTACTATCACCACATGAATTATTATGAAAGTAGAATCTTTTTAAAGCCGTAGAAACAAGCGATAAAGTTTCGGTATGCCACTTTACTGCGCGCCTTCAAAATCGTTTTTCTCAAAAGAAAATTTTTGTTGTAAAGTGGTTCTACCTATAAACATTTCAATTGCATTTTTCTCACTTTATTGTGATTTAAAATATTAATATTGCATAAAATAACAATTCGATTAATATTTTTACAGCAAAACATGTTGGCCAGAAACACTAGACTTTTTGAGATAACGAGTTGAAATTAAAGGGAATCAGTTTGTAAATGAAAATGTAAATTACGGCCAATTATCTACGCTAGGCATCTAGGCCGGGGGTGGGTTTGCCCTCGTGGGGGACTTTCTAAGAGGTCCTAACCCGTATTTATGCAAAGTTTCGGAAAACTTCGAACGGTTAGGTTGGCGGACGGACCTAGTTTCGAACCACGCACTTTCCGTCTCCCAGATGCCACTGGTGGGGCGGGATTCAAATTGTAATGGAAAACACATTTATTGAGATATCAAGAATTTCGATTTCGAGATATCGAAGTTAAACTGTAATTAAATTTACATATATCTCTTAATTTTTAAAAATAACTGCATTTGTGTAAAAGCGTGCAAATTTAGTCATGCTTAATTTATAAAAAAAATTTCAGGGAATTTACAGCAATATTCTTGCACAAAAAACTTTTTTTTCTGATATGTTTTCTGCGGGGAAAAAAAAAAATGCGAAGAACTTTCTTCGCTGAACTTTTTTCAAAGAATTTCATTCATGTGAAATATTTTAAGCGTTAACCTGAAGAACTCTTAAAAGTAGCTTTCGAGATTTTACAGAAACGTGCAAGGTCGTTAACAGGGGAGAGGATCATGTGGGTTTGACCCCCCCCCCCATCCAAAATTTCAGTAAATGCATTATCAGTTTATTTGCGTTGATTCTAGAGATCAGTTAATTTAATTTTAGCACTACAAATCCCCTCCACCCACCGAAATTTTTTGCTTGCTGAGGCCTTGGGGAAATATTTGTGTAATGTAAAAGGATTTTGAGATACGTTAATTAGGGTCAGTTTAAATAATAATCTACTAGGAAAGATTGTGGAGTGGTTTTTGAAAATATCCGGGGCCTGGGTGTCCGATTATGTATGTCGATCCGATTACTGGAAATACTTCACAATACAATACATTATATTGTCCTCCATCTCCTCTAAACTTATCTGTATCCTGGATATTTTAGTTTAGAAAATGATTTATTGTGAACAAATCACTTTCTAAAGTAAAATATTTTCAAGTGGTGCAAAGTGTTGCAAATTTCCATACTTGGTGACAAAAATGTCATCCAAGAGGGAGGCCAAAGCCCCCTCTTGGATACGCCACTTAGCATATGTACATGTATATTTGTGCCCCCTCGTCGGGGAGTGGTGACCCCCCGTCGGGGAAAGTCTAGCGCCACCACTGAGATTAATGCAGAATTACTTAAGGTTTAGTCAGTTGTAAGGTGCCCGTTGAAAAATGAATTTAAGAACCATTTTTAATTTAATACACACGAACTATTTATTAACGCGGTATGTTTTGCTTTATTCCATACTAGGAAATACATATTCGGATGAACCGTTTGTTATATAAATCCTCCATGGTTCAGCAAAATAAACTAGCTTATTTTGATTTAGTGAAAAATGTCAAAGTGTGCAGTTTCGAGGAGCTATTTAGAATGGCACAAATTGCGAATATGACGTAAATTTTAAGTAGATTTTATCAATACCACACAATTTTTAATTTATGACATTATGGTTTTGACTGCCGTGAAAAAATACTGAATAGTTCACTTACTACATCCTGGTTAATTCACCCAGTTAGTTTTCTAACGGAGTAATATTGAAACTTACAACAATGTTGAAAAAATAGAAACATTTTAGAGGAACGCAATCCTGCATTAAAATTAGTATAAAAGATTTAATGACAGTAAATAAAGAAATGTATTTTTATAATACATGGTGCCATGTAAATGCGTTTGTTACACCCTATTCAGGAGTAGAACAAACGGCTTCTTTAGGTCCGAATCATTCCGCCATAGAACATTTATCAAAGGGACGTCATTTGAAGTACAACTTCTTTGCATAAATAATTTTGGACACGGAAATATGGGTGTGATCCCCAACTCAACTCTCTCTTATGAACTCCACTGCGAACTAATAATTTTGTACCCTGTGGCTATATGTGCCAAGAAAGTGTATCTGCGAAGGAGACCAACAAAATTACTAGGCTTAGGGCCTCCGAATACCTTTAGTCTGACCTTCGGTAAGACAGGTATTCATTAATTGTATATCTCATATGCAGAATTCAATGAAACATCGCGCGGATTCAAAACGGAACATCAGATTAAACCACTTCTCGAGAAACGGCAGTGAAATTATCACAGGGCATTAATACATCAATTTATTTCATCCTATAAATCAATTCGTCGAAAAATGCATAAATTAAATATTCAAAACCTGATTCGTACGTCTCATGTACGATAACAGAATAGCAATAATACACTATACGTGCCTGCTACTCTAAAAGGATTTAGTTGAATAGCTAAGTCATTTTGTCAATATATACAAACAAAACAGTTCTTTACATTAAAAAAAACACGTCTTGCATTCATTTAGCATGAGGGATTTCCATCGTGTAATTTTACCGTTAAAATATAATTTTATTCCTCTTTAATACCCTAAAAAAACCAATTAAACATTGGCGCGACAGCCCAAGACCTACGCTTCCACGCAAGGTTCACGCCTTCTCCACATAGTGTTTTTGGGATGCGAAAGCCCCCATTCCCCGGCCAGGTAGTCAGCCTAAATTCCAGTGTTTAGTTCCCAAATAAGTTTGGCCCTCGTTTCATCGATCCACTCAAGGGTTGAAAGGCTGAACACCGTGCTCGGGCCGGGATTCGAACCACGGACCTGCGGCACGCCAGCACATGTGCTAACCATTACACCATTGGGATTTTCTTCATTAGCCGACGGAACTGAAGAGAGATGTTTTTTCATTTCAATGTTAAATTGCTCTAATCACTCCCGAAAAGGCCACTAAATGTTCAAACTTACTGCAGGCACTGCGAAATTTATACGACGTGCTGTGAACTATGGCAACCCTGTAAAAACTTAAGCCTCTTCAGTTGTGTTTTAGAATAGAAGTCAAATGCTTAGTAATTTTAAGAATAACATTCCATTTTTTTAATATTGCTATTCTTTAGTTATTATAAAGACAAGCGGAAATTTTTTTAGAATAAACATACATCTTTTGCTATTGTTGATATACGTTTCTGGGAAAAGTCCGAAATGGTAGTGCTATGTACGCCAAGGTAGATGCTAGAAAAATCCTTTCGCACTGGAGAAAGGAAGTATGCGGTGACTGTAGGGCTATCTTGGGGCTTTAATAATATGCATGCCTGTGAAAAGTATTTTGACATCCTATTAAAGCTATTCTCGAAAAATAATCTGCATTATATCGTAACAATTATAGGAACATTCTTAAGCCAAAACATAAATATGATAATTCAATTTCTTAATTCTCACTAGGCTCCTAATGTGACTCCGAGGATTGTGCTTTTACTTATTTAACCCTTATATTTAACAGAATTCCAATTATTGGTTGCGCTATATACACTATTCCCTTCGGCGTCTGTTATTATCATCATCACAAGGCATATTTACAATGTTTTTAAAAGTCCGCTTTAAGCGGATTTCTAGTTACAGCTAATTTCAATTACCGTCACGTAACTCAGAGTATTCCCAGGGTGCTCCGTCTGTAAAGCTTATCTCTGTTTTTTAAATACTTGTATTGGGCTCTTCGTCCCGAGAATTTATATTCTGATGGCTGCCTAGATGTTGGTAAAACATGATTTAGTTAAGTTAAAACTTCTGTAAAAATGAACTCCCTCATGAGCATCAACCGTTGATACTTTTCACATTCGTTTTAAACAAATTGTGCTAATAGTAAGTAGGCATCAAGTAGGCAAAGAGCCTTAGGGCTGTAGTTAGAACGAATGAAACCTACTTCACATACTCAGTACTTGAATTAAAGTAAACTAATTATGCCAGGGACTCGAAGAAACTCTAGATGATTCTTCACAAGTTGAACTATACTGTAATAAACGAAAGAAAAGTGCTTTCTTTTTCTAAACTCCGAGAAAAAATTCTTTAAAAAATTCTTAAAATTTTTCAAAGACTGAAATTTTGTTTTCAGTTTGAAAAATTTCGATGTTTAAGATTTTTTCCTTGAAAGTTTCATAACTGATACATATTTTTTTATTATTACAGTATGCAAGCCAACTATTTTTTGAAGAAACATCTTAAAAAGGAAATAATTAATATATTTGTGCATATCTATAAAAAAAGAACCACACTCTTTCTTAAGTAGCATGTTTAAAATGCAGAAATTCGTCAGCAGCTGTAGGTTATACGTCACCCATTGGCAACTTTTGAATTTTCGGCGACTTTGATGTAGATGGAATATGAATTTCGTCATTATGTTTGCTTGAAGGACTCAGATAACTTCAGACGATTACGTAATTTAAACTGCACGAACTGACCCAATTATTGCTACCAAGAATTCAAAAGTCATCAAGGAGTGTGAAATATTTAAGCTGAGCCGAAATTCATCAGTACATTCCGTCGATACTTCCCGCCACGATTTCTGCTTGAGAGGACGAGTAATGCGGAAACTGCCATCCAGATCGTTCCAAAACTGTCAGATAGCTCCAAAGTATGCCAGAAAACAATTACCATTCGCTTCTTACTAATCTAAGTAGTAAGTTTTGGTGACAAATTGTTTTTGTAAGTAAAAGCTATTTTCAAATAAAGCAAAAATAAATCTCTCACACAATTGTGCAAAATATAATTGTTAAAAAGGAGGCAGTTTTGCCAAATCTCCTTGTGATCATCTAGTGATTCCATCTGGTTGAATAAAAGGGAAACGAAACTAATGAGTCATCCAAACACTTGGCAAAGGTAGGGTACAAAAGAAATTATCAACTTGATTAAAATATTATTTTAAGCCACGAAAAGCTTCCCCTCTAGACATGCAAGTCGAAATTAGGGAAACAATTTTGGATTGATTACACGAACCATAGAAAATCGAAATGATGGCATGAAGACCAAGAAGTCTGGGCAAAAGCCGTGGACATCTCGTTTCCCTCCTCTTTGAGATGCGACAAATAACTTTTGATAGAGATTACCTATGCAACTAGCTTTCTGATTAGTCTTTTTACAGATAGAGTCTACTGCATATGTAAAAAAAAGAAAGAAAGAACAACAGGGCTTTTAAATTAATCTAGTTTTTGAATGGGAGACAGACACACCTGCTTGATAACTAGGTGACACACAGCAGTTTTAATTGTCCTTCATTTTTTATGCTGTATTTATTTAATAAATTGCAAAAACACAATCATGCAATTTGCATGTTGATCACTTCTCTTTAAATTTTCTGTCTAGTAAATCCCTTAAAATCCTTTAAGTAATCCTTTTATCCTTTAAAAAGAAATAAACCATTCCAGCTAAACTTTTAACGCCCGGCATTGACAGTTCATTCGTCATAGTTAAGAACATGCTTTACAAGGCGAGATACAACATTTTATCGTAGTTTATACCTTTTTTTTTCGTAAATCCGTGCAAAGATATGCGTGTAAGATCCTGCATAATTCTCCTAAAATTGTGATTCCATAATAACTGCTTGAAAATCCGAAATGTGTTATGATAAGACATGGTGCAAACACAGGTAGGTGACTTTAAAAACTGAAACAGAGAATGTTTTGGTGATGATATATACTCCATATCCAGAGTGACAGCGTTTATCCATCATGATAAGATGGAAATACTATATTCATCATTTTATTAACAGCCTTTAAACTATTTTAGCTATATATAGTACACATGGGTTCAAGAATATTCTCTATATATGTCACAATAAATTTGAAATCATGGTTCCCTTTCTTTTAATATAGCAAATTATTTTCGATAGGAAGAAGTTGTAAACAAGGAAAAAAAGTAAACTATATATACTATAGTTTTAAACGTAGTTATTTTTATATGTAACTAGCTGAAGTATCCGTTCTTTGTACGAGAGTAAACAGGCATTTATTTAGCAATCGTTGTTGCAACCAAATTTCTTCACTCCTAACGTTAAAATTTTTATTGGAATAGCTATGGCCTATCTTAAAAAATAATAAATTTCTCTTAGCTTTGTACAACTTTACAGCTGTTTGCTTCTTGAGCTGCTTAGCTTAGATCTTCCAGCATGGTAACAGAGGGGATAAAAAAATAGTTTGAAGTAATCCAACATCAGGGAGCGCTTACTCTAGGGATAGGGAATGCAATCCCAAACCCTCGGGAATGGGATGCCACTGGATACCACACAAATGTTTGCGGGACTAGTCTCACGGGATTAGGACCGTAATCCCGCGGGATAACTGATAAATAAATTATTTTATTAAAATTTTACACAGCCTTCCCAATAATCATAAATTGACCAAAATTTCTTGTACATTTATGTATGTTATCTAACAATACATGCGTCAATAATTAAAAATTTAAAGTTTTAATTTTTTTAATCATCTTCCAATGAAAGTCTGGATCAAACATTGTAATCTTAATTTTTTGCTAAATTCCCAATCTCCAAATGAACTGAAATATTTCATACTAATTTATCGCTTAGCGAGCGATCAGGAATGAAATATGAAAAGTTTTCCTTTTAGGTTTTAATTTTCTTCTAGCTCAGGCTTTTACGTATCTTACTAAAATTAAATCAAGACTAGGAAACGATTCGTTTTCACGCTTTTTTTCAGCGACTGAAGAAACATTTTGAAGACTCTTTTTGGGAAGAATCTTTTGGAGAATCTTTTTGGGACAGGACACTTGACATGTACTCCCCCACCCCACCCGACAAACAATCACATGGGCGCCCATGCCAGTGATGTCCTTAAAAAGTGAACTTCAGTTAGCCATGCAAAAACGTATGGTTTCCTCAGGGTTTAAAAAAAAATGTTTTTGTCAATTGCTTTTCTATTGTCCATATAAATTATATCTAGACTAAGAAGATGGTGACTCTTTATGTTATTTTTCTACATACTTTTTAGCTAAAAAAAGAAAAAAGAACGAAAGAAAAGAACGTGAAATGTTCAGTATTCATTTTTATCCGACAATATTTTGATCTGCGGAGATAACTACTCCTTTTTACCGTCTAATAACGACATACTTAAAATGAGAATTTTCGAAATCATTTCACAAGTGACAAAAGTTTTACACCTCAACTTGAGTAACAACAGCCATAATTCAAAATCTAGAGCTTTTTTTACACGTGGCATCAAATGACGTCAGTCTTACTTACTGTACTTAACTTTGTTATTCAGTTTCTGAACTGCTTTACTCTCGGAATATCAAAGAAGCTTTCTAAAGCTGGAATTAGCAAGAAATCGCTAAAAAATGGGGAACGGGTAGGTTTTCGGATTTTTAATGTAGCTTATGATGGTTTCTGCGTTTATCTACAGATCTGTATAAAATTTCGAATTGATCAGTCGTTTAAGAGTAAACGTTGAATGCACACACAGACATACATTCAGTTTTATTTATGTAGTGTTACGAAATTCGGTAGTGGGTGAACGATAAAACAGCACAACAAGCCAAAACAAATATGTATAATACTTTATTTGACGAATCGAAGTGAATTGATATCTCATAGAAACACAGCATTTAGTAACACAGGCAATATCAAATCATTAACTAGCACAGCAATAATACTATTCAATAAGCAAGGTCGAAGTATGGCTTTGAAGTTGATCACACACTCACTCACATTGACTGACTGATGAAATGTTCTTGTAGGAGTGTCCCGGGCACTAAGGCCTTTACATCCAGTAGTTGTAGATCTTCATACGATATTTTCATCTTGAGTCCCTTCGGTGGGGCGTGTCTTTCGTACATATCTTTTGTTAAGCTGAAGATAATTCAATGCTTTATGCCAAATATTTTGATTTACCTATAAACGAATCTTCACTACATTCAGGAACGACTGCATTTTCCACATTTTTACTTTAAGTTGAAAAACTAACAATATTAATGCCATATATGTCTATCTCACATAAATAAAATTTATCCTTTTTCGTAATTTTATTTTATACCCTCTTTTATATTTCTTATATTGTGAAACTACATGTCAGCAATTTTATCAAATTTGAATACGAAATTCCCTTTAACCCCCCCCAAAAATACCCATATTTCAATGACAAACTTTCTATTAAAGGTCACATACATTGAGAATTTTCTGTCATGTGACAGATTCTACATCCTCCCCCCATTTTTGGAATAAAATATTGAACAAAAAAAAAATTGAATCTTTCTACATGTAATAACTATTCCTTGAACTTAGTTGACTTAAGATGTTACATTTTATTTGGATTCTCTTCGTTTAGAAATCAAATTCTCAAAGAAGAGATATATAGAAAAAATAGTAACTTTTTATATTTATCAGGAGGAAGAAGGATCGCTTCGCACTTCGATTATTCGGAAACGAAGAAATAGAATTTCAAAGAGAATAAAATTATTTTACAGCATTTGTAAGTTGCATTTCTGTCTACGCCATGTTTGGTTTTTAGTTCTGAAATATTATATTCTGTCGACTTTTACCTTGTAAAATTCTCTTTTTGAGAAAGACCAATTTCTGATAAAACAGTTTCACTCAAAAATGCTGAATTTCATCCTGAATTATTCATGCGCAATATTCATATTGCTCAAATGTTAAGATGACTTAGTAAAGATTTTTATATATTGTCATTTATCACTCAGTTACTTCATAAACAGTTTATTTATGTATGGTAACTACGTGGACATAGTAAAGTATTATTATATTAAGCATTTATAGAACAGTATTTATGTAAAAGCATCATAAGAAAATGCATTTTTTGACGGTAAGAAAACAGTTAAAAACATCGCACAACGCACTGTTTGAATCTATAAATTTGTGTGTTGACGTTATTAAAGGTGTGTTACAGACATTAGTGACATAGCGTGTGGTCTTTTCAGAAGATCTAGCCCATTTCATCAGCCCATTTCATCTAGCCCATTTTTCTTTAAAGTTGGGTTATACAGGTCTAATTCATACACATTACAGCGCACTGGTCATGATTGATTGACTAATTAATTTTACACCTTCGGTCTCACTGCTACGCAAATCCGAGTTACGTCGTTGTGGTAGACTGGCCAGAAAGCTGAGTGTTTCTCAGAAACATTTCGAATGCACATAAGCAAATTACGTTAGCCAGTCGTGGGTTTAATCCTTTAACCCTTTGAGGCGCAACCCTTTCCCAATGCTGGAACAAGGGCAGCCGTTGCCATCGCTCGACTTAACTACCAGCAAGATGGCGGACGATCGAAACGTTTATTGCGTGCCACAGATCTGGAGACCCTTTTTTGACGACAGCTGGGTGTGGCACAGCCAGACAATCAGCCGTTAAGACACAGCTGATTGTGCCAGCTGTCGTAAAAAAAGGGTCTCTAGATCTGTGGCACGCGATGAACGTTTCGATCGTCCGCCATCTTGCTGGTAATTAAGTCAAGCGATGGCAATGGCTGCCCTTTTTCCAGCATTGGGCAATCTATCCAGCTGTCTCGCACTCTACCATTTTTCAGCAGACGTCAGTGCTGTTAAAAATAATCGTGGCAATTCTTTTTTACGGGGAATGACGTGCTAAAAAGTAATGGATTCTCGTGTAGCTGTGTCACCCTCACAAGTATTTTTATAGAAATCAAATCTATTCTTCGTGACTGGCAACAGTCAAAACGTCAGAGTTTGGTGTTCCCAGAGCGGGAACACAGCGCGTTAAAGGGTTAACTCGCGGAGTCCTCTACGTGAGGACAGAAAACTCTGACGTTTTGTCTGTTGTCCTACGTCATGATTAAAAACTGCCATTTGTCGTATAATTATATTTTTTATCTCAAATTAATGAAATATGACTATTCATGCGTAAATTCGCCAGAAATTTTTAATAGTTTTATTTTAGGAAAATAGGCCAAATGATGACGTAGGACTTGTAAGGCTTTCTATATGTAAGAGGTGTTGGTCAAACCCACGAAAGATGTGCACGAAAAGGAACAAAGACAGATGTGATATTTGAGCGATACAACTACTGCGCTTATCTAAGGTGATTCGATCATGATGCAAGCCCGGACTGGCCAGGTCGGCAGGTCGGCGATTGCCGAGTGACCCCTGCCCTAGGGGACCCCGCAGCGGCTTCCCCAAAATGGATATACTATTTTATAATTAGAGTAATTTGATATATATCAAAGTAATATATCAGTATATAATTTGATTACTTATTTCCCAGTAATATTACGTCTTTACACAGTGCCAGGGGCCCCAACAGCTTTAAAATAGTTAAATGTCGTTTTTTGACACGTAAGACAAATTTCCAAATATAATGTATTATAATATTCTGTTCACTCTAAATTCCCCAGTAAGGGGCCCCTTTTCAATCTCTAGCCGAGGGCCCCCAGAGGAGCCAGCCTGGGCTTGTTATGATGGTTCGAAAGTGTTTTTCCGCCTGCACTTTACTATGCGGCGGAAAAATTGGAAATACTGAGGTAATTACGCATATTATTGCGCTGAAACTACATTATACTTTTAATTTTTTGATCCTACACTGCTTTACAAAAATATTTCTTTGTATGTATTACCTATTCTTAACGTTTGACGCATGAATTCGGAAACATCCTGTACATAGGCGTAGAGTTATATGGGCCCGTGGGGCTCGAGCCCCCTAATAAATTGTGAATAGGGGCTGAGCCCACCCAATAATTTATCACTCAATACAGAAAACTAATTTATACCTAACATACAAAAGTATTCACGCCATTTACAAATGTTTTAAAAAAAAACCTTTACTTGTACTTTTAAAAATTTTCTTCTTTTGATTTCAATCATGATTTAGTATTCATTGTAACGCCCTGTAACACAAAATGTAACTATAAGCTGCCCTCGCCAGGCTCTGGTTAATTAAAATCAGATTACGTAATGTAAAGTATGAAATGAAGAAAAGTTTAGATGTGTCTAAAATGCACTATCTCATCGAAAATGTTTTTTTTTCCTCCTTTGGATTTTTTACTTTGCTTCTATTTTTAACTTATAACATGGTAGGAAGATACTAACATTGATACTTACCTTACATTGGTCTGGAATTCTATGGACCCATAGAGATCGAGCGCCTCGAATAATTTACACTTATATATATAGTAAGTCACAGCTGCCAACTACTACGGAATATAACTAACCACTTTTTGTAAACAGTATATTTTTTAATTATTTTTTTCAAAATAGTAACCAGCTCGCTCGCGCATCACAAAAATTTTGCTGTATTTTAAGCCAAAAAATCATGTAGAAAAAGTGGTTAATTATATTCCGTAGTAGTTGGCAACTATGAGTAAGTTATATGTACGTGAATCAGTGGCGTAGCCAGAAATTTTTCATGGGGGGGGAGGGGTTACGACTTTTGCAACTCACATATATATGTATATACGCCACTGACGTGAATATATGTGGTTGTGGGGCCCGGCCCCCCCAATAATTTTGAAAACTTTACGCTTATGATCCTGTACAGTTAGAATGTTCTAGAACGCGGTAGATGTACTAAAATGGTTGATGGAATAAATGGTTGGCTGGTAAATAATGGTTTATTCCGCGGTTGATGGAATAAATGTAGTTTAAATATTTATTTTTAAATCAAAATAAGAATTTTTTTTGCTATTTCAATTAAGCAGAAAACTTTCGTTTCCATATTATAGTTATTGATACTAACCCCGTATAGTACTAACCCCTTTAGGGGGAGGGGGAGCTTTTAGAAATTGCTGCATGAAAATTTCATTTTATTCTCGTGTGTAGTTTTTTTTTAACTAAAAATTACATTTTTCACGTTTTTAATTCTTTAGATATATTTTTTTAATTAAAACTTCTTTCCACCGAAGAAAAAGAATGAATTTCACCTTTCTACTCTACTAGAAACCGGAAGTGTTTAAAATCTCTCATAAGGTATGAATAAAATTTTCAACTGAATTATTATTTACACTTCCAGAAACACTACTATTTTATTTCTATTGTTTTAAATGCACAAAAGCAGCTTTAAATTTTCAACAAAAATTACCTTTCATCAGTTTAAAGCATATTCACTGGAATATCCTAAGTCGAAGCTTTTAACAAGTTAAGTTCCTTACAAACATCTATTTGAAGTTTACAGTTTTTCTTTTAAGCCTTAAAAATCTTGTTTTTCCCAATGTATGGCATTTCGAGAGGTCTGATTATGTTACGCAAGCTTAACTCCTCCACTAGTCTGCATTTGCCCTTTCTGTTACATTCAGCGATTTAAAATGTACTCGAGTAAAATTGCTATTGGCCAGCGAAATATAAAACAGTAAAGCAAACTAAATGTTGATAAGTTCTCCGGTTACTGGTTATGATATATCTTTGCAATGAAGTTATTATTTGTCGGTTTATGTTATCAGATATTTATTTCGGTATGTTTCGTATATGATAACCATAAAAATCAAATAATACATATCAAATGTATCAATAGATAGCCTCTGACATTTAAAACACTAAAACATAAAGGTGTTACAAAAACTTGCCACATAAAACGGTGTGTGTAAGTGTCAGATAAAAATAAATGCTGCATAAAATGCACACAAAATTACTATTATACAGTTATATTCTGTAAATGAATATGCATTTATCATAACTATGTTAAGTTTTCAACTTTAAAGGTGCATTTAAAATTGATAGTGATTATAAAATATTTAAATCTGGTTTATTCTTAAAAGAGGTACTGTTGTTGAAATTTATACTATGAAAATTGCCTAAAGTATAGTAGCGAGCGCACGTTTTTCCAGTGGGCGGGTCATCCAATTTTCATTATTAATACGAAATTATAAACACCTTTCAAAGAAGTCGAATAGTGTTTATAATTTCGTGAACTTACCGTCTTAAATGTTCACAGATTACTACAAAATTTATATATGTATGTATTTTACCATGAATCCTAATAAAATGGTATGCAGCACTTATAGTGCTTTTGCAGAAACACCCAAAAGAATTCAAATATATTACGATCTAGAGGCGGCCATTCAAAAATATTCGTCTATTTCAAACAAAACAAATTGAAATATTTCATTAAGAATAACAGAATAGTGCTTGCTCTCCGTCAAAGTTGCGTATGTATAGATCTTCTTCAAAAGAATTCCAATGCTTTACGGTATATGGCAGTTTAAAGATGTGAATCTCCTTCAAGCGCGATACGATAAGCATATAAACGTTTGTAACAGCTTAGTCTTCATTTAAGGGATTGAAAGAACATTTATAATAACGTACTTTTAAAGTGTCTCACAAAATTATTGATAGTGATATAAAGCTTTTTCAGAGGTTATCCCTAAAATCTCGCCAAAGTTTGATGAAGATACTTGATACATCCCCGAATTTCGCGAAGAAAAGATAGTTGCGTTATAAAAAGTTTTATAATCGATGCTTTTTGGCATGATTTATCTTTATTGTTAATTTTCATCCTAGGTTCAACCTGTTCCCTAAGCTACTATGAAAATTCCTTTCTGTATGCAACCTTACATATCAGCGGTCTTTGAATCCCGATCGAAATCCAGTAATTGCTCTTGTGGAAAATAAAAATCTGCATTTTTCTTTGCTAAAATACACCCATCATACTGTTTTAATAGCTTAAACAGCCTAAATCTAGCTTTTAGTGATCATTGAAAGATCTGTGTTAGAAAACAGTGCTTGCAAGGGCAACATGAAACAATATTCACAGTTCAGTCTTGCATTCGCCGGAATAGACAGATTGAAGTAAAGGTTCAGCCAGTCCAACTAATTTAAACTGGACAATCTTCCTCCCACTCGTCCATTCGTAGCTGCTTGAGCTTAGTCTGTGTAGTGAAATTCCTGCCTTTTTCTATAAAGTCCTCGGATAGTTAAAATAGTACTAGCTTTGAGTAATTATTTGGGATGAAATTTCTGAAAAGTAAAAACCACGTGCGCCCATATGTGTACCTTTAGGGACAGGGTGCATCTAGGGCTTTCAAACAATTTTAATAATAAAACTATACAAAAAACGTTTAGTATATTTTAAAGATGTTCACTGTACTGACAGAAATGCTGAAAAAATTTAACTACACAGAAAAGCATGTTTTGTTGGCGATGTAAGGGTGCAACTAATCCGCAATTATGTTCAAAGTGTCAGAAGCTTTCATGGTCCCGTCTACCACAACCAAGAGTTTCAGAGACACCCTCAAGAACGCCCCACAAAGCATAATATTGCTACTATCAGAATGCGTATGACTTGCTCTACAATGGGAAAGAAGCTGTTTACCTGGAAAACGGCACTTATCCTTGAATGGATATTCACGCAATGAAAGATGACTCGTGATTCATCTGAACAGGATACTCATGTCTAGTGATTCATATTCCAGTCACGATATTATAAATCCGAGTGCAGGCATGCTGACGATGACGCTTGGCCAACACAGGTAAACGAATGGAACGTCTGCTGCACAATTCCAAATTCAACAGGGTTCGCTGAAGTGTGCGCTCGAAAATACTTCTACTTGGACCTGCATTGTATTGGGCTGTCAGTTAAGCTACTGTCTAGGGCCGATTTTGCCTAGATCCATGAAATCCTCATATCTGTTGATTTCCAGAGAAACGGCCGAAAAATGCCTGCCCCCATTGAAGGAAAACGGGTACTTTTATCACTGATTTGGGACAGTTTTGATCCTCCTTTCTTGAGTGCACTAAGGGCGAAATGCTTCACATTGTGCCAACCCAGAGAAGATCTTTTGTAACTGCTTTTGACAACTCATTACACACTGATACATCATGCAGACCATGAACACACGGATTAACTGTTTCCTCTCATACTTAAGTTCTCAAGCCTCAAGGGATGTAAAACGGTCAATAAATACTGTGTCGGGAGGGGAAGAACCTGCTATTGGGCGGCAAGGCCGTTTCGGGGTCACACTTCGACAGGGCGACTTGGCTGATACGGGGTCTAAAGAGTTAACTGAACGGGCAAGTCTCCATGGTTCTGTTTCTTTGATAATCCAATGCCATGTCGTCTATCGATGATTTCATCGTCATTTATCCAATTTCCATAAATAATTACAACGGCAGGTCTCTAACAAACCACGAGTCTTGCAGTTCCGAAGATAATCGCTCCGAGTCTTCGGGATATTAAAGTCTGCCATCTTAGATCAGCAGTCTTTCCGATTGGACTCAGACGTAACTTTTAGAATACCTTAGTCGCCCCAGCAGCAGTTAACGCTTTATGGTAAGATTTAAAATGAAAAGTTGGGAATGAAATAACCATTAAATTTTATTTAAAATAACATCTTGCATTGGTATTTCAATATATATATTGATCAGACCGATGTTTACACTAAAAGTTTATAAGAATGAAATCCTACTGACTAACAGCAATTTGGCTGTGATTTGTGCCGAGCAATTCTAACGGTAAACAATAAGCGATAGGGATCTATGATATCGTAACAAAATTACTGTGGAATTCAGTTCACTAGAATTTTTAAACAAAATTTATTATCGTATTCAACAGTAACTTCAGTCGCATGACGAATATCAATCGTCCTTATACTGCAGTGCGTGAAAAACTAATAACGTGGTATATTCATAATTTTACCGAAAGGGGTTAGATACCATTCCGACCTGATTCTGTGTCCTTCACGTCGATTAGATGAGTTCATTGAATAGAGTGAGGATGGGGAAAACGCTTTGTCCCCAGCGTACAATATCACAAACCGCCTGTTCACTACCGGAAGCAAAAGTACATCAACATTAATGAATTTTCTTATTTTTGCTTCACGATTAGTATATTTTCTTTCTAGAAAATAATAAATGTGTGGGAAATTATGCTTGAATCATATAGCTACTTCGATGAATATTCAGTAGGATATTTAACAGTTCTTCATAAAATAATTTTCGGAAATATATATATATATATATATATATATATTTTATTTCGGTCATCTACAAAAACTGGAGTATACGATGAAACAGTTGCTCTTCATAGGGTTAAAACTGTAGCATTAATCATTATACTACGCACAATACAATAAATACTAGATTATTTTTTTACGTGGATTCATTTATTTGCTTTGTCAGTACACAAAAACTAAGACGGAATTTATATTTCAGTTTCTGCGAAAATTTAATAAATAGTCAGTAAAATCAATTCTACCTGCTCCTTGTAAGAAGCAAGTTACAAATGAAAAACTCTCCTGCTCATACCGATGTCTTTTCGTTACGCTACTTTGGGAAATTAACTTTATATCTGATTTACAGAAGTTCAGAGCCCAATTTTGGAGTTCATAATCTTTCTTTTCATCTGAGACCTTCCAACAACCGAAGATAATTCGATTGAAAACAAATAACATATATATCCTACATACCTGTTCCCTCAAGTTGCTGATTTCCTATATGACCGCTTTGATCTCTGCTTTCTGCTCGTACAGAAACTTGAAGCCGTGATTGATCAATCCCAAATTACATTGAGCGACTGAAAATTGTATATAAAACGTAGAGAAATTTAAAAAAAAGCTCTTGATAAAACCCATCCAAATTTTGGTTTAATGAAGAAAGATATACAGGATAAAGCTTATTTATCTTTTCTGTTTGTCCATCTTAAAGATTTGAAACGCTTATATAATGCTTTTTGAACAAAATATCGAGTAAAGAAAAATTTCAGAGAGATTAATCAAAAACATTAGGCTAGGTGGGGTAATTATGGCCATTTTTTGCCTTTTTAACACTTGACGAATTTTTTGCTCTTTTCAATTAAGAAAAACAAACGAAATATATTGTTTAAAGTAAAAAAGAGGGGTAACTTTTAAGTATATTTTAAGAAAATTCTGTTTTGTTTCCTTTAATTCGTATATAATTTAAAGGAGTGGTCATAATAACACCAACAAAATCGCAAAATTGTGTAGGAAATGGGATAATTATAATCATAAGCTGGGGCATCATATAACCACTTTCTTTTCCCTTTATACTTTCTCATACAACTTTTGTTGGAGCAAAAGAGATTACTGTTCTTATTTCTTTTAGTAATTAGTTATCCTGTGAGAAATAATTCTTGCAAAATGAATAATAACGTTATAATTTCTATTTAATAAATGAAAATCTGCTTGTTGTCAAGATGTGTTAAAAATCACTTTTGATTAAAGGATATGAATTAGATTAAGGAAGATTGATCTCTTAAGAACAAAATAAAGCCAATTTAAACTTTTATTATACCATTCAGAAACAATTATTCCAAAGACGTCGTCTGTCACGCCATTTTTCCCGCACAAGTTTTAAAATAGAACTGTTGCGACAACGTGCAAAAACCAGTAAACATACTATATGCTATTATAGTGGGAGACAAACTTCTTTTATGCGATCTACGATAGTGATCTATGATATCGTGCTGCCGAATTCAGTGCACTAGAATTTTCAAACCAAATTTATTATCATACTAGCTGCGTACCCGTTCTCCACACGGTAGGGAACGAAACTTTTTCTTACATGTATAGTTCGAATTGATTCCAGTGATTTGGGATCTAAAAATAAGCAAAATGATTTGACTCTTGGCGTAAAGTTACTCATTAGTTATTTGTAAAGTTAGTATAAGTACTGACCTGAGACCATTGTTAATATTATGACGCAAAAAACTATGTCGGTGTCATTCGCAATTAGAAAAGAAAAGCGTGATGGTTCGCAGTGAAAATTCCTAATATTCAAAATGTCTCATTTCTGCATCATACTCTTTTTTAGATTTAAGTTATGCCATTAATACTTTAGATACTACATGATGTGGAGAACCGTTTTATTTTATAATTAAATAGTTGTGTACCCGCTCTTTGCAAGGCAAGAAGAGAACATTTTCCCAAAATGTGATTATAACTACACGTGACCAAACAGAATCTCCAAGAAAAAAAAGTTCAGTTACAATCTTTTCTGTTGAAACTACCGCGGGATATATTAACGTGACGTAGAATTACTTAGCTGTGATGTAAGATGGTTGTTGAAAAAGGAATAGAACACTTAGTTTCACGAAATATTTATTAATGCGGTATATTGTGCTTTGATCAATATTGCCCTAGCATATCTACTAACTATTACTTATACTATCTTTTACTGATACCAATACAATATATTTTCGTTTTTCAGTCGTTAATACTTAATTTAAATAAACGGCTTAGATATTTGCCACGAATGTAGTCTTTTATTCTTTGGTGACTTTTGCAATTTACGCACTAGTATAAACGATAATCATTTCACTTTATGGTTGCCACTAAAACAGCTCTCCATACATTTGTATGCTTAATTATTGTCAGATTGGCGTATTTAGCGCCAGGGCCCTATTATCTCACGGAAAAATCGGGACTTTGGCCAGTGCCTCCGGCTAGAAATGGCCCCCAATTTCAAATGTTGTTCTGAAATATTCTTTTTTATAAACATATTTTATGAAAAATAAAACAAATTTCATAGATGGAGGCCCTCAAATTCATCAATGAAGTCCCTGTTTGCCATAACCAGGCCCTGTTTAACACCGCAATATATTTCCTGCTATTCGAAAACGTGACCCGTTTAAAATCTCAATTGAAAATAATACTGGATAATTCACTTGTGAAAAAACAGCATTCAATTATTTTTTCTGGCAACGTAAGGTAAAATATAGAATTATTTCACATGCGCGCCGTATGTTTTGCTTGTGAGTCCGTTATTCTGATCGGGGCCTTCGCAATTAGTAACGGGCCTGCGCGTGTATTTTGATGAGCCATCCAAAGAGGCCTACGGATGCTCGAGTCTTCACGTATACATCAGGCACTTCTCAAGCTTCCCAGTGCTTTCAAACGTTATTTAATGTAGTTTTAAGTAGTAATTGCGTTACTAATTCAAGTACGAACTCATGATTAATTTGTTTGCTATGATACATATTTACATAAAGAAAATAGATGCATATAATTTGAAGGAAAAACAAAGTAGCGCTTACTCCCCGAATTAATTATTCTTTAATAAAGACATTTCATGTAGTATATATTATTCTTTTGTCGCTTGCTCAATCGAACTTAGGAATTGAGCAAGCATAATGAACGCTTGTACAAAATATTAACTACATTTGAAGTTTCTGTATAAACGGGCAAAAATCAATAATTTATAATTTACTGTATTTCTGCACTGTACCAGATGTAAGTCTTTATCACATAATCCAGGCATATATAACTGATAAATAACATTTTCAACTGGCAAAATTAAATTTTCTAAATAGTATCACAACGTCATGCTTATTTACAAGAATAAAAACTACTCAAGTAATACGATTTCTGATTAAAATAATTTATTTATAAATAACACATGAATAATTATTCACCAAACATGATTTACATATATATATTTAGAATTTCTAAATACATTATAAGTGTTCACTTACCTTTACATTCAGAGCAAAATGTTCGAATTTTAGGATAAATTTTCATGAAAGAAAATGGCGCAAGATTCACCAAACGATTACCTACATCTAAAGTTCTTTAGTACGACAAAAGTATAAAAAAATTCTTTTAAAATAATAAAATAATATAACATTTATAATACTTAGAATAATAAAATAGAATACTGTAACTGGGGAAAACAGGCCTCAATGATAAACTCATTTTTAGCGATGGCAACTCATAAGCAGGCCCGTTGCTTAGCGATGGCCCCGTTCTGATTGAGTTTCGAAAGGGGTTTTAAACTCGTGACGTCAAAGTGGCACACATTTCACATGTGAAAACTCAGTTATTTTTAAATTATTTTATTTATTTTTTTTCAACTGGCAATTTTAATCATTGTTACTGTCTCCAAGACAACCAAACCGCAAGATATCATACCGAAAGTTTTAAGCTGCTGCGATTGAAATGAAAATCCTTCTTTACTTAAAAATTCGTAAAAAAACTCCTAATTTATATTTTCCTCTGGTTTTTCTTTTAAAAGAGGGCGAAATGTATGCTCCGTCATTTGACAAAATATAAAAAAGTTATGACGGATAGAATTCAAGATGCAGCAATTTTAAAAATATTTTACGAAAGTCAGCGTCAAATTTAATTTTATTTGAAAAATTCCCAAAAATCTGCAAATTATGTTACACAGTCCGAACAAACAATTTTTAAAAGAAAATTTTCTCCTCTATCCGATGATGTAAATTTCGTTTTACTGCGAGTGCAATTACCGACGTTATTACGTATTAAGCGAGAAAAATCGCTAAAAATCGGACAAAACATAAAATAAAACATTTTCTAATTCGAATTTAGAAAAAATCGCTCCGAGGCGTGTTAGGATCTGTCCTAGTGAAGCCGTATGCAAACTTCGGTGGGTCTGCGACCAACCGTCTCGGCGCAATGCGATCGAGAGACGCGCGCAAGAAGATTGGTGGTCACAAACTTACCTACCTACATAGCTACATACAATGTTTACTCTCGGATTTTATTATATACTAGCTGCGTACCCGTTCTCCGCACGGTAGGGAGCAAAACTTTTTCTTGCATGTATAATTCGAATTGATTCCAGTAATGTGGAATCTAAAAATAAACAACATGATTTGACTCTTGGCGTAAAGTTACTCATTAGTTATTCGTAAAGTTAGTATAAATACTGATCTGAGAACATTGTTAATATTATGAAACAAAAAACTATGTCGGTGTCATTGGCGATCAGAAAAAGAAAAGCGTGACGGTTCCTAAAAATTTCTAACTTTCAAAATGTCTCATTTCTACATCATACTCTTTTTTAGATTTAAGTTATACCATTAATACCTTAGATACTACATGATGTGAAGAACCGTTTTTTTTATAATTAAATAGTTGTGTGTACCCGCTCTTCGCAAGGCAAGAAGAGAACATTTTCCTAAAATGTTATCATAACTACTTGTGACAAACAGAATCTCCAAGAAAAAAAAAGTTCAGGTACAGAATTTTCTGTTGAAATTACCGCGGGATATATTAACGCGACGTAGAATTATTTAATGTTTAGTTAGCTGTGATGTAAGATGGCTGTTGAAAAACGAAAAGAAACGAATAGTTTCACGAAATATTTATTAACGCGGTATATTGTGCTTTGATCAATATTGCCCTAGCATATCTAATAACTATTACTAAGAGTATCCTTTACTGATACCAATATATTTTCGTTTTTCCATCTTTAATGTTTAATTTAAAGAAACGGTTTAGATATTTGCCACTAATGTAGTTTTTTATTCTTTGGTGATTCTTTGCAATTTACGCATTAGTATAAACGATAATCATTTCACTTTCTGGCTGCCATTAAAACAGCTCTCCATACATTCTTATGCATAACTCTTGTCAGATTGGCGTATTTAGCACGTAAAATATTTCCTGCGATTCGAAAACGTGTCCCGTTTAAAAATTATATCGAAAATAATGCTGGATAATTCATCGTTGAAAAAACAGCATTCAATTCTTTTTCTGGCAACGTATTATAAAATAGGGAATAATTTCGTGCGTGGCGTATGTTTTGTTTGTGAGCCCGTAATTTTGATTGAGTTTCGAAAGGGGTTTTAATCTCGTGAAATCTAAGTCATTTTGATCTAACATGTGGAAACTCAGTTATTTTAAAGTCATTTTATTTATGTTTTTCAAATGGCAATTTTATTCATTGTTACTGTTTCCCAGACAACCATAGCGGAAGATATCATACCGAAATCTTGAAACAGCTTTTATTAAATTCAAAATCCTTCTTTACATAAAAATTCGTAAAAAATCTCCTAATTTATATTTTTCCTCCGTTCTTCTTTTAAAAGTGGGCGAAATATATGCTCCGTCTTTCGCCGAAATATAAAAAAGTTATGACAGATAGAATGAAAGATGCAACAGTTTTAAAATTACTTTTACGCAAACGTCGTCAAAAGAGAAATTCTTTTTAAAAATTCCCAAAAATCGGCAAAATATGTTACATAGTCAAAACAAACTGTTTTCGAAAGAAAATTTTCTCCTCTATCCGATGATGCAAATATCGTTTTATTGCGAGTGCAATGACCGGCGTTATTACGTATTATGCAAGAAAAATCGCTAAAAATCGGACAAAACATAAAATAAAACATTTTCTAATTCGAATTTCGAAAAAATCGCTCCGAGGCGTGTTAGTATCTGTCCTAGTGAAGCCGTATGCAAAATTCGGTAGGTCTGCGACCAACCGTCTCGGCGCAATGCGATCGAGAGACGCGCGCAAGAAGATCGGAGGTCACAAACCTACCAACAAACCTAGCTACATACAATGTTTACTCTCGGATTTTATTATATATAAGATAAGATAAGATAAGACTAGCTGCGTGCCCGTTCTCCGCACGGTAGGGAACGAAACTTTTTCTTACATGTATAGTTCGAATTGATTCCAGAGATTTGGAATGTAAAAATAGGCAAAATGATTTGCCTCTTGGCGTAAAGTTACTCATTCGTAAAGTTAGTATAAGTACTGACCTGCGACCATTGTTAATATTATGACGCAAAAAACTATGTCGGTGTCATTCACGATCAGAAAAGAAAAGCTTTACGGTTTTCATTGAAAATTCCTAATTTTCAAAATGTCTCATTTCTGCATCATACTCTTTTTTAGATTTAAGTTATGCCATTAATACCTTAGATACTACATGAAGTGGAGAACCGTTTTATTTTATAATTAAATAGTTGTGTACCCGCTCTTTGCAAGGCAAGAGAAGAACATTTTCCTAAAATGTGATCATAACTACCTTTGACAAAACAGAATCTCCAAGAAAAAAGAAAGTTCTGTTACAGTCTTTTCTGTTGAAACTACCGCGTGATATATTAACGCGACGTAGAATTACTTAATGTATTGTTAGCTGTGATGTAATACGGCTGTTAATAAATGAATAGAAGACTTAGTTTCACAAAATATTTATTAATGTGGTATATTGTGGTTTGATCAATATTGCCTTATCATATCTACTTACTATCAATTATACTATCTTTTACTGATACCAATACAATATACTGTCGTTTTGCAACCGTTAATGCTTAATTTAAAGAAACGGTTTAGATATTTGCCACGAATGTAGGCTTTTACTCTTTGGTGATTCTAGGGATGGACGCGAGACGAAAAATGGGCGTCTCGCAAAACAGCCGAAAACCTTTGTCTCGTCTCGCAAAAATCCCTATATTATAATGTTAAAAATGTTTGTCTCGTCTCGCAAAATTCCCTCTCGCGTCCATCCCTAGGTGATTCTTTGCAATTTACGCATTAGCATAAACGATAATCATTTCAGTTTATGGTTGCCACTAAATCAGCTCTCCATAAATTTTTACGCATAGTTCTTGTCAGATTGGTGTATTTAGCACCAGGGCCCTATTATCGCACGGGCAAATCGGGACTTTGCCCAGGGGCCTCCGGCTCAAAATGGCCCCCAATTTCAAATGTTGTTCTTTTTTTACAAAAAAAATTATGAAAAATAAAACAAATTTCATACATGGGGGGGGGCGCCCAAAATGCATCAATGCCCGGGGCCCCCTGTTGGTCATAATCGGGCCCTGTTTAATACCGCAATATATTTCCTGCTATTCGAAAACGTGACCCGTTTAAAATCTCAATCGAAAATAATGCTGGATAATTCACTGGTGAAAAAACAGCATTCAATTATTTATCTGGCAACGTAAAGTAAAATATAGAATTATTTCATGCGTGGCGTATGTTTTGCTTGTGAGTCCGTTATTCTGATTGAGTTTCGAAAGAGGTTTTAAACTTATGACATCAAAATCACGCACTTTTCACATGCGAAAACTCAGTTATTTTAAAGTAATTTTTTTTTTTCAACTGGCAATTTTAATAATTGTTACTGTCTCCAAGACAACCAAAACGCAAGATATCATACCGAAAATTTTAAGCTGCTGCATTGAAATGAAAATAATTCTTTACTTAAAAATTCGTAAAAAATCTCCTAATTTATATTTTCCTCTGGTTTTTCTTTTAAAAGAGGGCGAAATGTATGCTCCGTCATTTGACAAAATATAAAAAAGTTATGACGGATAGAATTCAGGATGCAGCAATTTAAAAAATATTTTACGAAAGTCAGCGTCAAATTTAATTTTATTTGAAAAATTCCCAAAAATCTGAAAATTATGTTACACAGTCCGAACAAATAGTTTTTAAAAGAAAATTTTCTCCTCTATCCGATGATGTAAATTTCGTTTTCTTGCGAGTGTAATGACCGGCGTTATTACGTATTAAGCGAGAAAAATCGCTAAAAATCGGACAAAACATAAAATAAAACATTTTTTAATTCGAATTTCGAAAAAATCGCTCCGAGGCGTGTTAGGATCTGTACTAGTGAAGCCGTATGCAAAATTCGGTAGGTCTGCGACCAACCGTCTCGGCGCAATGCGATCGAGAGACGCGCGCAAGAAGATCGGAGGTCACAAACCTAGCTACATACAATGTTTACTCTCGGATTTTATTATATATAAGATAAGATAAGATAAGATTCAACAGTAACTTTAATCGGACGACGAATATAGGTCGTCTTTATGTTGCATTGCGTGAAAACTTATGACAAGCTATACGCATCATTTCAGTGAAAAGGGTCAACAGATTCCATTACCACCAGATCCTGTATCCGCCACGTCGACAAGACGAGTTCACTGAAGTGAGTGAGAATGGTTAAAATACTTTGACTTTTCAGTGTATATCGCTGTCGGCCTCGGAAATTCATTAACATTAATAAATTTTCTTATTTTATTGATGATTTTGATAAATTGTTATCTTTTCAGCGTCTCTTGCTCCCTTAAGTGGTATTATAATTTAAACTAATTAATAAATGATTTTCTATTAAAAAAAAAACATGTCTCCTGAATAACTTTGATGTAAAACAAATTTTTAAAACCAAATACTAATATAAAAGGATACCACGTCGAACGTTAACCCTTTGAGGCGCAACCCTTTCCCAATGCTGAAAAAAAGGCCCGCCGTTGCCATCGCTCGACTTAACTACCAGCAAGATGGAGGACGATCTAAACGTTCATCGCGTGCCATAGATCTAGAGACCCATTTTTACGGAAAAGCGCTTTAAACGCTTATTTTGTAACGCTTGGCAAAGCATGCGCAGTAAATAATAGTAGAGAACATTGGATTTTTTAGAATATAAATACTTATTCTGAATTTATTTTTGATTCTATTTTTCAAAAATTTTGCCTATCAAATCAAACCATTAAAATATTCTATTTAAATAAAACTTTGATGAAGGTGGGAATAAAAAAAAAAAAAAAAAAAAAAAAAAAAATCTGGTGACTCCACTCGACTTTCCGAACACTTACGATTAAGATAATTACCAAGCATTTAAATAAATTTTAATCGATGAATAATTCAAACATATATACCATATTGAAGCTCAATCGAATGCATCATTTAAACGCTAGCGCACTTTCAAGACTTTCTCCCCATAGGCCATAATGTAAAAGAAATCTTTGTCATATCGCTGTAGAAAAACTATAAATCCTATATACACCAAAATCAATACCGGTCTTGCGACGTGGGTTTATAACATATATACCCAATTTGAGCTTAATAGAATGCTCCGCAGGAGCTATCGTGTTCACTCACACACACACACATACATCTCGTAAAAACAGCATAAATGAATTCAGAAGAACTCAAAACGTGTCAATACACCAAAATCTCGAAGTCGAATTTTTTCATGATTACAATACTTTCCTTTCATGGTACATGTTCGGAAAGTAAAAAAAAAAATAGAAAACCGCTGTGCCTGATCACTCCACAAAAGGCGTTGAGGTGTTACTCGAATTTCCTACCGTGCTCTGCCAAAATGAAATTCTTTTTTTGTAAAAAACTGAACTAAAATCGATCGGTAAATGGTATTTCTATCTGAATGCTGTGATCTTCCAAAAACAAACCATTTGTAATAAAACTTGATAAGGTAAATTAACCAACACTTCATCATATTTTGTGGAATGATTATTAGCCAATGTATGAAAATAATGTTTTTGACCCCTGATTGCTATATGATTCTGAATCTTTATTTTGTTCCCTATCCCCCACCCCCCCACCCTAAAAAGTGGTAATCGCAACATTTTTGGGACAACCTGTACACTTCTATTATCATTAAAATAATATGATGATTAATAACCTATTCTTTTCTCGAAAAAAGAATACATGTCCGCTTTTAAAATCGTATTAGTAAAAAAATACATAGACTTGAGATACTTTTATAAAAATCACTAATTTGGACGCATTTTCAACAAAGAAATGTTGTGTTTTTGTTTAAGCTTTACTTTAATCCCTTCCAAAAAATGAAAAGTCACTGAAAGCTACTAGTTATTCTAGCAACCGTAAGCTTTGTTTTTATCTTCTAAACTAGCAGAAAAACTATATAAATAGTCTACCCGAGCATTTTTTGTTTCTAAAGGGAGTTTGAAAAGCAATTAAAGTAGACTATTTCACTCTGAAATGCTTCGTTCAAAGAAAGTTCAAACAGTAATTTCGCTACACGTCCTCTTTACATTTTGAGAGGCGGTAAATAAAATCCTTGCTAAGAGTTTCTATAAATGTCGGAAGTCACTTGGTTATTAAAAAATAACTGTCTTTTTTGAACAAATTTAAAAGTATTTTGAACATACAACATTTGGAGGAAAACAATCTTACGAAAGTAATAATAATAATAGTAAAAGAAATAGACGATATTATTTCACCACAACGAAGAATTATTACTCTTATTACTTTCCATTATAAAATAGAAAGGTTTAGCAATTTCTCACCATATATAGATCGCCATATCGCCAAACAGGATTCAGTTTGGGGACCTTACTTTTTGGCTCCAAACTTGGCGATGATCACCAAAGGTAGCGAATCTTGGCAAATTTCCACATATTACTACGAGCGGCGATACCGGAAACTATTTAGGCAATAGTTTAAAAACATGGTTTTTCAGATTTTCTGAATAATATCATTAGAACGCCACCAAATTAACATGGGACCATCTCTAATATATCCACTTTCTAACAAAAAAATAATAATCACGAAAATCGGTCCACGTGGTAAACTTTTTTTTTTGTACATACATAAAAATCTATATACAGGAAGATTACAAAATAACGTGAGGCGTTCAGCAGGGGCGTAGCCAGGGGGGGATATCGGGATATATCCCCCTCCGAAATTTTTGGATTAGTGATGAAATTCCGCCTATTTATACACATATAAGTTCATATCCCCCCCCCCCCCCGAAAAATTTTCCTGGCTACGCGCCTGGCGTTCAGAACCTTCTAGAGAGTATGTATTCGACGAAACAGAACCAACTTTGATGTTCGTACATATTGAATAATGGGATTTATATTTTTAAAGGAAAAATAGTACCAAAAGTCACCTCTAGGAGAAATATTGGCACGGTTTGGGTATAGAAGGAAAGGCTGGGAGAATTCTTATCATTCTGAGGCAAATTGGTTTTTCATGGTTCTTAACTTACAGAACTCGTGGCATTTATGACCAGGCGAGTTGCAGCTGTTTTGAAGGCTAAAGAAGGTGCAGCTGGTTAATCAATAGGTTGTCATAATGTAATGGCTCTTCGGTGAATAAGGGACACTAAAGGGAAAACGAGATGACTGAAAAAAAATAAGTAAACGGTTTCTTATTTTTAAAGTATTCGTCTACCAAATCAATTTGTTGTTGTTGTTGTTGTGGGATTACGGCCAATTATCTACACGTGGGATCCAGCCCGATGGGTGGGGTGGACCCCGTGGTCTTTCTAAGGGGTCCTAACCCGTATTTACGCTAAGCTCCCACTGTGAGACAAGATGGTCAATGCCTTCATGGAAAAATGATTGGGGTACTTACGGAACGCTGATTGTAAACAGGCGTGCACCTCTTCGTTCGATGGAAATTGTCAGCCACAAATATCTTTCTTCAGGTCTCCAAAAATATAAAAATTCCGTGGGCGAAAGCCGGGATAGTATTGAGAATTTTTGAGAACTCCCCAGCGAAATTTCTAGGAGTCAAAACAATCTCAGCAAAATGTGGGCGGGCATTATCGTCCAACGGAATGATGCCATTTGCTCAAACTTTCGCGCAAGTGATATACTGTACTCGCCATACACAGCAGACATTTGGACATTTGCTTCGTGACGCTCCTCCGTCAGTCAAAAACTCACTGCACTTCACTGCTTCTCTTTCCTGGCCTTCATAATGACGCCGATCGCACACAGGATTTGCTGAGTCTATTCTAATACGTCTGGTAGATATATGGCACGCCACTGAACGTTCACGCTGCTCCTTTCTGATTTCCAATAGAGGGCGTGGACAGCGCCGGCCTAAGAGGAGTGGGGCCTCTTTTCTATCATGTCTTATGTAAGTTACTACTAACACTGCTAGTACATATTAGTTTCATTTCTGGGCTTTTTTTCGGGATATATCGCAACCATCTACCAAGCTCGGTCTAATGTGATAGCAAAAAAAATGGCCCAGGAATGGGGCCTTAGGCGATCACCTACGTTCACACCCCTCTTGGGCCGGCCCTGCGTGGGATCCAGGCCCTACCGCAAGCGTGATGTCATTTTAACACGCTTCCGTATCGGCAACACAAGACTTGCTCACATGCGCCTATACTTCTTGGGGAGCCTGTTCCTGTTTGTACTCATTGCAATAACTATCTTACCATTAGTCATATTTTAACTTCTTGTAAAGCTTTTAACAGTTTCTATCATACTTATTTTAACTGTGCTCAACCCACACTTGACAATATTTTGGGTGAAACCCCACATTGCAATTTGTTTAATTTTCTTCAGCGTATTACTATTCTGTTTTCGCTTTGAAGTGTGTGCTTGGTTATGACTGGTGTCTGTATGGGAGTTCCCATCCAGATGCCTTTGACCTTGCTTTTATCTTCTTTCTATGTCATCGAATTTTGCTTTTTATCTTTTGCTGGTTTTATGTGTTAACTTTTTACTTGAAGACATAAAATTTCTATTTTACTCTGTCCGGCGCAGTATATCCTCTCTGGATATTGTGACATTAAATTCCAACCAACCAACCCAATAGAGGGCACTTCTATACACGCATCAACCTGCATTACGAACTTCCGCATCATGCTTGTTATACAGTTTATCTTATTTTTATTTGACTAACCCTTATCTGTTTTACTGATATTGTAATGTATTCAATAGTGATTATCAAAAGAATGTGTAGTTAGTTTACAATCATCCTGTATAATGTATACATGACTCAGTGGAATCAGGCTCCATAATACAGTTACATTTTCCAGCACATAAGCACTTTGCATTCGACAGAATGGCTTGCAATCTCTCTCTCTGTCAAAAGAGCCTTTCTGTAAGGGAGGTACTAAGAGCGGATTAGTACTGTAACTGGACGGTGGAAGAGGCACAGTGCAGCCTGTAATGCGCGATGAAACGCTATAGCTGAGGACAACGTGATCTATCAAGGGAGGTTCGTAAAGCTGGAGGAAATCTCTTCGGATACAAGGATGAAAATACTATCGATTCAGATTTCTGGTGCAATGAGAATTCTGCGTTCATTACAAGCAAACTTGAACTATTGAACTCGAGATATATTTTACGCAGTAAAAATGCAAATACTTACATAAAGCTCATAGAACTGTAGAACAGATATATCTACTATGCGCGAAATGAGTAATGAGGCAACTACGATCCCATACAAACTAAGAACCTTATTTCAATTCCCCAGTTGCCTGGATTCGAAATAACCCCCTTTCACCTCCACACAACGTTGATATCGGTGATGCAAGCTGTTGACAGGTCACTAGGAGTCCTGATTGAGTACCTCCTTCGGTCTGTTGGTCACAGGACAATGCACTTGACTTGCTGCACACTACCCGTGAAAAAGTTTTTAGCATCGAAAACATATTCCTATGCTTGAACACCCAACCTGTTGATTTTACTTGGCATCAGTAGACAGTTTTATATTTTTAAAAATTTAAATTTGCTTTAAACCTTTAACGCGCGATGTCTTCGCCGTGAGGACGCAACTTTGATATTTTGACTGTTTTGATTCGCGAAGAATTAATTTGTTTCCAACGAAATATTTAAGGAGTACATAGTTACACGGAATCCTTTTCCATCGAGCTCTCAACTTGTGGTAAAAATTATCGATTATTCGTAAAATGGATGTCAGTACTTTTATCAGTACCGGCATCGCCTGAAAATTGGAGAATGTAAAGAAAATATACATCGATATACAAGAAAATTTAGATAGACTGCTCAATGCCGAAAAGTGCAGCCGTTGTCACCGCTTGATTTAACTACCAGTAAGATGGCGGTCGATTGGATCGCCCGTTATCTTGCTGGTAATTAGATCGAGCGGTGACAACGGCTGAACTTTTTCGGTATTGGGAAGTAGTTCCGCTTCAAAGGGTTAAAAGGGCTCCATTTCAGTAACATTGGGAACAAGTAGTGTATACTGTGACCAGCAGACTAGAGGAGGTCACAATCAGGACTTCCTGCGCTTTTTCACCAAATTATATGAACGATGTGAACGTTGTGTGGAGGTGCATGGAGATTATTTTGAATCCACGCAGTGGCGTAGGCAAGGGGGGACTGGGGGGTCACAACCCCCTCCCCCTCCCATGAGGAATTTTTAGTTATACAAAACGTATTTTCTTCACTCCCTTATCACTCTCACGTATACATATATGTCAGTTGCAGTAGTCGTAACCCCCCCCCAAGAAAAATTTCTGGCTACGCCACTGAATCCACGTAAATACGAAATTGAAACAAAGTTCTTACTCTAATTGATTAAATATAAACATCATTATTCATTTGGCACACTGCACTTTACTGATATAATTTCAGATCAGATGTTAGTCTAGCTCTGTAGTAACTACCTACGAAGCTCTACGAATATTAGAGGCCATAAAAAATATTAGCCTGAAATTTTGGATAATACTTCTTTCAATCGTTTCATTGATGGAAAGGAATGCTATTTTTTTTCCTTCTGTTCCGATGAATTCCATTTCGTTAGTGAAATGAAAAAGCCCACCTTTGGAATCCAGTATACACCCCTTGTAAGATATACAGTGTCGCATAGCAAGAGCGGCGTTAATTTTTTTTTATAAATACCTTATTCTTTTCAATAAGGTTCTCATTGTTAAGATATATCAAGTTCTCATCTCAAGAATAGGCCTTCTTTGAAAAATTTAAGGGGTGTTTGATCTCCACCCCCCCCCGCTTTGGTTAAGCCACTGACTATCGCTATAAATATATAAGTGAATATCGTTTTAGATAGTACTTTCTGTTACAAAATAATGAAACTATGTAGGTTATTCTCAAATATCAAGTTATTCTCAATTTAACTATTGATATAAAAAATTTTACAGCTTAAACTGAAAAAAAGTGAAAAAATTACCTGCATCTATACTCTGCATTCAATTATATATGTATCATAACATTTTCATTTTTTCACTTGTAAATGCAACATGATAAAATGTCAGCATCAACTAAGAGAAAAAGTAGTTCGTGTCAATAGTTCTTTGGTATATTTCTGGAATACATTTCTTAAACTTTCTTTTCAATGAAACTATATATTCCACATAAAGAGCAGACAATACATTCGAATTTAATCAGTGACTTTCTTTTCCGAATGAAATTGATATTTTTATGTTGACTGTAACAAATAGAATATTTTCTCTGTCTACTGCCTTATGAATTTTGGTCAAATCTGAATACATTTCAATATTTATAAAAACACTCAAAACTCAGTTGTAAAATGAAGTAAATAAACATAATTAAAATTAAAATCAAATTTGAAAAATCAAATAAATATATAAATAAAAATGTTTGCATTTACTACACGTAAGAATAATAGATATATAGGATATAATAGGAGTAGGAATGAAGAGGAACTATCAAACTCATAAACAAATACGTAATTTTATCCCTATTATATGTTTACTTATTTCGGGAGGGTGGCTGCAGTCTCATCAGCCATTCCCTGTCTACTGTATGACAAACACAGATTATGGTTGCAACTCTCAACTTTAATATTTTTCGGAAATTTGTCTTACAAATAATAAAGTTTTGTTCAAACGAAAGAATTTAATATATATTCAACTAAATTCCAATATTTCACAATCGCGAGGTTTTGTTGAACAACTCGTTATCATTTCAGATTTAAGCATTAAATATTTTGCAAATGGGATTACTAAAAAACTGCTTGCAAAATTTGTAATTTAGCAGTTTTTTTTTTTTTTTTTTTTTTTTTTTTACAAAGCCGCAGCAAAGGGCCATTTTGACATAAGTTTGAAATCACAACAGCCATCAGTCACAACGCAGTCACACAGGGACTTCACATAGTAGTCACTCATTGACCTACCACTCAGTAGTCACAAGATGACTTCACAGTGTCGTTACCTGATAACTGGTTAAAAAGTAAAACGTCAGAGTGATCACACAGTGGCGTTGCATCTCTCACAAGTCGCAATGTGATTTGTTTGTGACAGTCCTGTGACAACTGTCACCCACTGTGACGTCACAGCGACTCTTTTGTGACCATCTGTGCTATTAGGGAGGTTCTTGGTCTCTTATCTAGCACTGGTCCAAAATTAGGAAATCACTCATAGGTGGCAACGTTGGCATGCCTACAAGGCGCCTCCATGGCCAAGTCTATGGTGGGCAGCTGATTCGACCACTGAAAAAAAAAAAAGTTATCAAAGCTTCTCAAGCTATGGTAACCGAAATTTAATTGTGAATGAAAGCTATAAATTTCAGCAAATAAATTTAAATGTGTTTTCAGTGTTTTGCTTTGAATATTACTTTTACCCGTTAGAATAATTTAATGAAGTAAAAATGAAAGTGTTAAAATTTACCTTAAATAGGACTTAAGACTTTTAGCTTTGTAATATTATGTATTCTGCCCAGCTTGTGAAATGGCTAAAAAACCATTCAACCATACTGCGGGTCAAGGTTGATTGGCCTTGGATGCCATTTCATCCGTCCCTTTATAGGAGGCAACGTAAGTCCACCTATTAGGTGACTCCACAGTAAAATGACCAACACTTCCATCCTTATTTGTATGCAAAAATTTCATTCATAATAAAATATTTTTATATGCAATTCACGACAGGAAAATGCATTGTTGCCCCTAAATTATCGAACACTCCTTCTTTTCTCAGAACATTCATTTCTATTGCGCGTTATCAACTTCGCGATTTCCTATCAAACCCCCGCATATAACTGATGCACACTTATATAAAATACTACGTAATAAAGAAGATAAACACATCACGGACGAAAATAAAAAGCCGTAAAAATCTTCCTGTCATCGCCAGAAATAAAGACTTTTCCGGGAGGTTTTTTTTTTTTTTTTTTTTTTTTTTTTTTCTTTATGCGATTTTAAGCGAAGCGTGTTTTCGCAGAGGCAGTATATTATACACACATTTCCGAATCCTCGGAGAATTCATTGTTTGCTGTGCTTACGCTATTTATCATTCGTGTGACGTCAGAAACAAATATTTTTTCGGGACCGAATCACCACCGCAAGCAGAATGTGGACAGGAGCAAAAATTGAGTCACGAAGACTGCACTGTCTCCCCGCCGATTGAATGGAGTAAATTGATTTTTCGAAGCAACCGCAGTGTTGTTGTTACATTAAGGGCCTAAGAAAAATTGCGAAGAGCTGAAAATTTAATGGGGTGAATTTAGAGAGAAATGTATGCAAGTGTTCTTTTTTTCGCCATTTTATATTTCCGATGGAATTGCATGCTTATGAAATTAGTTTTTTCAAAAAATTAGGTTCTGCACAAATTAGTCCCTGATTTATAGAAAACATTATTCTCAAACACTGAAGGAAGAAAAGAAAAATAAATTAAGTAAATTTGATAAGTCTACTTTTAAGTATTAATAGAAGATATAAATAAGTAAGAGAAAGAAAAAAAAACTGTATACAATTTTTTTAAGTGATCCATTCCCACTGTTACTGGGATGCTACATGGCACGATTATGCTGCAATGCTTATCATCGATAAATGGGATGCAATGCCATCGCGTCATGACATTACTGTCAGTTGGCTACCCTATAGGTTAGTACGTGTTTTGACTTGCTCGTAACATTGCAGATAGCATGTGTGTGTTTTTCTACGTATTATATATAAAAAAAGGAAAAGTTCGGAAAATATTACCGGTTTTTAATTCGGATTTTTCAGCTTATTTTTTTTCCTATTCATTTTTATAATAAAGTGAAAAAGCCAGCCATGTTATGTCTCTTCATTATTTTGGACGATGAATCATTGTACAGTGTCACGACTGAGGATAGGACATAGGATAAAATTCTGACGTCATTTCCATTAAGAAATGATATGTTTTTCTTAAAAATGTGTATAAAAATAAAAAAGTAAAAATTTGATCTCACTTGGCACCTTAAAATATTTTGTGGAATAAAGATTCAACTCATAAATTGAGGATGGGAAAATTCAAGAACGTTAACATATTTTTTCTACTGACGGTGGATGCGTTAAAATTTCAGTGTTCCGGAAATGGAAGACCAGGAACAAAGCCGTTAAAATTTGTATTTTTAAAATACACTTTGTAATTAAAACATTATCATGTAAAAATTGAAACAGTTAACTCGGGCCTAGTGAATATGAATCCCGTATTAGTCATATCAATTGACTCAAAATAGGAGTATTTTGACTAACGAGCTCAATCAACTATCGAATTATACTAGTGTAACAAAGTTACATTATTATTAATAACTCAGCAATAAACAGTTTTAATGTAATTTGCCGTTTTCTTTCGTAATCATAAAAAATACAGAAGTTGTCGATATCCTTCATACGAATAAAAATTTGAAGAATACATTTAAAACATATACAGAAGTATCATTTCCACTCGAAACTTCTTTCCAACGAAGACGGCGAAATTTAAAGCCGGTGAGTGCTGTTTTCATTTATGGACTCGAAACAATCAATTTTGTGTTTTAACTCGAAAAAAAAGAAAAATAATTCTTTCTTAAAAGGCTTCCAAAAGTTGGACATTTTGCTGAAATGTTTTAGTTTAATTGCATTTCAAGTTCACTTTAGAACTAAATCTTTTATCTTCAGTTTGTTGTTTTCCTTGAAATTTCATGCTGACATGGATTTTAAAGACAAAATGGTTTCCTGCACAATTGTTTGAAATTGAAAAATCTTTGCTGGGATTAGAGTCAGGTAAATGAAAAAATAAGTATTTTTCTTTGTTTGTACATACTCGAAAATTATCCTGCTTGAAAAGTTTTCAAGCGTATGTTTTGGAGAAGCATAAACTACGCTGAATAAAAGAGCTGTAACTGTCATAGGTTTAAATAGCGTATAAATCACAGTTTTATTTGAAGAAAAGCTCTCATAAATTTTTAGAAGTTTGCAAAGTTTTTTATACTTTGTGTCAAAAAATTTTGGGAGTAAAGATTACACGCACATTGGATGTACAGGGAGCTTCAAAAATATCTAGCACACTTTACTAAGTTTTGAGAGTGAAGGTTGCTTGTAACTATTCTTATTTTAGAATGAACAAGTTGTTTGAAAAATACATGTCACAATTTAGCACACTGATAAGTTTTGCGAATAAAATTTTGATAAATATTTTTACATTAGAATGTACAGGGTGCTTTAAAAATATCTGGCACAATTTGATAAATTTTGAGTGGAAAAACTGCATATCGTCGTTGTGAAATCAATATCTGCTGTGTACACTTTTTGGAGATTTCGACATTTTGATTATTATAACTAACAAAATTTTCGTATAAAAAGAATTTCTATGTGTGACTCTAAGCATTATACGGTGAACTGTGATCGTTAAAATAAATATGCCATGTGAATCAGCCAGAATATTGTCAAATTATAACTGGTAATAAAAACTGGTAAGAATAAATATTTTTTTTGCACATACCTGACATTGCTTTGACAACGATGATACATTTTGCTTCACTAGAATGTACAAGGAGCTACCAAAATATCTGGAACAGTTTGATAAATTTGAGAGTGCAGATTGAAAATTGTTACAATAAAATGTAAAGGGTGCTGCAAATATATCTTCCACAATTGTAAAAGGGGCTTGAGGGAACCAGGATAATTCAGAATTATGTAGAAATGCAAGGTCAGAAGCTTCTTCATTGTATTCACTGATAGAGTTTTCGCAAATACTGCTGACGCATATTAGTTAACTTTCCTTATTTATCTGTATTGCAAATAATTTTATTACCCAAATTTACATCATTCGAAATGAAATACTATACATAAGGATCTATTTTAGTCTTAATACAGTTTAAGAAAAAGTAGTATTTCAGTGAAGTGTAATAAAAAAATTTCATCTATACTTCAAAACTTTTTCAAGTGATTACTAACAGGATTATAAAGGCGATGTGGTTTTCGACCCTCCATTATTACTTATTTCTGAATCGCTTTGGTTTCTGCTAATACTTTTTACAGGTTTATCGGATATTTCTGCAGCAGCTTGAACAGTTGATGCCCGTTACAATTTATCAGTTAAAAACTTGATGTTTCTACAGAAAAGAAGACAGTAAGTAAAATCTCATTAAAATGCAGAATATTGATAAGTAATTGAAGAGAAAATTGAAAATCCTTCTTTTATAACCTGGGATTGAGATAGTTTGAATTTAACTCACACATTTGATGTAGTTAAAATTTAAAGTAAGATAGTTTTAAAAAGAAATAATTTTGGTCAGAAATTTTAATTTTATAGAGTAAAATAGCTAAATTTACGAATCAAGGAATCAATCACTCTTCAATTAAGATATTCATAAATAACCAATGAATGTATAAATCGTATCTTAAAAGGACACTAGCAGATAATATCCGATAAAATAGCATATAAAAACTAAGCAGAATGTAGCAGAGCAGATTGTGGCTGATGAGTCGAACAACAGAACAATGAAGTGAATTGAAAGAAATAAACAAGGATAGTAAGCACTGGCTATACTTATCAACCCCATAAATCGAATACTTACAGTATCAAATAAAAACAAAATAACAGGATTTCAATGTAGTTACTTAGCACAAAGAAAGCTAAATATGAAACAACGGGGGACTGTCCTCCCCATAGACCTGATGCCTATATGAAAATTTAGATTGGGCAATTTTCTACTTTTTTTTTCTTTCTTCAAACTTTTAAATCTTTACTCTGCACATAATTTTGACTATTTTTGTAAACAGAAGCATGCGTGTAGGATTAATGGTTGTGAAAATACAGGTCAGTCAACTTAAACGTGGCACGTTGTATATGTGCGTGTGTAATAACGGTAATTTGATATTAAAATGAAGGATTCAAAAATGTAAATAATTTCTTTCCTGAATTATATATGCCCCCGGTAAAATGATCTCTGACATTCTTTCTCACGGTCTCCATGGTTGATTTCATGGTATAAGAAATTTACGGGAATGTCGGTCCTATAATGGACTTCATACTATAAGTCAGTGGGAGAAACTGAAATGTATACTTTATGGATGAAGATATTGACTGTTTTAGACAGGGAGTCATGATCTTCCACTTATCGAGTTAGGCTCTTTTCCCGACACCCAACGTCAGTTCCGCTGTCTAAGACCTTGTCTCGCAACAACGTAACACCCAAGGAACGAATGAAAAATCTGAAACTAAAAGCTTTTTTTATAGTTCATCAAATATTTAAGCAGTTCCAGTATGTAATAAATATAATTAAAATATAAAAATAAACCATTAAAAAGAACTCTTCTTTTCTTCCTTAGAAGGAACATTTTTTTCCCCTGGAAGAGTGGAGAAAAAATCTAACATGATTTCCTCTCTCTACACTGCAAAAAGGAGTCTGTTAAACTGACAGAAAAAAACTGTCAGCCAAGACGCCAGTTTATTTCCGTATATTTTACAGAAATCTTCCATATTTTTTTCCCGTATACGGAAGATTTCTGTAAAATAAACAGAGAATCTGTAAAATTTACGGAAGACTTCCGTAAAAAAAACGGAAATAAAAACTGGCGTCCTGGCTGACAGTTTTTTTCTGTCAATTTGACAGACTTTTTTTGCAGTGTATCAAGCCCTAAACTTTGGATCAAAAATGTTTTTGCGCCACCTGGTGAATGAAATAGCCAATTTTTGATTTTGCTTGAGTGCCTCAACTTCAAGAAGTCAAACCCACAAAACTTCATACAAATATTATATAGCATACTCTGAGAGTCTCGCATTCTCAAATATGTCGATTTTAGTAAAATATATATATAGAGAGAGAGAGAAATGTCAAAAATTTATCATAGAAAAGGTATAAAGGGTGTCCCCAAAAGATGGTAGCACATTTGAATATTTTTTATTCACTTGAGATGAGAGAGCAATGTTAATTGAAAAGAGGTTTAAAACAAAGTAGGGAAAAAGACGGAAAAGGGGTCGTATGAAAATTCGTCAAGTTTCACCTTTTGAAAATGAACGAGAGGATTTTTTTCTTCACCCTTTGAGGCGCAACCCTTTCCCAATGCTGAAAAAAGGGCAGCCGTTGCCATCGCTCGACTTAACTACCAGCAAGATGGTGGACGATCGAGACATTCATCGCGTGACACAGATCTAGAGACCTCTTTTTTGACGAGAGCTTGCTGTGGCGGGCACAGCCAGCTGCGTCAAAAAAAGGGTCTCTAGATCTGTGTCACGCGATGAACGTTTCGATCGTCCGCCATCGTGCTGGTAGTTAAGTCGAGCGATGGCAACGGCTGCCCTTTTTTCAGCATTGGACAATCGATCCAGCCGTTCTCGCATTCTTCCGTTCTTCAGCAGTGCTGTTAAAAATAATCGTGACCATTTTTTTACGGGAAAGGACGTGCTAAAAAGCAAAGGGTTCTCGTAGAGCTATGTCACCCGCAACTATTTTTATAGAAATCCAATCTATTCTTCGTGACTGGCAACAGTCAAAACGTCAGAGTTAGGTGTTCCCAGAGCAGGATCACTGCGCGTTAAAGGGTTAACGTAATCTTTTTTTCCTACCTTATTTTGAACATTTCTCCAGCTTACATTGCCAACTATTCTCCAATGGATATAGAATTCATGCGGCATACCATCTTTTGGGGGAACCCTGTATTATAATGCAGGGCAATCCATTTAAAAGAATAGCCGATGGTTTTTCTTATTACCCTTAAATGTGAAGGATGTGGCAACTGCTTTAACACTGAAGTATAATTATTTAAAACTTCTTTAAAAGTGGGAAACGATTTGCAATGCTGTTGACCTGTTACAATTTGTGAGGTAAAAGAGAAATGGAGACGAACAATGTTACTTAATCCTGTGATAATTTTATTTTCGCAAAACATAATTTAATTTAAATTTTTTATATTAGCATTCCTTACAGAAAATGTTGAAAATGCTTGCCACCATTTTGAAAGGAAACATAAAAATAATTGAATTTTTCCCGTAAGATTAAGTTCTGCAAAAGTCGATGAATGATCATAAACTATAACTGTGGAAATCTCGTCAATAACAACAACAATGTTTAGAAAAGTGTCAAAAAATTGGGTTCGGCGTGTTCAAGTTTACGTACAGTATGGTGGCGAACATTTTCAACATTTGTTGTAAGAAATGAAAATGTAAAAGTTTGAATTAAATTATGTTTTTTCTAAAATAAATTATCACTGGATTAAGTAACATTGTGCATCTCCATTTCTGTTTTACCTTACAAATAAAATTTTAATTGTTTAATAGTGTTAGAAATTGTCTCCCACACCTAAAGAAAGATTCAAACAATTATATTTTAGTGTCAGAATAGTTGCCACATAAGAAAAATGAATGGGCACTCTTTTAAATTGATTACCATGTACTAAACTTCATTACCAAAGTACTAAATCATTTTTTTCTGTAATACTGGAGCAGTTAATATTTTTAAATGAATATTTATAAAATTTTATCTATACAGTATTTTAAAAAGTTAGTTTTAGAAAGTGAAATTTAAAATGATGAATTTTTCTGAAGAAATGTAAATTTGAGTGCTCATGAATATTCCCTTAAAAATTCTCATGGCTTTAAATTGCTGTAAAAAAGAAATAACAAATAAAATGTATATTTGGCAATTAAAATTTAGGTGTATTGCAGTGAAGCATGAATTAACACGCGTTTTGTCTGTCAGAGGTTTAATAAAATCGAAATTATTTCGAAGCGCGCTTTTATTAGACGTTTAAAATTATTAAATGAGTATATATTTTTGATATAAGAAGTCTGTGCATTACAGACAAATAATAATAATAATTTGGGATATCAATAATTATAATAAATAATTTGTGATATGAGAAGTCTGTGTATTACAATAACTAAGCAAATGCTACTATACTCATGCAGATGCCACACGCTCGTGTCGTAATCAAGCTTCATCTTTGTATATTTTTTTACTCATTTTATATTCAAGCTTTTTCAGTGTAGCTGAAATGCGCTTCTACTTAAAATAACGGTACTTTTCTCGTTTCATATTTTATGAATTTTCTAGAAGATCCCTCATAATATGCATACAAAGTACGCGAAAATAAAAAATAAAAAAAGATTCAGCAGCTTAGAAAATTTCTGTTCTCCCCCCCCCCCCCTTTTTCTCCCCTTTATGAAAAATTGCTTGTAGCGTGACAGTTGTAGGCGAAAATGTGGGTAAAATGCAGAGCGAATGAGTGTAATTATAGAATGGTATTTAAATATAGAGTAACTGCATAAGAGAAGACGAATTTTAACATTCAGAACAAGACTCGAATTTTTGTTTTGTAGTTACGCTTTGGAATTGCATAATTCAATGTTAGCACTTGATTTTTTTTTTTTTTTTTTTTTTTTTTTTAGAAATTAACAACTCTTAAAATAATTTCAATTTATATTTAATGTTTAGCCACATAAATACAACAGAACGCACAATTTCTAAATAAATAAATTAATAAATAAGAAAGTTTTCATAAAAAAGTGGAATAAAATATTAGCAAAATTATTTTTCTAATTTTAAATGCTCATAATGAGGTAACTTATACAATCATTTGGCAATAAAATATTAATATATATATTTATTTAAGAGCACGGAAAAACAACATTTTTCTAATAATGTTTGAGGTAATAAGAGTAAATGTTTAGAAAATGTATTTTAAAATATTTGATAACAGTTGTAGAGAAAAAAATACTATAGTAAAATATTTCATTGCTGAAAGTAAACAAAATTTTCGTTAGACAAAATTTCCTCTCTTAAAATGGATGATAAAAATTTAATTTACTGAAAATTCGGATTTAACTTTATTTTGTTTTTAATGATATTTATTTATCTAATCAGAAAATTTTTCATTGGAAAGCTTTTTAATTTGAGTAAGCATAGAAATATACTGCTCATTACATTTTACCCCAAGGATTCTGCCAAATCCGAATAGGGAAAATAAATAAATAAATAAAATAATAAATTATACGCAGAAAAAAACATTTCGTGTTTTAAACTGAAAATTGTTTACACGCAACAAATACATTTAATATTACTGATTTAAAGCCTTGTAAAACATTGCCACAAATAGAACAATTTTTTTTTATATAAAATTTATTCATTTTTGTCCTTTTAAAAGTTATTCATAAATAAAACTGCCGTATGTTATTTCCGTATAAATATTGTAAACATTGTATATTACACTCACAAGCATTTTAATGGCCACCAGGCATTTTGTACTCACAGCACCATTGTTGCCATAATAATAATTTTTTTGTTGACAAATATTCACGAAAGAGTTACTACTACTGTAAAACAGCATTATATTCAAAGAAGCTTTATCTTAAATAAGGAGAGAACCGAGAAAAAAATAAATAGTGACTGCACTGGACTTTCAGAACACTTCATCCATATGTATAAGAATTCTTTTTTTAGTCCTGTATAAAACCTCTAAATTCCAAATACATCAAAATCTATTCAGGTTGTTCAACGGTGACCTATAATATGCGTATACAATTTGAGATTATTCGAATGCATCATTTAGACCTTTGTGCACTTTATAAGATTTGCGTTCATACGCCGTTATGCATCAGAGTTATTTTGGGCAATTCTGTGAACAAACTATCAGTCTACATTTAACCCCTATATTTAACACCCTATATTTAATAAAGGGCATGTACCGTGACCTATAATGTACATACCTAATTTGCGATCAGCCGAATGCATTGATTAGACTTTAGTGTATTTTCAAGAATTTGCGCCTATGGTCCGTAATGTATAAGAATTCTTTTTTGAACTCCTGAAAAAAAAAACTATCAGACCTATTCACACCAACATCAATATCGGTCGTGCGAGAGTTGTAGGTATTTTATACCTATACCAAATTTAGGATTAGTCGAAATCACCTTTCAGAAGCTATTATGCTCACTCACTTACACATACAAGCACGTACATACATCAACGTAAAAACAGTAGTAGCACCGTAACAGCGTAAAAAGCAATATAATTTTTTTCACGATTACAATACTTTCCTTATACGAAACATGTTTAATACATAATAATTATAATACAAAATTATGTCTATCTAGTAGTCCTATTTAGTATGACCGGGACTGCAAATTATATGTTTTTAAATAACATTTATCTCAGCATTATTGATGCATGCATTTTAAAAACAGAAGTCTATAGAAGAATTTGAAAGTTTTTGTAGATAAATATCACTCTAAGACAAAAAGAAATTAACTAATTAATTAATTTAAAAAAGTCTGATGTGGACTCTTCATCACTTCAGTTGCACGTCCATTAAACTATAAATATTTTGGCTAACTTCATCTAAACTTATTTCGTTTCGATCCTGTTGGAATTGGTTCAAAATCATGGGACCCCCGAGTAAAGTCGGGCTTCCTCCCACTGGAGCTCATTAAAATGATCGCTGTCCTATTTCAGAGATCTGGCTCCGCTCCGCGATTACCAGAGTGCATTAGTCACCACAACAACAACAAAGTCTCAAAATTAGACGGTAAATAGCTTTAGAGTTATTCGAAATACCTATATTTTTGGCTCAAAATTTGGCAATATTTTGGAAAAACGTGCCAAGGTTGATGACAGTTGGCGAGATTTTGGACATGGTCCTTACAATGACTATTACAGACATAATATATTAAAGATGTGACTAGACGTTAATGTATTGAAATTTTTTTAGTGGCCCTGTAAATAAACTATCCAGTAGTTTGGAACTAAAAGCAGAGTGTCAGAACCTAGATGTTACAACAATCTTAAATATAAAATATTTTACGACTTAAGTTTTTCAGATATGCGAGTTACATACATGCATACCTAAAAAGCACCAAGTTTGGCGAGTTTTGGCGCAATTGTTTGAGCGAGGAACGCGACCGTTGGATCATTAGCTAACTATATGATAAGATGGTATTGTACTTGAAGTGGATCAATGTATCTAAAACTTCGATTAACGTAATGTATTGAAATTGTTTTGAGTGTTCCTGTAGAAGAACCGTAAATGATAAATATTTCGTATGGAGAGATTCATTTTGTAATCTTTAACAAAATATATCACTTTTGATTTGTTTGAAACAACCTAATACCTCTAAAATTGCTTTAATGAATTTCTACCCATACAGTGTATTGTATGGAAAAGATTTTGGGTGGCCCTATAAATAAACTATCCAGTCGATTGGAGCCAAAAAAGGAGGTGCATACCTAGATGTTACAACAGTCATAAATATAAAATTGCAACATTAAATGTAATCCTAAATATAAAATTTCATTCTCGTAAAAATAGCATAAATGAAATCGGAAGACCTCAAAACGCGTAAATACACAAAAATGTCATAGTCGAATTTTTTCACGATTACAATACTTTAATTACATGGTACGTGTACGGAAAGTAAAAATCTGGAGTGACTCCACTCGACTTCCCGAACGCTCAATATTTATCAAGCGTTTAAATAAATTTCATTCAACTCAATCGGATTTAGTGTTCAGGCACTAGTGCACTTAAAATGATTTGAGTGTACAGGCGCAATGTATAAGAATACTTGACAGCTGGCTGTGCGCGCGCACAGCCAGCTGTCGTCGAAAAAGGGGTTTCTAGATCTGTGGCACGCGATGAACGTTTCGATCGTCCGCCATCTTGCTGGTAGTTAAGTCGAGCGAAGGCAACGGCTGCCCTCTTTTCAGCATTGGGAAAGGGTTGCGCCTCAAAGGATTAAGCCGTAATATATAAGAATTATTTTTTGCAAACCTGTGAACAAACCATCAGCTCTGCACACACCAAAATTTATGCAGGTCGGCCCATTTTGATGTATTCTATACGACTTCACAAAGTTTGTACATATATTTCTGAATAGTTCAAAATAGTTGAAATAAACAAAGTACAAATATTTTCAAGTATTTTATTTAAACGGAGATAGCATGTATTTGGCAGTGTATAAAAACAGATGAAATTAAAAATAGGAGAACTAAGCGGAAAAATATTTATATGCTAAACACACTTACATTATTATACTTTTCTAAGACTGAGGCATATAAAATCTCTCAGTATAACGTTTTCTTTTCTGCTCTTTTTATTTTGGCTAACTTTTTTTTTGTAAGGAAATGTAAATAAACATACTGCAATTTGCCTCAGTTTATGCAGTTCAAACCTTAATTTTAAGTCTTTACGTTTTTTTTTTGTTTTGTTTTTTTACCAGAAACGTAGGTGGAAGTTATTACAAAGAATATATCTGTATGACTCTTTTCGCCATTACTAGGAGAGAGTCGTTATGCAAAATGCATGATCTTAATTTTCGTAGAAAATAGACATTCTCTTTTGAGCTTGATGTTGTCATAAAAAAAGAGAAATGTTTTTAGGAGAAGAGTTCTTTTAGAAAAAACAATTTAAGATGATTTAGAGATCTAAAAAAGTTTTAATATTTGTATGTGTTTCTAAGATGTTTTCAGTTGCAAATTTTGTTTAAAAAATGTGGCAAAAATGCTTCATTGGGTTTTGGGAATCGGTGTTCTCTTTAATGCTAAATTTGTTGAATTTTTATAATGAAATTCGGCGCAACAAAATCTGTTTTAGAAGGATTTAAACTTAAATTGCGAAAATATAAAGGTAGAAAGGTTATAACCTTTCTACCTGCGTGGATGGTGAAACTTTTTGCTACTAAAGAAGGGTGAACCTTTTGTACTGACCAAAAGTTTGTCTTAGTAAGTATCTTTTTCATGAGTGCAATTTTTTAAAAGTTAATTCTATCGCAGGAACATGCATAGCTGTACCATGTGTAGTTCATTTCTGAAGCAAGCGTGCTGTGCTTACATGGATAAGTTCCTAAAATGAACTTCGGGGATTTTACCATCTCTACAGTGCGTTAGTTAGATAATCGAGATTTTACTCCAAACCAAAGAAGTCGTAGCGACAGCTAGTGAATGAGGCTCCAGCGTTAGAAAGGTACATCTTTATAACCTTTCATGCGTACCCCCGTTCGTGTTGATCGGATGACGAATGTTAAACATACTCGCTGTTTAATAACAGCGAGTATGTTTAACATCTCGGAGTGCGTGTGTCACAAAAATGCAGTGGATACAGAATGGATGGAGATGTTTCACCCACTCAAGCAGTCAAGACCTCACCATCTCGAAAAATGAGATAAAAAATAATAAATGAGTGCATTAGTTAGCGTCTGAACATGATTAACATATGCATGTATCTATTTTAATCTAATTTTTCGGGGAGCTGTGTCTAGTTTCAGCGGATGCAAAATCTTCATCCATTCTGGATTTGTCGTGCTTTTCTGACATCTGAACGAACGTCTTGTCATTACACAGCGTACCAGTTTAACACCAGTCACCCGATTAGCATGAAACAAGAGTGTATTTGAAAAAAAAAAAAAGACGGACAGGGTGTTCATAATTAAAGTTTCCTTTTCAGAGCCTCTTACAGCGAAAACTACTGGTCAGAAAGCAACCAAATTTGCAAGAAACTTTAACGAGACCGTGGGAGAGAAGTTTGCTTGCAGGAAAAAAAGCTCAAAAAATCACCATCAAGTGGCGTTTTGCAATGTCATAGTTGCAGTTATGGAAAATTCTCCTACCATGCAGAGGAGTAAAAGATCCCTGTTTATTTGTCTGTTTTATTCGCACTATAACTTTGTAAAGCACTATTTGATGGTAATTTTGCGATTTTTTTCCTTTCCAAGGGAATCTCTCTCCCATCATCTCATTAAGATTTCCTACCAATTTGGCAGCTTTCTGACCTCTAGTTTTTGCTGTACACACGTCTGTGTAGGGAAACTTTAATTATTAACATCCTGTAACTTCCAAACTATACTACCATTCAATAGATAGCGCATGTCTTCTTAGGTTGAAATGGACAGTTTCCCAATAGATTATTTATCTAAAAAACTGTAAATCATGTTGATTATGAGCTTTAACTAAAATCTGTTGCTTTAAGATTAGATTTAAAAAAAGAGGGGTGTAAACATTAATACAGTTAACCTTAAAAAAAGCTAAATCATGCCTAGTGACTATGAAACACTATCCTATATTTGCTTGATTTGCATTTATAATACTGTGTAATTAAGGATTGACCCTTGTAGCACAACTAGTTCAAAAAACGTTCAAAATACGTCGTTTGAATGTCAAAAAACGTGCTTTGAACGTTTTTTGAACTAGTTGTGTGATTAGGGGAGATATTTTCAATTGCATAGCGCAGGTCTGTACGTTCCAAACATTGTTTTCCTTATTTGGTTTTTCATTCTCCTAAAAGTCAAAGAGAATTGCCCAAATAAATGAAACAAAATCACTAAAAAGGTTTAATCACAGTCTATTTTAATTTAATTACAGTGCACATTAATCATTAATGAATTGAAATTATTTTGTATGCCTCTATAACAGGAGCAAGAAATGGCATAAATGTTGGCATGTTCACGTTCTTTTTTATGTAGAGATCACGATGTCATGAACCTCAATAATACAAACTTATTTTATGCGTTGTTTGATATTGATTAAACAATCACTGTGAAAACTATGGTGCAATAGAATTTAACTCTAGCGACCTTCTGCAGCGAAACAATTATTCAAAGTAATTACAAAATGTCCAACAGTACGGAATATTCTGAAAATGTTAGTGAATTTCTTGAAAAGAAACGCAGTTTTAAGACACTTTGAAGGATGACGTGCGAACCATGGGTGCCCATACCTCCGTGCAGGGAGAAACCATGCCCTTCAGCTTTCGGGAAAAAATTATATTACTGTAATGATTTAAGTATTAGTAAAAAGGAATGTGGTTCAACATAAAGATATAATATGTTTCGATGACAGAACCCCTGACTTTCCCTCCTCCCTATAAACAGTCATATTGCGCCGCCCATGGTGGAAACAGTCATATAGGTCGAAATAATGAAGAATTTTCTACTTGCTTCGAAAATGTCAGCAAAAAAGATAACTGATTTTTACAACCTAGGTTGAAATTATCAATAAAGGTGAATTATGCCAAACACATTCCAACACATTACAACACATTACAAAACACATTCCAACACAACAGTATTTTTTGCGCCAAATTTGACGAAGTACCGTCCTTAAACTTGGAAATATTTTGGGATAATCTCAAAATAGCTGTATATCACTATGAATCTATTTTTACTTGACCCTGTACAAGAAAGTTATATGTTACTTCCAGCCTTTAAATCAGGGTTTCTTAAACTTTTGGGAGTGGGGAACTCATAATATTTATGAAAATTTTGTGGGACCCCCATAAGCATTGCTAGGGATGGACGCGAGACGACTTTTTGCGAGACGAGACATAGATTTACAGCTTTTTTGCGAGACGAGACAAACATTTTTAACATTATGATATAGGGATTTTGCGAGACGAGACAAAGTTTTTTGGCTGTTTTGCGAGACGCGAGACACCTATTTTTCGTCTCGCGTCCATCCCTAAGCATTGCGCAAATCACATACACGCGTGAGTGAAACTGTGAGTTTCTTCACTTGTACAGGGTGGCCACCGGCTACTAAAAAGGCGACTTTTGCTACTAATTTAATGATAATGCAACTTGGGCGACTTTTTTGAAAGAAAAACGCCATTTGCATACTCTTTTCAAGTTCCTGGCTACTTCTACCTTACTCCGGGCGATTAATTTGGAACTAAGATTTCGCAGGGTGTCCAGCAGTCGGGAAAGTCGGGAATTATGCTTGAAAATATAGAATTTTCGTTCAGCGTCGGGAAATCTCTCTTCCACCAAAGAAGAACATGACCAAATCTGCAACACAGCTCTGCTGTAGAACAATTTTAGGTGGAGAATGAGGTGGAAACTGCCGATACAAACAAAATTTGTGTCTGGTCATCAAAATTGAAAATTCAGATTGATTGGGCTTCAATTTGGTATATATGTTTGAATTATTCATCGATTAAAATTTACTTAAATGCTTGGTAATGATCTTAATCGTAAGTGTTCGGAAAGTCGAGTGGAGTCACTCCAGATTTTTTAATCGTGCAATAAAAACAAATGTACATGGAGTTTTTTAACTTAATCATTTTATTCATTCCTTCTTAAATGAAGCTAAATTACGTATGTTTATTTATTAACTATAAAATCAGGCAAAAAATGCTACTATTTTGGCAACTAAAATTTAAAAAATGTCCACTAAACTGGCGACATTTTTACGTCCGTGAGGCTACTAATGATACTATTTTTGCCTCCTGATATTGATGGACACTCTGCTTGTACTGTAATAAACTGTTGTAGATTTAAGTCATTAAGTTTAATTTTAAATTTTAAGATATCGAACGATGTGAAAATTTTAAATAAGTAACAAACTTAAAAATATAATACAATCATAAAATGAATTCAAATACTTGAGTAAGTTCAAACATTAAATATAGGGTAATTCCGGGAGAGATGTATCACGTTTTTTCTTTGTTCTCTAAAAGCCATATATTTATATATATTTTACTTTTCACAGTATATACATATAGTATATGATATTTCTCACAAAAATACTAATGCAGAAGATCATGTATGTAAAAGAATTTTTTTATGATTTTTAAAAGTATTTATTATGTTATCCCTCTCACCCCGGCTACTCCGGGTGAGATGGATCATATGAATGGGAAAGATGGACCATCATAAAATAATGAAAAAGCTGCACATACATTAAATTTATAAATGTTTATTTTCATTAAATTAAAATTAAAATTAACTTACTTGAAATTAAAATAATTTTAATTAATTTATTAAGTTAACATGAATTACTATGGGACATTTAAAGTATATGAAATTGTTTTTAATGTGCTATGACTTAAGATTGACACAAAACCTGGTCCATCTCTTCCGCCAAGACGTGGTACATCTCTCTCCCCTAGACGTGGTCCATCTCTCCCGATCATCCGGATGACAAGTACAACCCACCCTGACTCTACATATTGTGGATTTCACATGGCCATTTTAGGTAATTTGGAAGCCTACATGTTCCCCGAGATTACATCATCAAAAATAGAGAGATCACATATAAAATAAAACTTTTATTCTAGAATTACAACCATATGAAAAAAAAAAAATATTTGACTCATCAACAGCATTAATGATAACTAGCTGAAAAATTATTATGTTTTTTGAGTGGCAAATAGTAGCACGCCTTACAGAATCTCTTTAAGTGTCTCACTGAGATAGTTGCGCCATATATGGAGAGGCGCATTAACTAAATATTTGGCTGGCCCATCTCCCCCGGAGGTCCATCTATCCCGGAATTACTAGTCTATTAAGTGTAGCCACGTCAGCCAAGGAAGGTCACTACTGAGAAAACCCACTTACTTCTAACAGCGCATTTGTAAGGACTAAGTATCAATGGGAAGAGTGAGCCTGTTCATTTTTAATTATATTATCAACTCTTGTCAAAATAGTCGCCACTGTACGACAAAGCACTTCTGACAAAAATGTTGTTAAAGGAGAAAATGTTGTAAAATTATTATAAGTTAAAGGAATGTGAAAATTGCTAAACATTTTTGGCGCCCCCTTCTGCAGGTCCCTCGAACCCAATCGGGGTCGATACCCACAGTTTAAGAAGCTCTGTTCTAAAAGAAGAGTAAGATGTAATAAACGTTTGTATACTTACTGTATTGTACTTGAAACGGATGATTGCTTCTCGACTGCCATTGTCAGTAATCTATTGAAATTATTTTGGGTGTTGCCGTAAAAGAACTATAAATGCTAAATGCGCCTTTTTTAAAATAGGAATCATGATACAGTACATAGAAATAACGTATATAAATTTCGTGGTAATCGATGCTTATTTACGGCAGTTAGAGCACGGACGGACAGACAGACAAACCGAAATCATAATCACATTTCAACTTTGTTAGGAAGTCTTACAGAAATAACGTTCTTCTTCTAAACTTTAGTCTAAGATAATTGCGGTGAAAAGTGTAATAGCAAGCAATCAAGAAAATATACAATTTTCGCAAATATTGCTTTAAATTGGATGCAGGGAAGATGCTATAGAACCTTTAAATGTCAAATTGTTTAATCTTTTCTTTAGCAATTTTCCAATTACCCGATAGCACACAAATAAAAGTTTTGTAATACATCAAAAGAAAAGAAAAAAAAAAGAGAGAATTAATAGAAGCATATTAAATTTTCTACCAAAGACTGAAGAAATTTATCTCGCACTTTATGAGAATTCTTTACGGTGAAACTTTTATCATAATTATATTTTCAAAAGAAAGAATATACAACTGTTTATAACGCTTTCCTGTTATAGGGTGAATTAAGACATTTTATGTTAGCTGGAGTGTTAAATATAATAGATTTTTTTTAAATTCTTGTGTGAAGTTTTAAAAACCTTTCATTTGTTGTTACTTTCCTTCCGGTTGAATTAACAGTTAAGAAAGCGTCATTTTGCGAACTTTTAGTTGAAAATGTTCTATCCCAATTTCTAATAAGTTTTCTTCAGTTTGTTTGTGACCGGTATTTTTAAATTCGATATAAATGAAACGGACTGTTTCATGAAGCACAAATTTAATTTGACGTCATGAATATTCAGAATGTCTAAGTGAAATTTATCGAATTTTTAATCATGAGTGACTTTTCCGTAACCAATTTTAATGGCATGAGTAAAACATGTTAGACCTAGAATATGGAATTCATTGTATTAAAACTTTCTTGTTTTAAAATTTGTCTCAGTATAAAAAGTTACTTAAAAGTTCGAATTCAATTAATCTCTCTTTATGGAAAACAAGTTTGAGAGAATTTTAAAATCTATCTCATAGCCCAACATTTCTTTGAAAAAGCTATCAAAAATAATAAATGCACTGGAAAACATTTTAACATTCATTTCACATAATCTTTAAAAAGAATACTAAAAAGTAGCACGTATTTTAAAGTTAGCAAATATATATATATATATATATATGTATAAATCTGTATATTTATAAAATCAGATTGTTCAGAAACAACTTATTACTAATTTCATTTATATGAATCCTGAAATATAGTTACATAAACATCAGAATTTCTTGTTGTTTTTATTATTTTATTGTTTACCACGCAGTATTGCATGCGCAGTTAAGGCTGTGTCGGATGGTGTCTTATAACTGATGGACTCGGTGCGATTTTTCTGTCTTGCTTTAACTGCATTGTTAGTCAATTCACGTTTTACGATCAATCAAGTTCATCTTTTTACACAATGAAAAGCTAATTACCAATGCCAGAAAAAAATGTTTGTACCATTTGTTTTGAATAATTTTATGCTTGCAGAATTGGAATATTTTTTTGTATTTTCTACTTATATATTTTTTGCTCTGCTTTTGTTGTGATTATACATTATGTATTACGAAAGGAAGTTGTGCAAATTTGTTTAACGATACTAAAAAATTACTAATTAAAGAAATCCAGTTTAAGTTCTTTAAATTAAACAGATTACCATTTAAATGAGAACGCATTAAGAAATAATGGGGGATTCTTTTGTTCAAATTCTTTCCATTCAAGATTCTGAAAAAATTCTTCTCAAATCAATTAATTTTAAATGAAAGAAAATCGTACCGTTTCAGAAGAGAACTTTCAGTTTATTTTATTTATTCACATATTTCTACATACCCGATGAAACTTTTTGCAAACACTACATACATAGGGTGTCACCATTTGAGGCAGATTAAACCGTATAAAATGGTATCTAAATATTTTAGGGCAGGAAAATACTCTTTTTTTAATCGAAAGTACAGTTTAAATTACGAGGTTTACAGCTTCATTTGTTTCTTTGTTGTTAAACAAAGGGAAAATATAAGAACGTAACGATGATAAACAATTGTCTATTAATCCAGACAAAAAAAAAAAAAAATGTATATATATATAATACTTGGTTGATCATGACACCTCTCAAATATATAAAATTACAGTTTAAGTTTTATTTAAGAAGAAAAAAATTCAAACAGTTAATACAAGCTTTCTAAGTAAAGATTATAGGCGCATATCTCTTTGAATGTATTCACGTGTTAACAATAGATGGTGATATGAAAACGTGTGCATTGTGTGTTTTTCTTTATTCTTTCTTTTTCCTTTTATACTTTAACAGCTTAATATCTCTACAAAGTCTTTGAACGGAGATATACAGTAGCAAAGATTTAGCACAACCTAAAAGGCATTGAAAAGTTAAAAAAATACTTGTTTTTTTCAATATGTTGGAATACAGCCAGAAGCAAATAGAAAGTTTTCATTGTATTCATTCATTTATTATTTTTTGTGATCATTTTCAATCTTCTAAACAAAGCTGTAATGTTTAAGTATAGACAACATTTATTTACGGGATTGGGAATTCATTTTCAATTTTAAAATGTTTTGAGTTAATAACAAGTATAAATATTTTTATACTAGACGATAACGCCCGTTGTGGAGGCAATTAGAACGGCCGCTAGAAAAAAAAATTGACAAAAACAGGTCTAGACTCAATCCATTCATCCACTTAAAATAAATAACTTCATATTGAATTTTTATCATAGACCAAAATTCGAATTTCATGCTCTTCTGAATGCGTGCGGAAACTTTTTGCATTCGAACGATTTCGTTGTGTGGGAAACAGCTCCTCTTATATCAATGCTTCCTGCAGATGAAAAAAGAAACTATGTAATTTGGAAAAACTATTTTAAACGAACTGGAATCAAAAATTTCCCCTGAAAGCCTGATAAACGTGACTTCAGTTTGACGTCATTGTCACTTGTGGCTCCTAATTTTTTCACGCAAATCATGAACTTTTTTGACTCTCAGAAATAAAATGCAGCTGAGAATAGCGAAAAATCGCTTAAAAATGAGGGAAAGGGTGTATTTTCAGATATTTAAAGTCCAGCAGATTGTTTTCAATATTTTTATACATAGTTATGAAAATTTTCTAGAGGATCGTGCAAACTGTGTAGATGTTATCACACTTTTTTGCGTTTAACTTTTTTATCTTTTTGCAGTAATGGCGGTAAAAGTTTTAACTTGGATTGGTTGCACGGAATCCTTAGAGAGTCAGCGAGTAAGGATCAGAGTAACTATATAGTAAGATTAATTATACTTTTAATCTATGCACAAACTTTCTTTTCCAGTTTGGAAATTATTTGGTACAACACCATGATCCCAAGTCACTTCGCTCCCTTGCCGTATAACTTCTATTTTTCCCCAGATGATTCGTGTAATGCGTCGGAAACAATTACACAGTGGGGGGCCGGTGGCTTAAAGATTAATAGCTTGTCCTACTCTATGCCAATCGCCCATGGTTGTGGGCTCTGTGATTCATTCCATACTATTACGCGAAGTGGTCGATCAGATGGTCTGGAGTTTGGGGGGTTTTACTTCAGATGTACTGCCTTAAAAACCCTTTAAGGTATCCGACTACGTTTGGAGACGATTTTCTTAAAATAACTAATATGTAACATTCTAAATATTTTTTGGAGTGTGTTTCAAAGAAAAAGCTTAAGAATGATAACAATTTAAATCATGTATATATTAATTTTTTTAGTGAAATTTGTTGAAAAATTTAATGAAAATGTCATCCTTGGGAAAAACGGGCTACGAAAAATGCTTTTCAAAATAATCATATGCTGCTTAGCATGTGCACTCATCTAACTGTTTGTAATGTAACAGGCCGCAGGTTAAGTTATATTTACAAAACTTTCGGATGTATGATTAGTTTAGTGTAGTGAATAAGCATTTTTCTCAAAATTCATCCTATTTTCTGAAAAATAAAAGCTGTAAAAGATAATAAAATAGATCTACATAAAAACCTGTGATCTATTACACTCACATAGGTCCTAGAAATATGCATACTAAGTTAAATCATTTATAGTTTATTAGTTCTTGAGAAATCATGTTTTCCGTGCAGTTAACTGCGAAAAAATTTCGTTTTTAGTAAAAACATTCAAAATTTTGATAACCGTCTCTTACTATTTAAATGACCATAACTAGATTTCTACAGACATATAGAATTAAAATAAAGGCCATTTTAGAATATCTATGAATGGTACTTTACTTTGAGACAACAAAACAAAAATGTGAATTTTCGCCAAAATTGGCTTTTTCAGCGTGGTCGGATACCTTAAAAAGACCTCCACTCGAGACATCTCGCCCATAGACAGATGACCGTCGTGTAGATTTGTCTCTTAACACCTAACGACGACAATAAACTATAACTCATTATACTACTGCAGAAATACTGACAGTCTTACTTTTTCTGGAACTTAGCAATACATTTCAGATTGTTCATAAATTCCCTGAAAAAAAATCCCATAAATACCACTCAAACATGTTTTATTCCTTTTGGCTTCATTTATTTCTGTAAATCTGGAAACATTGCTTGACCAAACATTCTTTTTTAAACAGGAGTATGAAAGGCTTTCCTTTCCCTTTCCTGTTTTGTTAAACTTACAGATCACAAAAATCCCAACACTTCCCCTGTTACAATAACACATGTAGTTCTGGTGCAGCTCATGAATAACGTTACGAGGGGAGGAAAAGTGAATATCAGTCGTTTTATGATTTTCATTAGCACATGCATGCTATGGTATTACGATTCATTTAATGTCAGAATATAAAATGTATTTTCTCGTTCGTATTATCGCAAAAGTCGCCAATGCTGGCGACTTTTTGGTTCAACTTTTGAGGGAGCACCCGATCGTCGTCGGACTATTAGCTAATAGTAGGATAGTATTGTGCTTTAAATAGATGCCTGTCTCTAAACTGTCATTAAACATAATGTATTGAAATGATTTGAGTGTTCCTGCGTAGAAGAACTATTAATGATACAGACTCTCTTTTCGATGGAGAACATTATCTTGTACTCCTTAATAACATGCATTGATTTTGTTTCATTTCAAATAGCCAAATATCTCTAAAATATACGTTCAAAAATGACTGCCCATAGAGCTTAATGTATCGGAAATCTTTAGCGCTCTCCGATAGAAGAACTATAAATGCTACATACATCATTTTCGATAGGGTACATGGTACAGTGCATACAAATGACATAATTTTGTAGTAATCGATGCATATTTAAGGGAGTAAGGATGGACAGACAGACACAAATCGAAGTCGCAAACACTTTTCAAATCTTGTTGGGAAATGTTAAAAAGCAACTGCATATTATAAAGGATTCAAGCGCATATTCTTTCTAAAAACTAATACACTAAATTAATCTGCACAAATGTAATCCCTTTAAAAAGACACCAAACTAACTTCTAGCCTTTAAACCTAATGCCAGGATTTCGTCAGTACTCACTAACAGATTTCTATCAATGCTTAAAACAAGAAATCTTCTTTTTCCATCTTTATTAATGGCCGAAAACAAACATCTACGTAGCCATTAAAAAAAGAAAAACCTAAAGAGAAGACTTCATCTAAAGAAATTTCCACCTCTGTCATTTTTATCAAAAAAATGTGTTCCAGGCCTTTTGCTTGTTTTTCTAGCCCTAATCCCGTTCTATTCGGAGATAAGTGTTGCTTGCACTCCAAGCATTACTGGTTGTCAAGATGAGCTAATCCAAAACATCTCTCCATGTTAGTCACCGGTGATGGCTGTTCCATTCTTTTTTTGCTTTAATTTACTTCGGTTCCAGCTCCCCTCCCCCCATTTCCCCATCTCCTTTTGTCCTACGAAATACGAAGAGTAATTCGTAATCTGACATTTCTAGTGAAAGAGACCAAGCTTTTCACTAACCTTCTGTTAGATGATTATTTTCGAATTATTTTGTACAAAAGTTTCTGCGGAGAAGATTTAAGCTCCATTATCTTCCAGTTTAATATTGTAAGTGCATTACTGTACCTGACCCATACATGTTTATTTCGATTGCAGATGTTTTTGTTTGTTTATTTTTAAGGGCCCCTGGCAACCGTGAAGCGGTGTCAGATCCATCATATAGAATGGCGATGTGCAAAAGGGGAGGGCTACCATTTTTAATGAGTTCCAGTAGAAGGAAGTCCGACTTTGCTCAGGAATTTTGAACCAGTTCTAAATGAGAGACCTAGCAACTGAATTCGGTACCTCCAAATGTATCGTTTGGCTATGGAGGACGTTGGAGCCAGGAACAGATTTTGCGGGCATCAGCTCCCATTAGCGTACAAAGTTCCACAGCAGACCAGCTTAGAGAGGTTTTCACCCTCTAAAGCTCTGGCCAGTGCTGCTTCCCTTTCCATGTTCTTATGGGAACGGAGCTTAGTGACCATTCAACTACTGGACTTTGCAAATGTAGTTGAGAAAAATAACTCACCTATGCAATAGAGATGATAAAATATAAGATATTTATTAATTAACAAAAATACAGCTATTTGCTGTAAGAAACATACATTAGGCTTTACGTTATCAAATTCTTACAAATAATTTCGTCCTTTTATAGACACATCAGTCCAGTGGCGGATTATTGCAAGTTTGTCGGCGGGGGCGGCTAGCTTGTCGGTGGGGGCGCTTAGTTAAAAGATTGATATATGCAACCATTTTATGGAAGTAAAATAGGATCTTTTACATTAGTTTCTTTCTTCTCGGGGGGGGGGTCGCCCCCTCCGTCCCCCCTTTAATCCGCACTTGCATCAGTCTTGAACCAATCATAGGCTTTGCCCGTTCGGCCTATCAGAAGAAACTACAAAACAAATTTACATAAACTAAAAAGGTCCACATTCTTTTCTACATGCGCGAAACTAAATCTACGTCAAAAGTATTGTACCTTTTTTGAATCCAGATTCATGGTAGTTTTGGTTTTTGCACTGCCATCATGGATTAATATTTAAAAAAACGTATCATCTGTTCCATAATCGTAGCCAATTGGGAGGGGCGGGGGATTAAAACATCTCTCGAAATCTGCACTCGGGAAGCTTTAGTTTATACTGCAATTATTTTCATGTTTTATTTATTATTACATTTAACGAAACATTGTAATAAAAACGAATAAAGAAAGATCAATCATGTCAAACGCATCGATTATAAAATACACTCATGTCCATAAATTAAGGATAATGAAGTTCAGGCAAAGAAAGAGAAAGAAGCAAAACAAATTTGACTTATTTGTAAAGTCTTTTATTAAACAAAAAGTAAAGAGCAAAAAAGATGCTATATGTTTGACATAATTAATAAAAATTGCAAGTTTTACTCCCTTGACCAAATTTCAAAAAAGAACCTATTTACAAAAAACAGTATAACATGGTTAGTAGGATGGTTAATACGGAGTATGTCTCCCGGACGATGCAATACAGGCCTGACAACGCCTAGGCATGCTGAGTATCAAATGATCAATCTGATCTTGGGGAATATTACACCACTCATCAAGCAATGCACTCCGAAGTTCCGGTAGACAGGTGGGAGGGGGTTGACGGACTGCAATTCGTCGGCCAAGCATATCCCACACATGCTCTATTGGATTCAAGTCCGGTGAGTATGCTGGCCAATGCATACGGGTGATATCCTCCGATTGAAGGCATTCGTCTACAATGTTTGCACGGTGAGGACGGGCATTGTCATCCATAAACACAAATTCAGCACCCATGGCGCCCCGAAACAAACGTACATGTTGTTCCAGAATGACATCCCCATAGATGTGGCCTGTCATCGTTACACTCTGAACATGCAGGTCAGTTCTGGAACCAAGAATAATTCCTCCCCAAACGAGCCATCCTGCACCACCGTAACGGTGTCTTTCAATGGTGTTCTCTTGGTGGTAACGGGTACCTGGCGCTCTCCAGATGAATATCCGGCGAGAATCAGAATCCAAACTAAACCTGGACTCGTCGGAAAACATCACACAGGACCACTGTTGCGGTGTCCACAATGCATGCTCTCTACTCCAGGTTAATCGCAGGCGACAAGGAGTTGCGGTAAGTGGAACACATCTGACAGACCTACGAGCATATAGACCAATGTGCCCTAAGCGTCTGTACACGGTCTGCCTTGAAACTGTCGTACCGGTAGCTGAAGAGAGCTGATGAGACAGATCTGATGCTGTACTCCGTCTGTTTCTTTTGGCAGTAACTGCCAAATAGCGGTCCTCATTCGGCGTTGTAACTCGGGGGCGACCTGTGCTGTAACGTCTACTCACATTACCATCATCTTGGAATCGTTGCCAAAGCCTGGAGATGACACCCTGGGCGATTCCAAGTTCCTCGGATACTTCCAGCTGGGTACGTCCACATTCCAGTCGTCCGATAATTCTGCCACGTAAAACATCATCCAAATGCCTCCTTTGTGCCATAACTATGCGGTTTTTGCACTGAAAGGCTTTCAAAGCGCTTGTGAACAATTTTACTTCTTTGCCACCATTCCTTATATACCCCTCTCTTACACTCTCGTCAATGTGACGTACCATCCACGCCATCTGGTGGTTTCCTGTAATTTGCATATTCTTCTTCAAGATGTGTGTGATCATTCCACAGGTGAAATTTTTATTTTAGAGATCAATTTCTGTGTGATTCTGAATTATCCTTAATTTATGGACATGAGTGTACTTTCCAATACAACAATATTTTTGCTCCAAATTTGGCTATGTATTTTTCCGTAAATGTGGTGAGATTTAGGAGATAAGATAATGTTGTATTATTACTATAAACGCAATTTTATGAGACCCTGTAAAAGACCTTTAAATTTTTTTCCATTGTTCAACTGAAGAATATAAAAATTTTATACTCATTGTCTTGTACTAGAAATGCATTAGTGTCTCTTAAATGCCACAGATTGTAGTGTGATGGAATTTTTTGAGTACTCCTGCAGATGAACTATTAATAATGGAAACACTATTTTCATTGGACAGCATTATTTTGAGAGCCTTAATAATATGTAGGCCAACTTTGTTTTCTTTTAAAAACCTAATCTCTCTAAAATACGTTTTAAAGAATGACTGCCCATAGAGTGCAATGTATTGGATTTTTTTTTCTCCAATAAAAGAAATATAAATGCTACTTACACCATTTCCAATGGGGTACATGATACTGTATGCAAAAAAAGAACATAAATTTCGCACAAATCGATGTATATTTATGGCAGTTAGAACACGACGAGTGGACAGCAGAAGGGACAAACAAACCGAAATCATAGACACATCTCAAACTTGTTCGTAAGTTAAGACTATAAATATCCCTCTTATACAACATAACGGTATCGCACGAACACGGAGAGCGAGAAATTTATTCTTTCAAGGGTTAACAGTCTAAAATTAATGTTCCACACACTAAAAAATCAAAGTTTGCAACTTTGTTGCACGTAAATCAGTTAGAGCGTTAGAAACCTTTAAAAATTCCCCCGCCCAACGCAACCCTCCCCTCTTAGTCAGATAACCGTATCGTAACTTTGCCTTAACGCACCACAACACACTAAATTGGTTAATACGAGGGAGAGTAAAGAATTTTCAAGATTCCAAATGAAATCGTCAAAGCTTAATATTATCACATTGATATTTTTCGATTTATCGCTAATTAATGAAAATTTCGTTCACTTTTGAAAGTAATTTTTTCGCACCCTATTTGGCAATTTATCGCAAAACTTTTGAGGGAAGCACACGATCGTCGTCGGATTATTAGCTAATTATATTGTAGGTTAGGGTTATATGCTTTAAATGGATGCCTGTCTCTAAACTGCCATTGACCGTACTCTATTGGAATTATTTTGAGTGCTCCTGTAGAAGTACAACTATTAATGATACAGATACTATTTTCGATGGACAGATTCATCTTGTAATCCTTAGTAATATATACCAACTTTTGTTTCATTTCAAATAGCAGAATATCTCTAAAACTGGAAGTCAAAGCCCGTTTTGGAGGCAATTACAATGGGCGCTAGAAAAAAAAAATGGACGATAGCATGTTTACATTGAATATATTTAATCTTAGACCACCTAAAATAAATAACTTCGTATCAAATTTTTAACACTTTCCAACAGTGAAGTGTTGAAACTGTTTATGATTTCGTGAAAAGTGAAGTGAATGTGTTCATGATTTGGATTTGTCTGTCAGCCGTCCGTCCGTCTATCCGTTTGTCCGTCCATGCTCTAACGCCCGTAAATATGCATCGATTTATACGAAATTTGCATATTAGTCTTATATATTGTACCATGTATCCTGTTGAAAATGGTGCATGTAGCATTTATAGTTATTCTACTGAAGAGCTCAAAAGATTTAGAATGCATTACGTTCTATGGGCAGTTATTCTTTAAAGCCTATTTTAGAGGTATTCTGCGATTTGAAATGAAAAAGAAATTAGTATACGTTATTAAAGACTACTTGATAAAGCTGTACATCGAAAATATTGTCTCTATCGCTAATAGTTCTGCTACAAGAGTACTGAAAATATTTGGTTGTAAGGAAAGTTTTCCGCCACTGGAAGTATGGTCTGCACAAGCAGTTCGCGTTGGTGACTTTGCAGATATTTTGTCAAACGATTTTTGTTATTTGAAAGAAAAAGACTTGTTTTAGAGCACTGTGTTGTCAAATCTGTAAAACAATATCGTTATGATTAAATATAAGGCGTCTGAAATGGAACTATCACGCTACCAGATTCAACCATCATTTACTCTCAATTCAGTTGCAAAAAGTCAGCTACAGAATGACACCGAATCATGTGTAGAACTTAAGGTACTATTGTTGTATCACACGACATTATGAGGATTTGGTACCGAAATTTCAAAAACGAGGACTAGGACATTTAAGAAGCAGAGCGCTCTGGCCGGCCTACTGATGAGGCCCGCCTATGAGAAATTGTGAAAGAAGATAAAATATTCATCCACTCGAGAGTTAGCTAAAAGAGTTAGACATTAGTACCATGTCCATTAGGCATCGCGCAAGGCATCGTATAAACTTGACATATAAGAGCAATCGCTCGGTATCGCATGAGCTGACTCAAGCAAATCTGGCGGAAAACTTTATACAACCTGATACTTCCAATACAATACGTTCAATGCTAGTATAGAGACAGGCACCCATTTGAAGCATTACAGTATCCTACAACATATTAGCTAATAATTCGACGACAGTCGTGAACCTCACTCAAAAGTTGAGCCAAAAGTCGCCAATGATGGCGACTTTTCGGATAAATCACCAAAATGTTGAAGAAAAAAGCTTTGAAAAATGAACGGAGCTTGGCGACATTATTAACACTTTATTACGAAGTTGATAAGTGTTTACGATTTCTGTTTGTCTATCTGTCGGTCTGTCCACCCGTGCTCTAACTCCCGTAAATATGCATCGATTACATCGAAACTTATTTATATTATTTCTATGTAGTGTATCTGATATAGTATTACAGCACATACACTGTTATGAAAAATCGGAATTTCACAGACGATGTCTACCTAGTTTTCACGGGAGGTGAATGAAACATTTTTGCTGTTTTTTAACGGAAGTTATGCAAAAGAAGAAAAAAAGAAAATTATCCTTGAATTTTCTGAAGTCTCGTTCGAAAAGGACATTTTCCGTTTTCCTTCTGGCACCTGCGAGCTTGAACGAATGAAATTTCTCCGAGTCACTTAAATCAGCTCGTAAATCAAAACAATACCCACATGCTGATTTTAGCTGTTTGGAATGAAATGTGTTCTTTACTTATTCTGCCTGCAGTTCAAGTTGGAGTTAAGATCCCAAACGTACAAAAATGTCGTCGCATTATGCATGTAACAGACGATTGCAGATAATTTGGAGTTGTATTTTACTTAATGCTAAATCCCTTTGATGTGGGCACGACTAAGCTTACTTCTCGGTGTATTCGTTTGTGATAATTTTATTTTGTATCCAAATACCAAATGCATCTTTTTCATATTCAGAGTTGTGAAATAAATACAACCTAAATAAGGAGGGGAGGCTTTCGGTAAATATTTTGCTTTAATGGAGAGAGTTTCTTACGATTGGATTATAAAAATCTCGTAGCTGTTGTACAACAAATGAAGTTTTGAATACTTCGACTCAAAGAAGTGAGCGATAAGTAATATTTTACCTTTTTAATGTTAATAAATTTGTTTGCTGCTTTAATTAAATCTTACAGCTAGTTTAACTATTCCGTATTCTGACTATACAGTGAATTCGTTTTAGAACTAGAGACTGTAGTGAAATTAAATTCTATTTATTAAAATAATTATTTTTTGTATAGTGTATTAAGATATACCGGGTGATCCAAAAGTCAGGACAAACTTTAAAAATTCCTTAAAAAAGAGCAAATAATGTTAGAAAATTGTGGTTTGCACTTATAGGTTTAGGGTATGATGGGATTTTTTTTATGACATGAAAGTTTGTAGTTCCAAATGTTACCGGTAGGTGGCGCTGACATGCACAATGGGAACCAAATTTCCAATTAAAAAAAAAAAATCCGAAATATATGTAATGCTTTCTATGCAAACTGCAATTTTTTATCATGATTTGTTCTTTTTTAATGAATTTTTTAACTTTGGTGCACCCAGGATGCATCAAAAGCTAGTGAAAAGTTCAAAAATTCATTAAAAAAGAACAAATTATGATGCAAAATTGCAGTTTGCATAGAAAGCATAACAGAGCTTTCGGATTTTTTTTAATTGGAAATTTAGTTCCCATTGTGCATGTCAGCGCCACCTACCGGTAACATTTGGAACTACAAACTTTCTTGTCATTAAAAAAAAAATCCCATCATACCCTAAACCTATAAGTGCAAACCACAATTTTCTATCATTATTTGCTCTTTTTGAATTTTTAAAGGTTGTCCTGACTTTTGGATCACCCGGTATGTAAAGTATTTGCCTTGATTTAAAATTTATTATCTCGGGCTAATGATCATAGATTACAGCTCTGATAAAAAAATGAAGAAAACGAATAAATCAAACATATTTTTAGCTGTGCACTATTTATAACATTATACGTGCACAAGAACGTACACATTTCTAAAACAACTCTGGTGTTTTAGCAGCTGATGAACCATGTGCATCGAATGTGTATCACCATGATGTAGGTCCATTCGATAGCACCATGTGTATCGAATGGACCACATCCACCACCCTATCCCCTCCCCCCCCCGAAAAAAAAAACATAAATAAAAAATTATTATTGAAGCTGGTGGTGCACTTCCAAAAAGTTAATTTTATATTTTAATAACTAAGAATGCATAAAATCTTTGTTAATGTTGTGTATCCATCTACCTACCTACACATATATATATATATGGAAAAGTTCGACTAGGATAGATTTTTCTTACGTGTAAAATAACTACACGAATAACGGGCTTCAATTTCTAATTGAATGTATTACAACGTATTTCAATGAATTAGAACGTTGGTTCCAGAAATTACTATTTTTTAATGTACAGAAACTATATTCTAGGGTAAATAAGTAATTTTTTGGAAGTATGTAGGTACCCGGTTTTGCCCAATTATGTCGCTGAAAATAAGTCATAATATGTTTCAAATGTGATACAAAGCCTGATTCCATAATTTTAAATAATGTTTAAAATCCTCCTTTGGGATATCGGGAAAGAAGAAAATACCTTTCTCTAATAGGGAAAAAAAAAGAAAGAATTTCCTGCCTCAAAATAACGGAAAGAATTCTGTTTTTCGGAAGTAGAAAAACCCGATTCTGTGACTGAAAATAACGGAGAAATGTCGTTTTGTAAGATAACATGTGAACGGAAATTAACCGTTTTTTCCGACACCGGAAATGGGAAAACAGTTACTGTCTGGCAGCAATGCTGCCAAACAATGACCGTTTATTTCAATAAATTTTTATAACAGTGAATTACGCAAATCATTCAAAGTGAGCTAGTGTCAAAGTGGTGAATTCGATTGGCATCAAATTAAGCAAGCAAATTATAGCTCACTCTCTTAGATACTGTATAAATTTTAGCGAGTGTACGCCCTAAAGTTTTTTGCAGGGCTACAAAAAAGTATTCTCATATATTGCTGCCAATACACTCAAATCATTTTAAGTGCACTAGTGCCTAAACACTAGATCCGATTGAGTTGAATGAAATTTATTTAAACGCTTGGTAAATATCGAGTGTTCGGAAAGTCGAGTGGAGTCACTCCAGGTTTTTAAAAATTTATTTATCTATTAATGTGAGCATACCCCCCCCCCCCGAAAAAAAAAATCTGGGTGCGCCATTGTACGGGGCTAAGACGTTGCTTGCTTCTGATAAGAGACTAGAAAATTTGCCATGCATACGAAGGGAAAATATGCAAAAGAGCTAGGACAGCATTAGAAATTCTATTATCTTTAAAGCACCAAGAAAGGCAAGTTCGATTTGTTTCATATTTATGTATTTTTATTCTCCGGGTCTAAAAATAACTCCAGTTTTACCACCTGGATTGGTGAATTTAATAATATTAGGGGCAATAATAATTTATGTTACTATGATTAATGTAAAAAATGGAATATGAAATGAGTTTTTTATTTCAATTGGACAAAGACGAAATATATTGAGTGTAGTTTTCACGAAAACAAATAAGAATTATTTTGTTCCCAGCTGATTTGTTTTTACATGTACAGATTGTAAAAAACTTAGGCAGAGAAAAGGCCCTCTAATGTTGGCGCCTATCTTTGTATTTTGATCATCGGACTGATAGTTCCTGAGAGAAATGTTTTCAAATATACATGCACAGAAACTCTTCTGCTTTATACTATTAGTATATTTTAATGGCATTTATATTTCTAAAAATATTACGCAACTCCTTCCGAAAAGTTTTAATGTGAAGAAGGTTTAAAAGATAAAAGAAGGTTACCAGAATAATGATGGGCCTTATTGTTCGGATTTCTGTTCGCGCGGTCAAATTTCCATACACCAGTTGTCAAGAGTGGAACTGGACGTCGTCCATTAAATGGCCAGAAATGTCTCGTGGCAGATTAGGAAATACACCCGTTAGTCGCTTCACATATTACAGAGGTGCATTATCTTAATTAACAATTTGTGTAATGCCGCTGTTTGTATTCATTCTGTGAGGGCTACGTAGATTATCATCATTTGGACAAAAGAAAGGAGTTACTTCTGGTTGAACTTTCACCGGAGGGAAATCTGAAAGAGATATTTTGTTGTGTGCTTTCGCCTGGATAATCTGTGTTGATTACGAAAATACAGGTTCATTCGTTAATATCCTGCTTTTACACATAGATTATGTTACGCACAAATATGGTGAATAATTATAAAAAAAAATCTGAAACAGTTTTATATTTTAAATACGCACTAAATAAGGAAAGTGACTGGAAAGTGAATTATAATCCATGAAGGTTCGATAGTTGTTTGATAAAGCACTTTTTTGGAACTGAAATCTATATTACGCTCGCTTACTAATATTGTTTTATAGCATTCAACAGGCATATTGTAACTATACTTAACTGTAACCACTATTTACACTAATATTGACACCTTTATAGATGCATTAATATTCCCATCGGATAAACAGTAGGGTTTAGAAATGTTATGACAAATATTGAAGATCTAGACAAGCTGGATTCAGCTTTGGAGACTTATTTCTTGGCGAAAACATGGTGATAAATTCCAAAAATGGCTAACCGTAGAGACTTTTGAATTTTACTACTCGCCACATTCTGGCAGCACTTGAAAAGTGATTCACCGTTTCTTAAAATCGTGCAAACAAAAATACTTGTCTGGAATTAATAGCACTCTAGTGCTAAGAGAAAGCCTTAAAAATATCTCAATACTCTAAGAGAACTGCCCGATTATCGTTTGTCGTTTATGTGGTCATAGGAATTGAAGAGTTACATTTTTTTTTGTCATTGTTAATATTAATATAATTTGAGAAAAGGAATATATGTATGCTACCACCTTTAAGTTATCCTTTCCAATAAAAATATATAGTTTAAAAAACCAAAAAACACGCTTTAGTGATAAATTGAACTAACTAAAAGGCGAAAAATAATTCTTAATATAGAAATAAATTAATGAACGAAAACTAATACTATTGTGAAAAAAGCGTGGGGTGCTTTGTGCTATATTTTTGTATCATTTTTGTACTAATCGTACCAATCGAATATTCTCAAGAACTGATATATCGAGCCCCCACGCTTTTTTCACAATATTAGTTTTCGTTCATTAATTTATTTCTATACTAGCTTTTACCCGCGGCTTCGCTCGCTTTAATGTAGATTTTGTCAACCAATTCTGGTCTGGTCGATACAGGTAGAGGTTAAATAGTTACAAAAAGAAAAAAAAAATATCTGCATAGTTATGTTCAGCCTCACCGCGAACTGAAGATCTCACTCCATCTTAAATTTTATCTTCAGTTGATTAATATATTTTATTAACTCTACTTTTCCTTGGGGGTTACAATCATGGGCACAGAATAGAGCATTATTTTAGGATACCGCTATATACTATGTTGTATGTCCTTCCATTTGGTGCTAATACGTACAAATTCTGGGCACTGGACACACGCGAACATGCTACATATAACTGGCCATGAGAAAAGCATGGCTTTTCTAAATGCACCCCTGCAACCTTTTGCCCTTGCGCTTTGTTAATAGTTATAGCAAAACTAAGTTTGATTGGAAATTGGAGCCTTTTGAATCGAAAAGGTATGTCAGTAGGAATTATTGGGATTCGAGGTATGATTACACTTTCCCCTTTTCCCGTACCCGATAAAATAGTGGCACCGATTATATTCCGCTCTAATTGCGTAATACGAAGCCTCGTCCCATTACATAAACTGGGCGCATCTATATTTCGCATAAGCATAACTGGTACACCTAATTTCAATTGGAGCTTATGCGAGGGTACACCCGATAGCTCAAGAGAATTTAAAAACTCGACGGGATATGAACTGCTCTGTTCTATGTCTATCATTGTATCTATTGACAAATACTCTTTTATTTCTCCTTGCACCTCTTTCAAGATATCAGTGTTGATTTTGTTGACGATTTCGTTTCTCGGTGCGAGGATAGCTCTTGCACATAACCAGTGATCATAATTTAATGGGTAAACTTATCAAACGTAAGTGATCATAATTTAATGGGTAAACAAAAGTAGATGGAAGAATAACCATTCGGCCTAAATCGTTCGGGTTTATATTACCATCCGTGCTAATCGCATCTTGCAGGTGAATGTAATTTTCTGCTCGCAGTTTTTTCTGATTTAAAGAAATATAACGAAGACGTTCGCTTTCGACTTTGATGTACATGTCTACTAAAAATTGGTGAAAGAGTTGCCTTGACCGCTGAAGGACGTTAAAGTCATCTTCTCGAAGCATTATATGATAGGAGTAAAAATCCTTGCAGGAAACCTTTTTATTGGGAACTGGCTGTTTTGTAGTGGGATTAATGAGCGGAATATCAAAATGGTATCCCGACTGTCCCTGGCTAAAAATTAATGGATACTGCAAGGCATCATAGAACTTATGAGTATCGTCTACACGTCTCAGTGTATTATCGTGTGCTCGTAACACAATATCTCGTGAAGAAAACTGGTCGCCACTCACTACGGAAGCAACCTCATTGATTGTCGGTGCATTATAACGCCTCTCATGTTCGCCACGTGGAGTTCTATCAGCATGGATGACGACTTTATAATCTTCTTGAGGCCAGTTCTCTATTGCGGTTTTGAAGGTATTTATCAAAATGTTGTGGTTAAGTAACATTCTTTGAATTTTTATACAGTATCTCTTTCAACTCCTTCAATGTATTGGCAACGACAGTTTACTTCATCTTCTTCATTACCCATAAAATAAACTTGGAAAAATTTATGCTGTTCATTTTCTCTTGGAAAAAGTAAACCAATTCGATGGTATATCTGACCTTGTACAGTAAAAGTTGGCGAAAACCCAGACATTCTTATCACTTTATCTACTCCAAAAGATGTCATCTGAAAGCATGAATTGTACTTTCTGATTTTATTTAAAAAGCGCTGTGATTCATCTGCACTGTATACATATAGAGTTTTCAGAGGTTCTTCTGGTTCACCAAGTAAAGGAAGAGAAACTTTGCCATTTGAACAACACATCCCTGCGGTCTCATCTTTCCATTTTAAAGCATCACAAAACTGGCATTTTTTATTCATCAAACCAACAGCAATTAAAGTATGGTTTTTGTAATTAATTAAAGGATCGTATTCAAACCCAGAATTATTAAAAACAGACCAACTGTTACGCATAAAAGTTCGTCGGCGTTCGGTTTGTATTTCTGTATGAACGATTCTTCTCGCCTGCGACTCTTCTGAAGTTTCTGTTGCTCTAATCTCTGCCTGTCGTTGAGCTTGTTCATTTAAACGGAGCTGCGTTTGAAGGGGCGTTTCAGTAGCTCTAATGGCTGACTGCGGCTGAGCTTGTTCTTTTAAACGGAGCTGCGTTTGAAGGGGCGTTTCAGTAGCTCTAATGGCTGACTGCCGCTGAGCTTGTTCTTTTAAACGGAGCTGCGTTTGAAGGGGAGTTTCAGTAGCTCTAATGGCTGACTGCCGCTGAGCTTGTTCTTTTAAACGGAGCTGCGTTTGAAGGGGCATTTCAGTAGCTCTAATGGCTGACTGCCGCTGAGCTTGTTCTTTTAAACGGAGCTGCGTTTGAAGGGGCGTTTCAGTAGCTCTAATGGCTGACTGCCGCTGAGCTTGTTCTTTTAAACGGAGCTGCTTTTGAAGGGGCGTTTCAGTAGCTCTAATGGCTGACTGCCGCTGAGCTTGTTCTTTTAAACGGAGCTGCTTTTGAAGGGGCGTTTCAGTAGCTCTCAAATCTCTCTGGCGTTCAGCTTGTCCCTCCAAACGCAGAAGGGGTGACTCAGCCGCTCTCATAATAGTCTGGCGGACGGCTTGGTACTCCAGTCTTTCCTGTCTTTGAGAAGGTGTCTGATCAGCTCTCAAAACAGCTTGTCGCTCGGCTTGTTCTTGCGTCCTTAATTCGGCATGAACGGAGGATTCTTGCAATCGAGCAATTTTCGCTGCTCTTGCTCGAGATGAGCTCCTGTGTAAGTTAGAACTACATTTGCGAGGCATTTCAAAAAGAAAAAGGAATAATCCGAAAAAGAAAAAACAGTAGAGTAAAATAAAAAAGTAGAATTAGAAGTAAGATAACGAACCCGACTGCCGTTTGAAACTACGGCTTTTTCAATAGCATAAAATATATACGAAGCATATATCACCCAATAATAATAAAAACGCTATTATACATTATTCTGTTCCATCTCGTGATTGCTGTATCATATTTACTTAATTTTTTAATCTCGAGACGCTATGTAATTCTAAGTAAGATCAAGGAGCTCATTTGTGATCATAAATATTACTTGAGTCATGGAGCATAGCACTTTAAACATTACAGGACTGTTTGAACGAACAGCATACGTCACTTTTAAGTTGATGATGACGCTATGCATGATCTTTTCTACGCTGCACTTGCAAAATGTAGTACACACGGAGGTATATTCTGTGGAGGGGAAGCTAATTCTAGAATTTTGGCATATAAATTTCTTATCCTATAGATGGCGCGCTACGTACGAAGCTCCGGTAAGGACGGAAAAATAATGTTATCAAAGCGCGCTTCAATCCATTTTATATAATTTTTCTTCTTGAATCATTTACCTTAAAAAATTCAAACGTAGTAAAATTTTATTGCTGAAAATCACAACTATAACATATAATTTCTTCAATCTCGATAGCCGCAATATTTTAAAAGCACAGCATTAAACAACCGCACGTAACGATACCGAAACTGAACAAAGCTTTCTGCTGGTTTCGCAGCTTTGGGGCATCGCCAAAACGAACCGGACTCTCTACATAAAGGGCACCACCTATCGGCTTTCAAATTTAGATGCCAAAATTGTGGCTTCGGCCGGGGCCGTCGTTATTAGCAACCGGGCCTGCTTCTTCGTTGCCACCGGAAGAAATCACTGAATCATTGAGGCCTAATATTTACATTTGCGCTGTTCGATTGTATGCGATTTGGGATTATAAACGTTAATTTATTTTATAATTAAAAAACAATTTTGTTATAGTTTTGTCATAATGATTTAATGACAAGGTGTTTTAGATGTAGGTAATAAATTTTTGAAGATTGCGCTTTTTTTATGGAAATAAATCGACGAATTCAATCATAGAATTCGAACTCTAAGTTCTGAATGTAAAGGTAAGTGTACACTTGTATTTAGAGATTCTACAAATTTATAGGATATAAAGCATGTTTTGTGAATTAACCCTCTGAGCGTCTTAGAAATGGGCAAATAATGTAAAGTTGTTTTCACGGTAAAATTTTGAAGTGCCTTTAAAATTATTGAAAAAAATTAAATTTTGTGAGGAAGATTTGTAATTATTAAAAAATCAACTTCAAAATATGTACAACATTAACATTATTATTAATTTTTTAAAATACGTGAGAGTTATAAACAAGTTAAATTACAGATGCATTGCAGTGAAAACTGGAATGCAGTTGACGGGATTTTACGTCTCAGCCGCTTGGAGGGTTAATATTCATGTGTTATTTATAAATCATTTTAATCTGAAATCGTTTAACTTGGGTAGTTTATTATTCTAGTAAATATGCGTGCGTTGTAATACTAGTTAGACATTCTTATCTGTTTAAATCTTTCAGTTGAAAATGTCATTTATCATTTATTATAAATGCAACTAAATGTGTGATATTGGTTTCAGTGCAGAAGTACTGTAAAATATGTTATTAATTTTTGCACATGTTTATGTAGAAACTTAAATTGAAGTTAATATTTTGTATAAGCGTTTATCATACTCAAATTCAAAGTTCCATTTAGATAATGGCTATAATAAAAAGTAATTAATTCAGAGATCGTTTGTTTTTAGTTTACTACAGTGTTTAGCGCAACTTGTGAAAAGGGATCTTGAAATTTTTCAAGTCCTAGAGCTGTTAGTTTATCTTAATTTGTATTCAAAGTCCGTGGAGCAGGTTTTTTTTTCTTTTTTTTAAAGCCATAACCCTAATATACAGCAATACAGGGACGAAAACATTTGTTTTCAATCGCCAGTTAATAATAACTTAAAAAAAGGTGTTGTAATATTAGTGGTATTTCCTAGTATGGTTTTCTAAAATTTATATTTTTTCTTTGGAGAAGAAAAAGTATATGGAACTAACACTGAAAATTATAAATCATTTTCATTTCGAATGGTAAAATTTTCGATAAATAAACTCATTTGAACTAACCAAAATAAAAACAGTTAACAAACGTGTTTTATCATACAGTGTTACGTTATTCTTAATCCTTTTGATATATTATCTCCCCTTTAAGTTCGTACTACTATTTATGGAACACCCTTTATTTTGTAATTCATTCTAAATGTTTCTCGTTAAATTAATTTACATTATTTTTCATGTAAATACCAAGGACTTGCAGTGCACAGGTTGTACTTATAATTATAGCAAAAATTCTTCTGATACCTACGCCTTACTAAAGATTAAAAATTTAATAGTATATCAGTACTTAAATTTTGTATACGTGAATTGTAAATATCAAATATTTTAAATTCTATTTCAGCTCCTCGTCATATATTTTGTTAATGTATTAACCGAACAATATTTAATAAATGAAAATTTAATAACTACTAGTTAAATTTATTTTAAAAGTAATAATGGTTGTAACTGCTTTGAAAATGTGAAACTTAAACATTCAGTATAAAGAAATGCATAAAAATGTCTGTATCATTTGTGTATTCGTTTACTTTAATGTATACTAAAAGTCAGCTTAATTTTTTCATGTATATTAAAATTCAAGCTAAAATAATGAATCATGAGAGTGAGCACTACTTTGTTTTCCCTTCAAATTACATGCATCTATTTACTTTAATGTCCGCGTGTATCATAGTAAAGAAACTGTTAATAGTTCGTACTTGAATTAGTAACACAATCACTACTTAAAACTACATTTAATAACGTTTCAAAGCATCGGAAAGCTTAAATATTGCTTGATGTATACGGGAAGGCGCTGGCGTGTTGGAGTTATCACGGGAAGACGCGAGCATCCGTAGGCCTCTTTGGATGACTCATCGAAATACACGCGCAGGCCCGTTACTAATAGCGAAGGCCCCGCTTCGGCCACGGAAGCTTCCCTCCACGGAATATACCTCCGTGGTAGTACATCAACATGCGAATTCATAAGTACAGTAAAATTTGGAAGATAAATACTATATTATTATGTGTAGAAATCCAAAAAATAGTTTTTATGGTAACCTGATCGCTGTAAGTTTAAAGGTAACCGTGACAATGCATAGGCATTACTGTGTTGATGTCTTTTTCTGTACGTTATAGATATGTTATATCGTTGGACAGCTAGAGCCCAACGTGCTAGTCCGAATTGTGGTCTGATATCACTGGCACCACCTTCCAAAAGATCCACGTATCAGACTTCTTTAACGCTTTAAATACAGCGTAAGCTTCTCTTTCTATGGTTGCCCATTTTGTTGAGTAGTTGACAATCGTTTGCTAAAGTACGCAATGGGATGTTCCTTGCCGTCATAAACATACGCCAACAGCGGGAATAATTCCGTAAGCGGGGGGCAGTTTTAGTCGGCCACTTTTTTTGTTGCCAACGTCTAACCCATTAAGGTTGCCGTTAAAACAGTTCACCATATATTCTAAGCACAATCCTTGCAGATTGGCGTATTTAGCAACGCGAAAAAGCTTTGGCGACATCTGGCTTGGCGACCTGCCCCCGCTGACGGAATTATTCCCCCAACAGCACCTGTCAATGAATCTGCGTACAGCTGGAAGGGTGTATCTGACTCTGGAGTATTCTGAAATGGCATTAAATGTGAATTTTCAAAAATCATTTTCTTAACTGATGTTTGCTATCTATCAACTGTCTTTCTGCCAAATTTTAGCTTAATACGAATGAAGCATGTGTGAATAGCAAATGTTTGCACTGTAGAAAAAAGTGATTATTTAAATATTATTTATTTTTTTACTTAATTTAAATAAAGTTTTTCTTTCTAATGCTTTTTAATTTGGCGTAAAATCAACATAATTTCTATGCCATTTAGTGTTCTTCAAATGCATGTGAATCTGCAAATAGAATTTCTGCTTTATTTCAAAAGCATAAATCATTTTGTGCGGGCGATAAAACGGTTTTTAATTAATAATTAGAAAAGTAATTCAAATTTCAAAAATCTGAGCCTTAGGTGCACTTTACCGAAGTCATGGGCTTATATGCTCAAATATTTAAAGCTCTGCTTTCTGTAGATTTGTCTGGAGAACATTCAGGTACTTACGTATTATCCCGACGGTCATTTCTGCCAAACTATTTTTGCGTCAAATGTGCAGGCAAACTGTTGCCAAACGTATTTCTAACCATGAATTATTTCATGTGTCCGGCATTTATCTTGGCGAAAAATTGCTCATCTTGTCGGACCGCCTGGATAATACGTAACTACCAACATTCATTTTTATTATTATAGATAGATAGATTTGGCATAAAACTGGCATAATTTCCGTAGTATTTAATGTTTTTCAGATGCACGCGCTTATTTATTGAAGTAAAAGCATTCTTGTTATCTCAAAACATGAATCATTTGATACGGGCGAAACTCGCCAAGCATGGCAACGTAAAAACGGTTTTTAATTAATAATTAAAAAAGTAATCAAAAATCTAAAATTCTAATTAGCCTATAACCATCTCCAGGGTCCCCTCTATATCTAAACCCAAATTCATTGTAATCGATTCAGCGGTTTAGGCGTGAAAGCGTCATAAATAAACAAACAAACAAACAAACTCACTTTCGCATTTATAATATTAGTTAGGATAATGTGTTTTATTCATCGTTACTCCGATGTACTAAATGAGAAGATTTCAATTTTCTGAAATTTGGCGGAATTCCCCCAACTTAAATCAATGTACTCAATTGGCGAGAATTCTGAAGTTAGATCTCTTGAAATCCCTTAATAACTGCATTATTTCTTCACGGATCATTAAAATTTAACGCTGTGTTCTAATAAAACCTTTGCACTTGTTTTCAAAAATGTAATTCCTTAAGCTCTCAATAAATTGCTCCAAGCCGAAAACTGTGCAAACCGCTAGAACTCACTTACTCAAAATCGATATTTCAGCCACTTTATTTTTTCGCCAAACTAAAAAATTTTACACATTAGCCTCGGAAATCTTCAATTCTTATTGTTTTGCGTATAAAATATTTCATTCCTGCTCTGATTTCCCATGCACACGATATTATAATTAAAAAAAAAATAACCTTACGAATATAAACTAACAAAAAAAATCATTATTATTCTTTTATTTTTACTTTGGGAATTTAAAACATTTTATTAGGCAAAATCGCCACACATGGCAACCACCATCCTTCTTTCACACTTTTTTCACTACAGGGGTTACAATTACGGAAAGCTTTTTGCGTGGAGAGCATAAAAAATCTCATAAATTCCGGGAACGGGTGGACTTTCAAAGTTTTACAGTGGACTACGATTTATTCTATATTATTTTACATATCTGTGCTAAATTTCAGGCCGATAGGTCCATTTTTGTGGATTTGTATAGGAATCAAATCCACAAACAAACAAACAAACAAACAGAATTTCATTTTTATTTATAAGATTTTCGATATCTCTCATAAGACACAAAGGAGTACTAAGTTGGAAAGTACTAAGAGATAATTTATTTTCACTGTGCACCAGTGGCGTAGCGAGGATTTTATTGGTGGGCTGGGTATCAAATTTAAAGCCAATTGTTCAATTGTAAGATAAGTAAAGGGCCCCATTTCAGGGAGGGGAGAAGCCCCCTGAGCCCCACCCCCCTCCGGCTACGCCCCTGCTGTGCACCAAAATCAACCTGCAGTTAAATGCTACCTTCTCACTAAAAAGAAAAAATAGGTCTCTGATCAACAAATAAAAGCGTGTTAAAAAGAATGGCCTTAACATGTTCTTGTACTCAACTCTTCCATAATGTGATGGATGACGATATTTTGTAAAAAAAAAAAAATGTTGTCGCGACCAGGATTCGAACCTGGGTAATTGCAGCCACAACGCAATGTACTAACCACTATACGATCACGTCCGCAGTAAGAAAGGGTTTTCTTAAGGTTGTAATGTTTGGAAGTGTTCTACTTTCAATCAGGATAAGAAATGAGGATAATTTTTAATCCTGGCGATCCTGATCAGGATAATCTTATAAGATTATTGTATTGTCACCGGTTCTTGATAAATGTACAAAGTTTGAATTAAATCTGTCCGTTTAAAGTGGGTCAAAATCGAGTCTAAAGGAGTCGGTTACAAGCACACATACAGGTGAAGCTAATAAAAGCGTGTTAAAAAAGAAAGTATTGAAATCGACCCAGGTCTTTTGAGATTGTCGCTGAACATACACTTAGAAAAACCATTTTCTGACGAATTAAGAACCTCTTCCTTTTTTTTTCAAGCAGGATAAAAACATCGATATAGGAGAAATACTGGATAAACTGCTTCAATATCCCCAACGTTGAAAAAGTGCAGAAGCTGCCATTGTCGATTTAACTATTAGCAGTACGGCGGTTGATCAAATTGCCATTCATGTGCCGCACAGCCAAAGAACTTCTTTGAAATAGCTGTGTGGTACGCGAATGGTAATTCGATCGACCCCCATGTCTGACCCCCACCTATCCAGATATATTCTTGTATATCGATGGTTAAAAAATTTCTTTACTTTTGTCTAATAGTATGAGCATGTATCGTCGTTTTCGAGGGGACCTTAATGGTATTTTTTCTGATGGATGGCGCTGTATCGAGTAATTACAATGTTTTCGAGCTCCAGAACTTGATGTTATGCGCAACTAGATGACGATGGTACGACATTTAGAAAATAATGCTCGAAAAGAGTTGAATATTTTATTTTAACATATTTGCACCATAAGAAAATATAAAAAGAAGGCCTTTATCACCAGATTCCATGGATATGTGTCCGCTATCGTGCCGACAAAGTTGAGCGTATGCGTACTGCTCACGTGACAGTGACGAGAAAATTTGAATGTACATAAACGCTCTGGTGATAGTGACCAGGAAAATTGATCGTCTTCATACCCTAATGATGTAAATGGGTTAAAGAACTTGCGATATTTCGTTATTGTTCAGCCAGTTGCAAAATTTACCGATATTTGGTGTAGTTTTGATGGATGCAAACGTCAATTGTTGTCGTCGTGGCATTACTATTATAATTGTATAGTAGGATTGCAAACTTTTAAGGTTTTAGAATATAAGACAGCAAAGTAATTGATAAAATATCTAAATGAAACATCTTATGAACAAAAAAACTTCATTTATACTCAGGCAGAGTTTTTCAGTAATGAAACAAACATACTTAAAAAGCAAACGAACATTTGACACATTTTGACAACTCTCTCAGTGGATGTCGGATAATGCAAGGCACTGTCACTCTTACACATCAGAACCAAAGCTTTCTTCAAAAGCATTCTAAGTGACAAAGAAAATACCTTTTCAGCACATATATTTGTTGAAAGGAAACGGTAAAAAATAGGCACTTTGAAAAGTCTCATGAAATTTCGTTAAATAAATTTATTTTCCTTTAACAATTGTACTAATAAAAATAATAAGTCTAATGCAGATGTTCCGATAGTTCCAGTTTCAAAAAAATTTCAAATAATTTCGTGTTTTGACTTTTATATAATACTTTATAGTTTACTTGATTAAACGGCAGTATTGAATAAGATGGCAGAATGGCACCATCTGAAGGTCAAGTCATTTGCATTAGCGGTACTAGGTATATCAGATAGCGTGGGCCAAGCTGACATTCTTGTCTAGAGTTGCTAATTGTAGCTAGAGCTATATTCATTTAGCTTATTACGTGCCGCTGTAATCATAGTGTAAATTCCTTTTGAAAATGATAAAATAAATGACTAAGTAATTCGGCAAGAGTACAGGATACGCCAAGAGTACAGGGGATTGGACTGATGTTGGCGGAATCTTTCGGTACTCAAAAAATGGCATTCTGATCTGGTGTGCATTAATAGAGTCTCTAATTTGCATTGTTCCCAGTCGCCAAAAGAATGATGATTTTTGATGTGCTACATCTTTCACTGTGGTTGGGACACCATTTCGATTTTTTGGTGCATTCTACACGTCAGCAATAAGCGAAAGAAAAAGCATAGAAACAGCTCTTCTATCTTTGGAAGCAAGCAAACTGCGTGACTAATTCTTGCACCATGGTGTACTAGAAAGTCAAAATTACTCCACAAATTTTCTCATAGTTTACTCCAGATTCCATTAATATATGCAGGAAATTCTCCAAGTGTGCTCCGTTGACACAGAAAAAAAAAATTCCGGGTCGCCAAAAATTTTGGACGGGGACCAAACAGTGACAAAGACTGATTTTTTCACAAAAAGACTTCATCATTATTATTTTGTTAACAAAATTTTAAATTTCGGGAGGGGAGGGGGCGGACCCTCTGGTCTACTTCTCTGGATACGGCCTTGTCCGTAGAGCACTAGATGCTCCGTGTGAAGGTAACAATCCTGATATAACAAGTGACCCCTGATCCGCAAAGCGACACTCATAATTCGGTCACGAATAGTCTTTTGACACTGATGTGCTGTCACTACGAGATCGATATGTTCTACTTTTGTGACGGTCACCTTGGGACCTCAGAGAGACCCGGTAGAATAAAAACAAAAGTGAGTCCGATAGGATATAAAAATTGCGGTGCTGGAATCTCTCTCAGGTATTCAGAACTTTTTTTAAAGATTGCGATTTCTGCCGAGATATACGAACCAGGACCAACTGGTTGGTACTAGAATTCGCTAGCATTATTCCATACAGCCTTGCACGAGTCTTTGCAGAAAGTGAACTGACTGGCATAATTAAAATTGAAAACTGAAATTTTAGTGGCATACTTTATAAATAAAGAAAAAATATATTTATTATTAAATTTAAGATACGAATTAATCGAATTAATACGAAATCTTTTTCCTTTTTTTCTCTTCTTTAATAGTATTTTCAAGGAGTCTGGGTGTTTTTATTTCTCTATTTGTTATAGTATATAAGTGCTAATACTTTCTTGAGCATTTGATAGGTTCAATACATTGCATAAAAGCATATTTCCATAATTTTCAATAATTTAATAAGTTTTGATATAATTCAAATTTTGAAAATTTTGCTCTTCCCTCCCCATTTATTTTATTTCATTTATTTATTTTTGGTTCAATTTTTTTTTTTTTTTCCTGGGAGAAAGAATTTTTGAAATGAAAACTTCTTTAAGCGCATTAGGCATTTTTGGGATGCAGGAAAAACACTGAATTCGTGTGACCGTCACGCTCAGATACATATAGGAAAAACGTATATTGTGACGTCATAGCTACGTCATCTCTTGTCTGCTGAGACTTCGTACACCTTTGTTTACATTTTACTGCTGCCACCTGTTATCAAACGTAAGAACATCAGGTCACTTTTAACTGCCTTCTTCTAGCTTCCGCGAATGGTATCGAACCATAGACCCAAGGCGTAGTAGGTGAATGTTCTAACCCCCCCCAGACGGATTCGACTCGGCATGAAATGACTAAAGTTTGAAGTGATTGTAGTTCCGATTTTGGAAAGGGACCCAAGCAGCAAGAAATCCCCGGCCTCATCTCGGCCAACTGTCTTCACGGGACCCCAATTTCACCCGTTCGACCTCGGCGCAGGGCTTCCGTTGAAGGTTGGGGATGTCAAGTCGGGTGACGGTCCCTGGACTGTCTACTCCGGATGGATTCTGTGCGTCTCCGGGCGATTTCCCGAGGATTCCCCGACAATTTGCTCTCTTATCCTGATTCAGTCGAGATTGTATCTATTGCTTTAGGGACGTTTTTAATGAGCTATACCATGTAAATTTTCAACTTCAAATTGATGAAGAAAGTGGTTCTTGATTCGGATAATTAATTTCTTTAAATAAAGATTTTAATTATATATATAATAGTTATATTTTCAAAATACAGTAACTTTTAACACCCATCAACACCTAATGTAGTATGCTAAATTTCACAATTTAACTAATATAATTTTTATTCCCCTTTCATTTTTATAGAATTTAAGACATATCTAGCTCTCTTAAAATATTTTCCTATTGTTCCTGCACAATCCTGTTGGACTGCATTCGGTTGTTATGTACTTAGAGTACAGATGCCAGCACTAAGCAATGGCTGGTTAGGTAACACTTATTTTCTATTTTTGGATAGGAAGTGAATTCAGGTGTTGCTGACTAAAGTGATTTAAATTTGAGGTGGAGTTTCGCCTTGAGCTCGTGTGTTCAGTTCGCCCGGTAATGTTGGCGGCAATTTGATTCATGCATAATTATTTGTTGCTTTTGTGGAATTATTTTGCCTTTATGAAATATATTTTAATTAAAGCTGAGTTTTTGAAGTTAGTTCGCCCTGAGTTGGCGATAGTATTTTTAATGTTCAATTGTTCTGCATGTGATGTGATGTTTTGTGTCGTCCAATAAATAAGTTCAAGAAAGTTGTGACATGTCTTCTTATGTTCAAGCAACACCTATTAAATAAGGAATAAATATCTAATATTTAGTCATGAATCTAGTCTAATAATATTTTAGAAATCAGATGAGTAAATTATTTCTGTGTTAAAACGTTGAAACTTGTGCTGAACATAAGTAAATCGTTATGCATATATTTAATTACATAATTATAGTGTCACATAAATTAAAATATACATTGTGATATTTTGTGTATTTACAAGAGAAAATTCTTCTTGGATAAATTCAAAATGTCCCAGTTTATTTCAAGGAAATTCAGCGATTACATAATTAAATTTATGATGAGACTTATATTAAATGCAATACATAAAAGCACATGGGGAAGTATTTGTGCTAACCGTACAGAGTTATATAAGGACTTTTAAAATGCTCAAAATGCTAGTTAAAGAATGAAGAAATGAAACTAGTTCATTTGCAATTCTCACGTTTAATTGCAATGTTATGAAAAGAAATAGATTTTGGAAAATATGGTATGGAAAAAATATATTTTCAGTATTTTATTATTTTTTAAAATATTCGATGTTTTATTCTTTTTAAAAAAGGTTTCAAAGTCGCTGTAAATCATAAATTGCTTACTTCGATTCAGATTCAATTATATTATGCACGCAATTTTATTTTCTGTTCAGCAGAGATTTCAACAAGTAACAAAAGTACATTTGTTTTAAGTGAACAAACACAGAAATAATTTACTAACCTTTTAAATTGAGTGTGTTTCTTGTTGGTATGTTATCTTGTCTAAACCGTTAAACTTTTGAATATGCCACAAACATTTTGCATCGCAACGCTGCACTGTGTCAAACGAAGCTAACTGAACGCTCCCGAAAAAAATACTGCCCGGCAGAATGGAAAGGGGGCTTTTTATTGGATGGAAGATAAAAGAGAGAGGAGCGGGCGAAATTCGAATCGACGTGAGGGGAGGGGGGGGGGGGTAACGATGTTGTACTAGGAAGCAGCATCTCTTTTCACCCTCCTTCCCCGCAGACAACGCCATCTCTGAATAGTCCTTTCGATGTCCGACACCGACTTCGGCACAACGGATCAAAAATACCTGAGACCGAGGAGTATATGGTGGAAGTTGGTTGAGTTTTCTCCCGAGGTCAAGGAGCTGCGGAATGAATTACACGTCGGCGGGATAGCTTCAGCGGACGTTAAATGGACGTCGAACAAAAATTCCCGAGTACGAGCCGATAAAATAGACAGTCGGCCAACTTTTTACCGAACTCTTTTGCTGCCTGGGGAACTTTCATGTCTCTAAATACTAAATGAAATTAAACTTTGCCTGTACACTACTTGGTATTAACATTTTTTTTTTTTTGCGATTTCTATCCGTTTTAAGCATTTGGGACTCCAGTACGACCACTAAAAAAAAGTCTGTCTGTCTGTCGGTGACGCTTTTTTTTTATTTGCCCATCACGTGAAACTGACTGAAGCGAATAAAATAAAATTTGGAGACATGATAAACGGTCACTCAACTTAAACTATAGGAGTTAAATATTCATCATATTTTGAGATTTTCCGAAAATTGTTTCACACTGCGTAAATTTTTGCTCGCACATCACGTAATAACGACTAAAGTGAAAGAAATGAAATTTGGTGACATGATAGCTCACTCAACTTCAGCTATAGGCGTTGGATTTAAAAAAATTTTTGATAGATTTTGAGATTTTTCTGAAAATTTTTCGAACTGCGTAAATTTTTGCTTTAGTATGCATAAAACTACATATAATTCGCACAACAAGTGTATACTTTCAAAATATTGAAAAATATCCACCTTTTTATGTACAAATTGTGGGCAATCTATATGTTGTGCAGACTTTTTGTAGCTGGGTAGGTGCTATAATTTCCCATTATTTATTAAAAAAAACTGTACTTAATTTGGATAGCTATATAGTTATTGTGCAATAAAGTTAATTTGATAATGTGGAGAGAGTTAATAATTACATGTGTACATTATATGTTTTCACTTCTGACGTGCAGTCCTACGACAGCCTCTGTGGCCACTGTGACCTTCTATAGCGTCATAGGACGTGTTTTGTGACCATCTGTGCTATTAGATCAATTAGTTTGGGTTAATGTAACTAATTTACAAACTTCATTACCAATGGCGATCTTTGGAAATTCTACCGGAACATGTGAATTCCTCATTATTGAAATGCAGGAAGCATAAAAACCTTTTCCCCACAGTTTTGGTCTTGCTCTAAAAATCAATAACTTACGCACCCCGCTCTCACGAACTTCTGTCTGTTTGAACTGTAGATTATTCCTATGACGATAAAGAGTTTTTAGTCTACAGTTAGCACTGGATTCTGCCAAAGCCACCTAGAGCAGTGGATCAAGCCTAAAGCATAAATCCGTGACGTCATAGCCCGGGTCCCCGGCCGTCCGACAAGCTTTGCTACAATGAAGCTGTTCTGCTTGCTTTTGTGAGTTTATATTGGGAACAATTTTGAAATTCGATCCCTTTCACAAAGTGAAAAAATTTGCCTGATAGAAAATATTTATTTTTCACGAAATTTACTCTGAAGAGTAAATTTATTCCGATATAAAATATATATCTATATACATTTTAAAAATAGCAAATTAAGAATGCAAGAAAAAATAGAGAATATTAAGAATACTCAAGCATACTTTGTGTATCCGATTGTTAGTATAAAACGAAAATTCGAACTTCTGATCCCGAAAGAATTTTGAGTTTGAATATTATTTGCAGAGTGCTAAAATTCTTTGCAAGTGATATCTATTCTGCTTCCGATTGCTAGAATAAAACGAAAACTGAAACTTTCCCCCCAAAATAAGTTGACATTTGAATATTATTGGCTAACTAAAATTCTTTGGAAATAAAAAAAAAGCAAATCTTAATTTATTTAATCATATTTTATTTATATTAACGGACTTCATTTTAATTAGTTTAAAAATGCCTTAGATTTTTTTTTCTTTTAAACTGCAGGAATCTTTTTAAGAACATTTTTATCCAACTTCAGCTGTTATTTGACCAGATTGTGAAGTCTATTTTGGAGTTATAAAAACATAATAAAAGCACAAATTGAGGGGGAAAGATATGTTACAAATATCACTTTTATTTACTAATAATTATAATAGAATAGAAAATGAATTAACACAATTCAGATGAATTAAATAATACTGTGATTCACCTTCAATATACATTTTAATGAGATTTGACTATAATGGCAAAAGTATTGAGATCAATATATTTAATTATTTAAAAGCTATGCCTCAAATTTTATTAAATTATTTTATTATATAATCCATACATCCAACTGCTTTTCATAATTATCATGGAAGTGTCATTTTAATTTATTCATCGAAAAAAAGTTATTTGCTTAAAAGCTTAACACTTATTTCTTAAAAAAAAAAACCACAGCTAATTAACAGTATTTATGTTTTACTAGATGAAATATAATACTTATCACAGGAGGGAAAATAATATGTATGTATAATGCTTAAGGAAGAATATATCAAATTAACAACAAAAACAAGTATAGAATGATTAAGACTTTTTCAGACATCGAAATATTTAGGTTTTATCAACTCTTAAATATTCTTGGAGATTTTGTTAGTATAGTGACAAAAATATCAAGAGTTCGAAGAAAAAATTCTTTTGAAAACCATGTGTTGAAATTTGCCATTTATTTTGTGAAACTAAGAATTAACAATTAGTATCGTTTGCAATATGGGAAATAAAGTAAGATAAGCTATATGAATTATATCATTTTTATTAAAAAAATACATATCAACAATGAATATTTAAAAATGCATCTTTTTATATTTTAAAAAAGCAAAAAAAAATCAGATCCTGTAACTCAGTATACAGTTTGCGAAACACTTTGACAAACTTTCTTGGGAAAAAATATTAATTACTAAATGTGAAAAATTAAATAGCAAAATGTATTACACCACACTTTCTTTTAAAGGAAGTATATGTATTATTTATATTTAAAAAAAAAAGTTGCAATTCTGTATCTTATGCATATTGCATCAATTGCAAAACCTTTAAAACGCTATCTTGAAAGTATTCGTCGGAATCTAGGAATTTTAGGCAAATATTCTTTTGCTGGTTACTCTTACTCCTTTATTTAATGTTACAAGTTTTAGGTGTATTCTGTGAATTATTTGTAATGCATATAATTTGACTAAGACAACATATAAACTTATTACACGATTATTATCGGAAGAGACATATAAAACTTTATAGCCTGCTTCACTTAAAATTCTAAGTACCTGGTTTAAAATCAAAAACAGATCTTCAGCAGTTTGATTCTTCACAGGAAATAGTCCAACAACATCTTTATTTTTAGAGAAAAGGGAAGTAATCATAAATGCCTGTATTGTAGAAGCTTCAGTGTTATCCATATTAATTGCTACTCCTTCTATCCTACCACCTTTATAGCTTGTTCCTGGCTTGATATAAATTTCATCCATCATTAAGCCGACTATTTTTTCTGTTTGCGACAGTTCACAACATTTTTTTTTCAGGTATTTTATTTGAGAATTTTGTACTCCAGCCTGTAAGCTTCCCAAACTTTGTAGCAATGTTTTTAAATAAAAAGGATGAGGTAATATTAATTTACTCGAGTCACGAACAAGCCTGTATGCTGTAGGACTACTAAAATAAAACTTTGATGCAAATAATGACATATCTGGTGAATATCTCGGAGATTTCATTGAACATAAATGCAATTGTTCAACTAAAAATGACAAAGTTTCACTTATGGTAATATTGTCGCAATCTGCAACTACACTATTACAAATTGCAACAACACCTTTTAGCTTATCATGGTAAGACATTTCTTTATCGTATGAACTTAAATGGCTGATTAAGCAATCGAATGTTGACCATAAAGTACATGTCATTGTTGAACCTAACAGCCATATCAAATTTGATTCGGGTACAGGCACGCCATCGTGCCAGACAGATATGACGAAATCTTCTGATATTTTCACAGAAATGAAAATTTTGGGGATATCCTCTAAGTTTACCATACCTATGTAAACACAGCTTTCTTCCGAAAGCACTAGCCACGATTTGCTCAGTTTAGTTTTATAAACAGATTTAAAATTATCAAAATTTTTAATTTTGTCTGATTCACACCACTGTTGGAACTTCTTTTCTTGGAGCTCATCAATTTCTTTGTGCCTTTCCTCGGGTGTTTTTCTTTTTGGAAGAACTTTTTGAGTGAGATACGAAGGTTGCTCAGGAAATATTGTGGAATAGGCTCCAGGTGTTAAAATTGGGGATTTCCTTGGCACAACCAGAAGTGAACCATCTGGTTTGGTAGCCTTGTGGTCCCTTATAATAAAACTTTCATCAAAGTGTTTTATACAGACCACTGAAGAATCTGTACTTCTGAAGTCTTTTCGGTTTAATAATCTTTACCATTTTGACTTCATAGCTGCATCTTTGGAAAAACTGAAAATATTGGTATATGGTTCACCTTTATAGTTCGACCTACAACCAGGCACACAACAACGTCGAGGCATCTATAAAAAGAAACAAATAAAATTAGAGCAATGTAGCACATTAGTAAGCAAATTTTCGTACTAAAAGAACCATCACTAGGTTTAGCTACATCAATTCTAATGATTTAGGAAATTCAGTTATCCAGAATACACCCGGTCCCAACCATTCTGGTGGTGGTGTGTGATTATGGCATCGCTACACTAGGGCGATGTGCCATGGGGGGATGCCTTGGTAGGAGGACTTTCTAAGAGGTTCTAACGCGTATTCACGTTACAGCTGAGGAAAACCTACCAAAACTCCAGACCATTAGATCGACAGCGGCGTGATGGGACCCGAACAAGGGACCTTCACACTTCCACCATCTACCATTTTCAGTGGCATAACCACTGTGCTATAGCCCCAACCATTCCGGATAACAGGTTCTATACTGTATAAATAATTGTGTGGTCTCTTCTAGAGGACCTTTTAAAACTTTAAGCAGATAGGGTAAAAAATCGATACTTTAAAATAGGGATGTAACGAATATTCGGCTGTTTTGCAGAATATTGAACAGGTATTCAGCTGTTTTGCCGAATATTGAACAGGTATCCAGCCGAATAGTTGTAGACGAATATTTCTACATATTCAGCTGAATAATTCCAGAACAAAGAGAGAAAAAAATATTTTTAAATTCATTTACAAATAACATTGCTTAGTTATACTTCAATACCTTAATCTCATACACTTAAATATCCTAAGTCACTAAATTTTAAGCTGAATGAAACATAATCTAATGCATTTAATAATATTACAGAAATGCAGACTTTCCTATATAGTATATACTTGGTGACACTACTTGACTTGATCAGAGTCTGTAAAGCCTAAAACAGGATGTGATTATGTATAGTTACCAGATTAATCACATTTACCATAACATACTTATTAAATTATGAATATCTCAAAAAATAATTATACTGCTATTAGTGCTCAACTTGGTGAAAGATATTTTTTCATGACCAAGAGTTTTTAGTTCTGCAGATAATATAACTGTTGTGTGTTTTTAAGTACTTACAAATAATATAAAATGAATTTTAATTAGTCGTTTTTTAGTACTTAATTACAAAATTAAAAAGCAAGATTTTATTTAGAATTAAAATGAAAATTTAAAAAATTTAATATTTGGCCACCGAATATTTTTGGTATTTGGCCAAATCACTATTAATTACATCTCTACTTTAAAAATTCGTTAGAGGAGGTTGTAGCTTAATTGAAGTGGTCGCTCATAGAAGATTCACTGTATATATTTAAGCTTTTATGAATTATTGCATGTATTATTTACATTCACAATTTTTTTACAAATCAGCAGGGTAGTTACAAAATCATCAAGCACGTTTAGTGAACCGGAAACAGCTTTAATTAAACCTAGTAACCATTATATTTGCCTGGTAACCATTGCATAGTAATTATAATTTGTAATAAAAATTTAAATTAATGAAGTTGATTTTCAAATTAGCCATGATATTTTAACAATGATTTAATTCAATATTCAACGGTCCAAGAGAACAACTGTTATCAAATTAACGATTCTGAATCAGGGAAGTTTGTTACAGATGCTGCATACAGGTTTTTTTTTTTTTAATTTTAAATAGAGAACATTATTTTATAAACCTGGATGACATAAACTAATTTTGAATTTATTCTTGAAATATATTTACGCTCCAAAATACACTCTAAACAATGTCTGTCTATAAAGCATAATTATTGAAATTATTGCCCTAGAAAAATAACTATCCATGCTATATACTGTTATAAAAATAAGCAGACAGCGATAATAGGGACTTTAGAAGTTTTAATCGACAAAAGAATACACGATACATGTCGTTGTTTACATTTGTCTCATGGAGAGATTGTTGCCAATATAGAAATACAAAAAGACTGTTGCCAGTCTAGAAATATAAAATATCACAACATTCACCCCCAATTATTTTTTTCATTTAGAGTTCGGTTATATAATCTGACAAATAGGCGGGCCGACGTCGAGGTCTGGAAACAGGAGGTGGCGACAGAGACTTCTCAGTCATTGGTGCCATGTTGTGTGGGGAAGGGTTCTCTGTTTCACGGTTCATTTCCTTTGGTTCAGGCACAGGCTCCAAGGCGAGCTGTTGCATATCAGCGGGTGTTGAGGAGGTATGACTTTCCAATGGTGCATCATTAATATTTTGTCCTGGGAAGGGATTCCCTCTTGGAGCCAGGTGTCGGATGTTCACACTTGTTTCCCGACCATCAGGCAGTCTGACATGGGCGTATTCAGGGTTGGCCTCCAAAAGCTCTACCTCCTGCACAAGTGGTTGATACTTGTTAGCCCTGTGTTGATTTTTCATCAGAACAGGTCCGGGAGTTGTCAGCCAAGAGGGTAAAGAACATCCGGAGTGCGATCTCCTCACATGGGAGAACATCCTTTCATGGGGGGTGGCATTGGTAGCAGTGCACAGCAGAGATCTTATGGAGTGAAGCGCAGAATGCAGAACCGATTCCCACTGATGAATTCCAAGGCCTTTAGACCTTAAGGCAAGCTCAATTGATTTCCAAATTATTCCGTTGTACCTCTCTACTTGGCCATTCCCAGCTGGATTATAGGCTGTAGTGCGACTAGTCGCGATACTTTGAGAAGTCAAGTATGACTTAAGCTCGTGAGACATGAAGGAGGTACCTCGATCAGAATGGATATAAGCAGGGGTTCCAAAAAGACAAAACAACGTATGCAAGCAAGAGATGACAGTAGCAGCAGAAATATCCGAGCAGGGGAAGGCAAAGGGGAATCGAGAAAATTCGTCAACAACTGTCAAGAGAAAACGGTATTTGGAGGCAGATGGTAGAGGGCCTTTAAAGTCAAGGTTAAGCCTTTCAAACGGAGAGGTGGCTTTAATGAGTGTGCCAGGATTTTTAAGGAACCTTGGCTTTAGTTCGTTACAGATAGCGCACGTTTTAACTACTTCTTTGACTTCTTCTAGTGAATATGGGAGGTTTTTAGAGCGGACTCAGTGGTACATTCTAGTTATGCCCGGGTGGCAAAGGGCTGAGTGAAGATCCTTAAGATCACAATGGTGGACAGTGGACGCAGTTATTCTAGACAGGGCGTCAGCAGACGCGTTCTTGCTGCCAGGTCGATAGACTATATCGAATTTAAAAGATGCAAGCTCAAGGCGCCAGCGTAGTATCTTTTCGTTCTTTATTTTGCTGAGATGTTGCTGATTAAACATGAAAGCTACTGACCTCTGGTCGGTGAAGACTTCAAAGTGACGTCCGATAAGATAGTGCCTCCAGTACCTAAGAGACTCCACAATTGCATAAGCTTCCTTCTCGATGGAAGAGTGCCTTTGCTCGGATTGATGAAGCGTCCTGGAGAAGAAGGCAATGGGGCGGCCGGCTTGACTTAATGTCGCCCCGATGGCATGGTCCGAAGCGTCAGTTTCGACTCGAAAAGGAATACCATCCTCTATTGCTGTGAGAGAAGCGCTAGCTATGTCATCCTTCAAGAACTGGAAAGCAGATATGGCTTCCTCAGACATAGGGAAAGAGCTATTTGCCAAGAGAGGACGAATCTTCTTTGAAAATGACGGAATCCACCTCCCATGATGAGCAAACATACCCAAGGCTCTTTGAAGCGAAGTCGAATCTTTAGGGATGGGCAAACTTAATAGAGGCTTTAGTCGTTCCGGATCAGGCTTTATGGTCTTGTTTTCAATTATATAACCTAATAGGGAGATAGATTTGGTTGAATAATAGCATTTTTCTTCGTTCAGTGTAAGGTTATACTTTTTGGCAGTAGCTACAAATTTCGCCAGGTTTTCATCGTGCTCTTCTTGGGTTCTACCACAGACGGTGACATCGTCAAGGTAAGGGAAGGTGTCAACTAGTTTTTCAATTTGAATAATTTTATCAATCGTGCGCTGGAAACAAGCAACTCCATTGGTAACTCCAAAAGGCACTCGCAGGAACTGGAAGAGCTTTCCGTCTGCTTCGAAGTCTGTAAAGTGTCTTTCGGAGTCTAGTATGGGGACTTGGTGATAGGCATTTTTCAAATCTATTTTACTGAAGACTCTATATGTTGCTATCTGGGATATAAGTTCCTCAATTTTAGGAAGTGGATAGGCATCCAACATAGTAAATCTATTGATCGTCTGAGAGTAGTCTATGACCATTCTAGATTTTTTGTTATCTCCCTTAATAACAAATGCTTGAGCTCTCCACGGGGAATTGCTCTGTTCAATGATCTTTTCGTTGAGGAGTCTGTCCACTTCTTTAGCAATGAATTCTCGATCCTCTGACGGAAGACGTCTTGATTTAGTTTGGATGGGTCTACAGTCAGGTGTAAGATTTGAGAATAAGGAGACCGGTGGGACATCAGCCTTGGTCAAAGCACAAATTTCTAAGGGAGGCCTACCTCCATCAAAGTTGATCACAAGGGAAGAGTGTAGTTTTAAGATATCCTGACCAATAAGGAAGTCAGCACACAAATTTTTCATGACGAGGACTTCAACTTCAGCATAACAGTGACTTTGTAATTCAAGTGTCACGTTACCACACCCGGCAATACTGGATTTAACAGTAGAGTTCGCCATAGAAATCTTTCCTAAGTAGGGTTTCATCTTTAAGTTGCACCTGTCGACATGTTGGAAGTTCAGGAAGCTGAGTGAACTGCCAGTGTCAACTAGTGCCTCGAGTTTGACACCGTTAACAGTGGCCAGGACGAGGGATTTTTGGAGGCAAGAAGGGGAAGGAGACACAGAAGCAATCAAATGAGTGTAAGCTACATTTCCAGTATTACGAGAATTCTTGGCTTTACATACACGCTGAAAATGTCCTTTCTTGCCGCACTTGTTGCAAACTGCATTCTTGGCAGGGCAAGCGCTTCGAGGGTGACGATCATAGCCACAGAAGAAACATGAATCAGAGCGGGAGACGGCCGCTACTTGTTCTTCCTCCGGTATCTCATCAGGCTCGGCAGTTCCAACTGCAGCAGAAGTCATCGGCTGGGGGACAGTAAGGTATGATGCAGAATGAGATTCAGCCAGTTCAAGGGCTCGAGCTTGGTCGACTGCAGTTTCCAAGGTAACGGAGGAATTTTCAAGCAAGCGTTCGCGGATATGGGAGCTCTTTAGTCCTCTTATAAACGCATCGCGAATGTATTCGTTTTTATACAGTTCAGCAGTAACAGCTCTAAATTCACAATTTTTGCTTAGTTGCTTTAAAGCTTGAACATATTCGCTCACCGTCTCGTTTGCTTGTTGGCCCCGGGATGCCAGGCAGTGCCGTGCGAAGATTTCATTTTTCTTCGCGACGTACAGCGAGTCAAGCATTCCCATCGCCGCAGTGTAGCTGGTCGCTTCGCTGATTAGCTGATAGACGGATGAGGACACATAGTTGCAGAGAAGTGGGAGCTTGTTAGCTTCGGACACGTCTTTTAAACTCGAGATGAAATTCGTAAAAGTTTTCTTCCAATGGATCCACCTGGCTTCGGCGCCCGGACACGTGGGTTCGACGTCAAACCGTTCTGGCTTTAAATAATGTTCCATTGTGGATCGATTCACGCGAGAGCTCAGTTCATAAATAGTTCATCAGTTCATAATTTCTTTTTGTCGATTAAATTGTTATAAAAAAAATCTGATGTGTCCAACACATGACTTCCTTGCACGTCCATTAGATTAAGCAGACAGCGATAATAGGGACTTTAGAAGTTTTAATCGACAAAAGAATACACGATACATGTCGTTGTTTACATTTGTCTCATGGAGAGATTGTTGCCAATATAGAAATACAAAAAGACTGTTGCCAGTCTAGAAATATAAAATATCACAACATATACATAATTTTCAAAGGGTTATTTATATATATGGAAATAACATACATCAATTTTATTGCAATCAGTGCATCTTTATGGAAGTCAGAGTACAGACAATGGATAGACAGGCAAACCAAAATTACTTTCTTGCCAATCCAATAACATAAGTTTAACATTACACTTTTGATACTGTACAAATGCAACAGTAACTTCAAATACTGAAAATCTTGAAAGATTTAGTCTAAATGTATATCAAGGTACAGAGCTGAGTAAAATTTACAAGCATCAAAGCTATGTGAATGAATGCTGTATCAAGCAATATAAGCTCAAGCCAAACAAAAATTACTTACAAAAAACCGATACAAAATGTTTATCTTTGTGAATAAGAATTTTTTAATTATTTCACATTGTTCACGTTAGTTATTTCAATTATTTCACATTGTTTAGGACAGCTGACAATCGACAGCTCTATAAATTTGCAAAACAGAGAACGATAAAGAAAATGTAAACAACACTGAACCGCATGTAAACAAATGCAGAAAGCTTGATTAGCCGTTAATATAACAGCTCATTCGTATAATCGAAACATTAAGTCTGTTGACATTTGTTTTTAAGCATATTTGAAGTAATTGAGGATCTACATTTTAAAATTCATAAGTTAATAAGAAAGTAAATACATGATGCAAAGACTTACCTTTTACAGTTTATGAAACTTCAACGTTAGGGTTCAGTTCAGGACGAATCAGTTGTAGATTTACGGGTTTAAACTGGCACTATAATTTCATAAAGTTCTTCAGCAGGACACTGTAACACTATAATCCAGCTAAAATACTACTGAATATAGTTACATAATTTAATTAGCGAATTAAAGAATGAAAATGTACAAAGCAAAGCAAACATAGAATGCAAAACAAACGAGAAACGAGCTTGGGTGTTGCGCGAGGAAGGGACCCGGGTCGTGACGTCACATCGACTCGCGGAAGGAGCATTTAGGCTTGTAGTAATTCTCTAGGAGGCTTTGATTCTGCTCAATTTTCCCACCAGTGTTATATACAGAGTGTTTTGAAACTCATGGGCAAACATTTAAGGGGTGGTACTGTGAGCCAAGATGATTCAGAATCACATTGCAATGTGGGGTCGGAAACGTCGTCCTCATGTATCTGTTAATAATCATTTCGGAATAATAGTGAACTTCCTGACTATGGTTCTCCAAAAACTAATGAATCTTTCACATAAAGCACTTAATTAAAATTTGCTACTAAGTGGATTGATTACTAAAGTAGGGATTATACAATGATTACAAGATTGATTATTAAAATGACAATTAACAGGAAAATGTAAACAGAGTTACCGACCCCACACCTATGCGATTCTAAACTGTCTTGGTCTCCTCTACCACCTCTTAAATTTTTGCCCATGAGTTTCAAAACACCCTGTATATAAACCACCATACATCATTCTGGAACTAGAAAAAAAATGATATTAAACTTAAATGAAATTTAAATTGAAATATTTCTTAGAGAATACACAGCTTTCAGAAATCTTAATATTTGGTATTGGATTTGCGGCTGTCTCTTTTTTCCAGAGTTCAACACTGCAATCAGAAAACCCTTATGTATCGAATTAAACATGCAAGATCTATGCATAACTTTTAACGGATGTATACAAGAAGTGCTGCCAAAACTTTAATGTTTACATTTTAAAAAAGGTATTCGTCAGCTCGTATATGGGAACTGAAACTGTATCGAAAGTGAATCCCTTGTCCCCTGAAAGAGTCTGTGTAATTTTGGTTGTCGGTATCATAACCTCAGTATCATTTGATGTGAAAGACGAAAATGTGTCGATTCTGTGTTCAATGTCACGATTTTCCCCATTACTTAGAAATTGATATCGTATTTTGAACAATAAACCTTATCTATAATATATTTCATTGTTAGCAGTAGGTTTCCACGGATGCAGATGCATCCTTAAAATTGCGTTATGCTTGGTGTTATAGTACATGTAGAATTTTATCGGCAATGTAATGGAAAATACTTTGGCTACCGGAGTCGTGTGCTTGCTGTATCTGGATTCAAACACCCAAATACTGAGGAACATGATGAAAGAGGATTTGTTTGTAATTAAACTAATTACTTCGAATAATGCATCCTTTAATTGTTCTCTAATTTCATGCAGAAAATAAGTATTTCCATGAACACAAGCACATTAGACAAAAGATAAATACATGAGACTAAAGAACTTACTTTTACTTCAGAACTTTTTGAAAGACGATATTAAGATCAGTAAATTCAAACTCTGAAGCTTATGTATTCCTCTCTTTCATGTAACTTTATCTTTTAATCTTTTTATCCTTTCGGTAATAGAAGCTTTTCTTTCGTTACTTTTCATTTTGATGAAAATTTTCAAAGGGAAAAGATTTTGAGCTAATGCTTTTAGTGAAGATGTCTGTAAACAAAGTGTCTTTTTACATTATGTACTTTAAACGGATATAAAGAAGTAAAATAATTATTTCTATCTATTTAAAAAGATTCATGAATGCAACTGAGATTTGATCCTTTTTAGAGATATTTAAATAAGAATTAATATACAGGATTCGTAAAGGCTATTCGCTTTGCATTGAATTCACCTTTTTTGTTCTGCTTAAGCAAAATAAAAAAAATACTCTATTGTTTGAGCATGTTGTAGCTGTTGAATTGTGTTCCCGAAAAGAAATAGCTCAGAAAAAGTGAAACTTTTTATCATTTTATTCTTTCATAAATTACGAGAGTAAAATTTATTTATAAAGGCAAAATAAATAACAATATCTTAATATTAATTTATTCCCTTGAATTGCGATAGCATACATGATGTTTAGAATTGCAATTCTATTTTTTAAAACACGTCTATCAAAATTAAAACATCTCTCTCAAATAAATTCCGTTGTTACTGTTTTTGTTGTTGTTGTTCCAACTCGTGATTACCTTAGCCTTTTATGCAATTTTTCAGTCTGAAGTCTCATTGAAATTATGAAACATAGAGCACCACGCATCTCTCTTGTGAAAATTCTGGTTTTGCATGAATCATTAGGCATAAGGCATTGCAAACTTGAACCTTTTACATGCCAGTGTTCCTATTTTGGAACATCATGTTTAATATTTTTAAAAAACTAAGCTGTTGTATCTATTAGTTTGAAAAAAAATACTGCTAATTACTGAAAGTCTGATTGGTATTTTGATGCATTATTCATTTTTGAAACATAAAATTTCAGTCCAGAAAAATTTCTAAAAATCGACTTTTTTTACGATTTTCACAGTTTGCAAGAAAAAGAAAATTCTATAAAATTCCCAAAAATTCCTCTACTGTATTACCAAAGGATAAATTCAAAGAGATATAAAAGAAATTCAAATAATAGCAAGATATCTTTTTTTCAATCTTGCATAAAAATGCAATGTTCCAAAAAAGGAACACTGGCATGTAACGATACACGAAATCAGGGGTATCACATGTATATGTTGCTTTATTAGATTTTAATACGTTCAGTGATTATATATGCTAAACATAAGCCTGTCAAAGCCATTAACGGTATGTTACTTATTTTTGAAAGGCGAAGAGCTGCCGCGCGGGGGGAGGGGTGGTAAGGGGAAAAAGTTGTCTTATCTCTCACCCATTTAACTGGTTAGGTACTGCTGCTTTCCTCTGATTTGAGCTCAGATATCTGCTTGTTTCTTTTGTTAGCAACGAACGTATGTGCTTCAGAAGGGTTTATTTATTTATTTTAAGCCCCTTTTACGTAGAGGGAACATGTGGGAGGGAGTGACATCAAATTACACATGCTTGATTTTCTTTCTACGTGTTGCAATTTTTAGAGACCATTTTGTATAAATCTAAGTAGCAACAATGTAGATGGGGCAGTCTAAGAATTTTCTAACTTTAGACAATGTTGATTTTTAAAAAATTCTTTATTGGACGGTTGAAATAAATCAATCTCAGATATTTGTCGATTGCCCCTTGATGAAAACTGGTGCATTACTGAAGAAGAAGAAATAAATGCTGGTAGTTCTGAGCTGATTACCCCTCGAGACATCTGTGGGCAATAGAATTTTAGAAGAGAAATTAATTTCAATTTGCCTCAGACAAAGCCTAAAATCAACATTATACCTGCACCCCTTGCCCATCAGTAAAAATCTTCCAAAAATTCATATGCACATTACGCAGTTACATGGTAAGGGCATTTTGTAGTATGTAAAACGAATACTATAAACATGTGCTTTGAATGTAAGTAAAGGATTCATGTACATTTCCCACCATATCATAGACATCGAGAAATACTGCCAAAAATACAATGATAAAATGATGAAAAGAAATTAGTATTGCAGTACATTTTAAAATTTTTGTATTACTCTCTGAAGTGCCCTCTGAAGAATAAAATTGTTTATTCTTTCTTAAAAAGGTATTTTACATTTTTAGAATTGCATTTATTTATATTATTTGTATTATTAGTCAAGAGTATGAAAGCATAAAATTGTTTTTATTGTTCTTTTATACATGTTTGCATTGCATATCTTATAAAATATTATATTAATTTTAAAATTACAAAACTTTTTTAATTGAGTTTTGCTTAAATTTTAGTCATTTCACACCAAATTATCACGTAAACCTTTATTGCTGCATAAAATTTTAGATTTATCCTAAAGCGCTTGTTGTTTACGTGCAGCGAATTAAGAAGGGGGAAAGATATAGCATTACATGCCAATGTTCCAAAAATGAAACATCCAAGAAATCAGGGAAGGAATTTTTTTCAGGCAATTTTTTTAGTTTATAGTCATAATGGGTGTGTTCCAATGTAATTTTGATGAATTAATTATATCTTTAATTCCTGGATCATAGTCCGGAAATTAAAGGGTTAAAATGAGTGACTAAATTCATAATTTATTTATTTTTTTAGTTTATATTTTAAGTAAGCGTATCAGCATGAACACGTGTAACAAATTAGGCAACCACAGAAAAATTCAAAAAGAATTCTAAAAATCTGAATATTTTTTCAGATTTCAGGGCTATATACTTTGCAGGCAGATTTCCGTTACGTACAGACTGGTTTTACGTGATATTTAATCCTTCATTACTATATGATCTTGAATCATCTTGGTTCCTTATACCACCCTTTACGATTTTGCGAGGTATAAGTTTATGCTGTATGCCCTGTAAATCGAGCCAGAAAAAATTAAGAGAAGGTAGGGCACTTCAAAAGGACAACAAATTGCATACCATTGCAGGGACGAAAACGTTGTGTGTATGCAGCAGTTAATAATCGTTTTTCAGTCCTTCCTTCTGACTAACAAGAAATCTGACAACACATTCAAATGTCAATCTTTTCTATAGGTATTGGGTTGTTCGGAAAGTCATTTCGTTCTTTAAGAACACGAGAAACCTATATGTCGAGCTTTGAGAGGTCAAATTATCATGAATGGTTGAATTCGATAAATTTAATCTTTCAGCGTTCTCACGAATTGTTATTCGCCGGTTTTCATCAATTAATGTCTTCATTCTGTCTACATCAGCTTCAATTGCTTTCCATAATGTGGTGCATCCATCAAAATTGCCGGATCAAAATTTTGAAAACCAGTTTCGACACTATCGTTCCCTGAATACATCTTCTCTATGCACATCGGATGATTTTTTTCCTTTCTTAAACGTATTTTTACCTTCTCAATAGAGAAAAAGCAAAACATGTCGAAAATACCGCTTTTCAGTTTCCATATATAAAAGTGTTATCCATAGCTGAATAAAGTCCATATTTAAGCCCAACTTGGCAATATTTGCTATATTTGACGAGAATTTGCCAATCCCTAATAATGTAGAATGGGAATAAATTTTCGTTATGGTGAAGTAATTTGATATCGGTTTTCTTTTTTTAAGAAAAATTAAACTTTGCTTATATTTATTTTGACAGTGCGATAGTGGCAAGGTTAGCATCCTCATAACTATATCACTTATTTATAGCATTCGTTTACATTCGTCAGTACATTAGTTTTGCCACCAACGGAGAAAATATTTTAGCTTGACAACCAGTGATGTCCTGTGAACTTAAAACTCACTTACATAACTAAAATAATTTCTGCTCTTTTTCTAAGTCTTGCAATTGAAAAAAAGTAATCAATTTCTGCACAGTCTCTTTTGTCTTTGTACTATCGCAATTAATCGAGTGAAAAGGTAGAAACAAAGAATGCGACAAAACGTGCTTTTAAGAAAATATCTAATTTAAAAATATATCTGAATATATTTTTTTCTAAGGCATCACTAATCCAATTAATCTTATTTCTCTTCTCATTCGTTTGCGGAGATTTGTTGTTTAAATGCACCTGACATCGACGATTTTCCATTTGTTTACAAAAACTTCCTCCAGAAAAGTAAAGTGGGAGAACACTTAAACAAATTTTTACTATTTTAAAAGCCTGAGATGTCTGGTTCCTTAATTAAAAGAAAGTTGCATGACGCGCATTGAAACGCATAAAATTGTAATTGAATTCAAGTGAATTTGGGTTAACATGGTGTAATAAAGTTTAAACTAATTTTCATTACATTACTCTTGGACGTTATTTTTTTACTCTTTATTTTGAACAGAAGTAATTCAAAGATGGACGTTTATTTTTAGTGAAGGGTTGATCCTCAGAGATATTTACGACAATTGTTTAATTCTTTGCAACGGAAAGGATTAAAATGTAAATACTCGATATAATTTATTTTTACAGTCATGCATACGGAGTGAAAAATATATTGCAATCGCGAACAATGTTGGTAGTCAGATTTTGAAGGAAATATTGATTGTACCCATATTTAAAACCATTTTGGAAAGTATCTGCATCACATTATGCATGTACGTACGCATGTATGATACATTTTGAGCAATTTTAAATGCATTTTAACTCGACATTTATAAAAATGACTGTCATTGTTTGGGATGTATTTTAAAATCGAGCCAACTTTCTGGTTAAATATCATTAAATTTTAAGCAAAAGAAAGTTTTAAAATTAATTCATCCAAACGAAAGCTTCTATATCTATCCAGAAATATTCTAACCTTAATTCTATTGAAGTACCGTGCCTTACTTTCTCAAGAAATAACTTTGAATGAAATGTTTCAAATGCGTATAACTTAATAAAGGTTCAAGGAAGTCATGTTAAGTCCACATCAAAGTTTCATTTATAAAAATGTTATTATAATTAACAAAAGCTCGATTGAATTTTAACTAGTGTTATGATTGAGAATACACTTTTATAGAATTTTTAACTTTTTTCAACAAAGTTGATAACCCTTTAATAGTTTCGTCTCTATCCGCTCCCTGAATGCCATATAAACCAATGCATCGCTTCGAAATTTACATATTAGTGCCTAGCACACCATGAATTTTCTGAAAACAGTGTATGGTACAGCATGAACAGTTGTTTTAGAAGCGTGTATAACCAAATTCCAATACATTACAGTTTACGGTCAATAATATGGTTAAAAATTCATTTTAACGACTTACCTCTTACAAGCAGAAGAAACTAACTGTGCGTTAAAGCTTATAGTAAAATAATAAATAAATCTGGCTTACTGATTTTGGAAGATATTCTTCACATCATTCTCAAATAAGACACAGCACAGCTGTTGCGATAAGAACTTGAAGTCTCTTATTACAGCAGCTTTATTATTAGCTTTTACTAAGATCTCGGTTGTTATTAAGATCTGATGCTATGTCAAAAGTAAAAGAATGTGTTAAGAAGCGTACAAAATGGTTTTGCATGTTACAGAGATAAAAATAAGATAGTGATTTATGATATTTCCAGCCCTACATTTTAGAGAAATGCCCGTTCATTCAGTGAATTGGCAATTTTCAGTAAAAAAATATGAACATTTTGTATTTTTGAGAAATATTTTTCAAGGAGGTAAATTTTCTCCCACCCCTCCATCCCACCACCTACCTAGATCTACACTCGGTTATTTTTTCTCTAAATGCTGTAGCATTGCTCTCTCAAACAGACGTAAACATCAATCCAGGACCTTCTGTCCCGCATAACATGAAGATGCTTTGTAACTTAAGTGGGGACTAGAGGTCTGCGCCGCCGCGCCACGCCGCCGCCTCCAGGCATTTGTACCACGCCGCCGCCGCCGAGGTCTAGACCGGCGCGCCGGCAAAGAACGCCGATTGTATGCCGCAGCGTACAATCGGTTTCAAAACTTAAAAAAAAATTGTATCTAAACTTTCAACTGCTTATTTTTTTCTGGATTCTTCTTAACCTTTTACTGGCCAATGTTTCCAATTGAGAACATCAAATATTTTTTTTTTTTGAAAAATTAAATTTTATAAATATTGACTTGGAAAAAAAGTAGATGAGGTTAAAAGATGACTTGATTGTTTGAAACGCAAGTTGCATTTCTATCATGAGTGGGAAACTGGAAAAAAAATCATAAAAATAGCCATTTTCATAAATTTTTACAGAGCAATCGTCATCCCTCCGCCCCCCTCAAACTTAATTCACATCTTTATTTAAATTTTAAAAAAATCTGGAGTGACTCCACTCGACTTTCCGAACACTTAGAATTAAGATCATTATTAAGCATTTAAATAAATTTTAATCGATGAATAATTCAAACATATTTACCAAACTGAAGCTCAATCGAATGCGCCGTTTAAACGCTAGCGCACTTTCAATAATTTCCCCCCATAGGCCATAATGTAAAAGAAATCTTTGTCGTAGCCATGTAGAAAAACTGTAAACTGTCCTATACGCATCAAAATCAATACCGGTCTTAGGATGGTGGTTTATAATATGTATATCCAATTTGAGCTCAATCGGATGTACCGTTTAAACGCTAGCGCACGTTCAAGAATTTCCTCCCATAGGCCATCATGTAAAAGAAATCTTTGTCGTAGCCCTGTAGAAAAACTATAAGTCCTATACACACCAAAATCAATACCGGTCTTGCGACGGTGGTTTATAACATATATACCCAATTTGAGCTCAATCAAACGCCCCGTTTAGGAACTATCGTGTTCACTCACATACACACACACACACACACACACACACACACACACACACACACACACACACACACACACACACACATACATACATCTCGTAAAAATAGCATAAATAAATTCAGAAACCTCAAAACATGTAAATACACGAAAATCTCGAAGTCGAATTTTTTCATGATTACAATACTTTCCTTACATGGTACATGTTCGGAAAGTAATAAATCTTTCATTAATTCCTTATACTTCACTTATTATTTAAGCCATTGGTCCACAAACCCCGGGCCACGGACTGGTCCCGGTCCTCGGATCAAATAGTACCGGGCCGCCAAGGAACATTAAATTCTTTGGATTTTATTTACTTTGGTGTATTTCTCGGGTTTTTGCGACTTTTGTCGTGTTTGTGTTGATTTATACCTTTGTAACAGAAGAAATATTGTAATTCTTTTAACATTTCTCTTTTCTTTTAGGTGTTATTAAAAAGTTCAAGATCATGAATTAAAATTGCAGTCATAAAATAGAGAATAAATGTTCTTTCTTTAAAACTATCCCAGGCAACAACTCTGCCGGTTGAAATGCTGCATCACTATATTCATTCATTTATAACTGTATGACTGTGCCTCCAAAATAAAATACTGTGTAATTGTATTTTATTTTGGAGGCATGTTTAAATACAATTAAATTAAAGTTATTAAATCAAGACAATCTAAATTAGAAACATTCAACGCCCTCGCCCTCCCACCCTCAGCTGGCCGCGGTAAAATTATCAAACTCTTCTCTAGAGATACGGCTTGCCAATGCAACATTATAGGTGGAACCATTTACGCTATCAATCTATCTCAAGATACGAAAGATGTTAATTAATATATTTCCTAACAAAAACTCTTAAAAAATACTGGTGTTGAAATGTAAAATTGACAAAAACTTTGTATAATAACACACACACATAATAGCACATTTCAAATGAAAAACCAAATCTACTAAATTTAGAACTCATGATAAAGGTGCATGAAAAACTTAAAATGATGATTTCTTTTTGAATAAAATATATTGGCAATGTTAATATCCATATTTTTATGGTAAGAGTATAAAATAATATGATGTATTCTCAATCAGCTGTTAATTTATAATGAGATTTAGCTAAATTTAATAGCTTTGTTTTCTTATTTCAAATTTATAAAGACTTACAAACAAAGTTCTGCAACTAAATCTTTTAACCTTTTTAAGTGGAGCAATTATTTTCTCTCTATTCTAAAAAAAAGTAAAGGCCGTTGTCGCCGCTGCTGGCGCTGTCAATAGTTTGTTTGGCTATCTTCTCCTAAACCGTGGGGATTTGAATTTCGAGAAACATGTCCACGGATTTGGAAAATTCCGAGGAACCTCCTAAGCTGACTTAAATTTCAAAAACCGAATTATTTTAGTAAATATTAATAAAAAACTGAAAAAATAAAACATAATGGTTGCCAGATTTGGCATAAAATCATTCATTCCTTTGCAACAAAGCCATTCCAAGTATATAGAATCGCATGAAATCGACAAATATGAAAAGAATTACACCCTTTTTACGCCAAATTAAAAAGTATATGAAATACATAACTCAAAGTGTGTTACACAAAGTTGACAATTTACAAATAGTAAGTTCGTTCAGACGACAGGAGTTCAGAATGAGCGACCAGTCGTTTTTCTAGAACAGAATAACTAATTGAAACTGATTTTAAAAGCGCCATCTTGGCATTAGGTACGATCTGACAAAATGGTATCTTTCCAGCAGGATGAATCTAAACCGCGAAATCAAAAATGTTAGAAACCAATATCTTGAAAATGAAAGATAATTAAAGTGCAGATTATTTTAAAGCCGGTTCGGTCCAGCTGGAGTATTTGCTACCAGTAGAAATATTTGATGGGGCTCACTGTGCCATTATAGCAGTTATAGTACACTTTGGATATTTGCTAGCGCGGAGAGATGATATAATTCGTGATGCTAAATACGCCAATCTGCAGAGGATTATGTAATATATCGATAACGGTTTTCCGGGAAATTTAAATGAGCAGTAATTATAGGTTGTGAGCATGTGTAAATCGCCAAATTATGAAAATTCGCCAATAATTGACTAATACGCAAGGTGTTCCATGAGTTTCACATAATTAAAAATAGTGCGAAGTTCCAAGCAATATGCAAGAACCAAGCAATGTGTAGCTCGGTAACATTCAATCTGATACAACCTCTGGGTTTTTTTGTTGTTGAAATTATGCCTTAATTATGAATAAGCCTTATTAGGGGCCAAATGCCTCATACGAAAAGTGAGCATATCGAGTCTAGGGGCCTTGGCCCCTAGTATGTATATATATTTCATTTTTTTAAAAAGGTGGAGAGGGCTTGAATTGAAAACAAACTATTTTTAAAATACAGTCATTAGTTGCTTTAGATTTTTTTAAAACGATCTAAAGGAGGAAAACATATGAAACATTCACGAATAGTATTTATCAACAGAGTGCATTATTATACAGTTTTTATCAATTTTACATTTTAACATCAGTATTTCTTAAGAGTTCTTGGTATAAAATATATTAATTTAAATTATTTTCATATCGGGATACTCAAGCAGCCTAATTATCGCCACTTATCATTTCACCTCTCTCATTGCATTATTCCAAAGATGGCGGTTGTAAAACAAAAGAGTCAGTTGCCCCTCGGACAACCAAGAAAAACAGCTATTCTCATTTTTATTTCTTAGCTTGAAAAAGCAGTTTCCTACTGCTATTTTAATACTGAACTTTCTATTTCCATTTCCGAATAGTAATGGCAATTTTAAGAATAAACGTTTGTCAACTTATATTCATTGTAACGGCCGCGTGTTCTTAAAAAATTCTGTGTAGCCTGGTTCAAACACAGGTCGAGTCGTCGACCTAACCGCTCGGAGTTTACCGTCGTTTCCTCCGAAATGCTTGTTAGTACCCCTTAGAAAGACCCCCACGGAGAGCACCCCACACCTCGGCCTAGAGCCAACACCTCCTACATATAGAAAGCCTAACAACTGAAACTTTGACGTCATCACTACGCCTTCAAGTAATGACGACATCACAGTTTTACTTTGAGAAAGTAAAACAATTTTAAATTTCTGGTGAATCTACAAGTATTAGAAAATATCTTAAATATAAATAAAAATACCTTTCTCATACAAAATTGTTCATACTGATCTATTTCCTTATCATCTTATCTAATTAGTCATGGTTAAAAACTGCCATTTGTCATAAAATTATATTTTTAATTTCAAATCATTAAAATATTGTTATTCATGAGTAAACTCATCAGAAACTGTTTATATTTTTATTTTGTGAAGATCAAACATTTAAATGTAGGCCTAGTGGTGACGTCAAAGCTTGGTGACGTAGGAGTTGTTAGGCTTTCTTTATCCAGGAGGTGTTGCTAGAGCCAACATGTAACTAATTGGCCGTAATCCCACAACAACAGAAAATCATACTTAAGACTAGTTTTCATATTCGTAAAAAATCTTTTAAAGTCAATTTATACATAGGTGTGTGTATGTTTTTGTACGCGTACACCCATTTTCATTATGTTCTTTTCAAAAAAAGTTCCACGCCGCGGCGCCCCGCCGCCGCCGGGTTTCTGAGGTCGTTACGCCGCCGCTGCGAATTTCCGTGCGAAGCAGACCTCTAAGTGGGGACACTGTGTGACACAGGCCCTTGCGAGGGAAATCCCTGTGCCCGGCCTTCCCAGCTATATTTTGTAAAAATCCTTTTTTTTTCTTCTTTTTCCAATAAACTCTGCAGATTGCCGCTAAAGGCTTGAAGGTCAGCTCCGACGACCAAGCCGGCAAACCTGTGGCAAAAAAAAAAAAAAAAAAAAAAAAAAAGCTATTGCATGTTCTCAGCCTATCCTCCCTCAGAATTTTCATGCTAGTTCATTTAGTTATGAATGCTGTATGTATCGATGACCATTCCACACATCAAAGTTACGTTTGTTTTGTACAAATAATCGCATGCAGTGGAAAAATGTTCTTTTCGAATTTCGTGCAGACCCTTCGATTATACTAGAAATTATTTTTAGCACTAGGGTGCTATTTCGTTCAGTACGAGAAATTTGTCTACGCATTTTTGTTTACGCTATTTTGTCTACGCGATCTTGTCGATAAGTTTTGTAGATATGAACTTTCACGGTGAAGATATTTTCAAATGTGTTGCCAGATAACGTAGAAGGGGGGGTTAATAAAATGTTGAAAGTCGCACTAGATTTGCACTATTTGATAATGAATCACTAATTTTGGTGACAAAACGCGACAATTTATTATAAATTTATTTGGAGTATAGTTAGAAAACGCCTGTCCAATATTGTAAAATAGTTTTAGTAGATGATTTTTATATAGATTTTAATTCCTCAGAAGTATTTTATAGAACAAGGAAGACAAATATGGTACACTCATAGATTATGATACCCTTTCCGAATGGTATTTATAAAGGTGAAATGTAGTTTGACTATGCCTGGCGAAAATTGCTAAGCAGTTTTGGCAGTCGATTTTAGTATAAATTTCTATTCCAAAGAAGTGCTTTACGGAACAATGAAGGAAAACACTGTACACTCATGGATTATGATGCCCGTTCGAAACAGTATTTAAAATGTCAACGCGATATAGTTGGAATATGATTATAGTTCGAATATGCCTGGAGAAGATTGTGTAAAACAGTTTCAGTAGGCGATTTTAAGGTAGATTTCGATTCCAAAGATGTGTTTTACAGTACAAGAAAGAATTGATTCCTATTTTAACGCCCCCACTCTCGCCAACCTAAAAAAATCTCCGCACTTGGACGAGCTTTGCAGTCTCTAGGAGTTATGCACAAGTTTCAACGCTCGCAAAAGAACTAGATGAAAACTAAACTGAAAAAAATTAGCGATAAACTCATCAGTTAAGGATTTTTAAGACACTTAATTAGTAAATCTAAAATAAATAAAAATGTAACGGACTGCTGTACTTACATGCTGTTCAAAATTGCCATTTTAATTCAAAATTACGTTTTGCCACATAAATACAAAAAATAGTTATGGTAAGTGCATATGTTTAATTATCGCCACCCTGGCGAGAGTCGGGGTGTTAAAGTAGGAATAGACCCAAGAAAGACAAACACGGCACACTCATGGATTATGAGGCACCTTCGACACAATATTTAAAACGGTAAATGGTGAAGATTGTAAAATAGTTTTAGTAAGCGATTTTAAGATAGATTTCGATTCCAAAGATGGGTTTTATGAAACAAGGAAGAAAAATACGGCACACCCATGAATAATGATACACTTTCCAACTTAATGGAATAAGGAAGAAAAATAGGGACGAAGCATAAATTATAATGCGCTTTTAATATATAGCACTTTAATGCGTATTCAAAATCTGAAAGTGTTTCAGATTTTCTTCCTTTTTTTTCTTTTCACCGAAGTAATGCTAGTGCGCGAGTTACAGAAACCTATTCCATACTTTTCTAATCCTATCTCTATTGCCATGGCCAACTGAGAAATAACCTGCTCAAAACTCAGTCTCCACTTACATATATTTCTTTTAGATTAAAGATTTGCGTGTTGTTGTTTTTAAATAAGCCAATGAGTTTTAAAACAAACTCACTTGATAGATATATAATAGAAGATACCTAGAGAAATTCGATTTGTAGTACGCAAGAACTCTTGACAACATTATCAGTCGTACAAAACCAGCGAAAATAATCAAAACTTCGAAGAGTTTTAAAAGCAGCAAGCAGAACTCTGGCCGTTTAACACAAGTCGGTAACAATGCAGCGATTCCACTTTGAACAGAAGATGAACCCTTCCTTCTGCTGTGCTTAAGTGAAACAAATTACAAATACAGCGAAATATACTCTGCTGTTACCTTCTTTTAAAACAAGATTGCTCGGAGTCTGAATTGCTCTTTCCTTTTAAATTGCACCCTTTAAGTGCATCTAATTTAATCTCTGAAACACCAAAGACTCCTGTAAATTTTCTACATCAATAGAAACGAACACAGTTTTAACGTCTTGCTTCAAGATCCGTTCCTTCGAAATTTTCTCTCTCCACCCTTCTCAACCCCGGTTTTCAAATCTTTAATGAATGTATTACTCAACTTTTAGTTCAATTGTATTATTCTATTTAACTTCTGAAGAATGTTTTCTAAAGTACCTTATACTTTTCTGGTCTAATAACCCATACATAAATATGGGGTTTTTCAAATTAGTTTTACAGAAACTCACTTTGGAATAAGACCATATAATATTGAATCTGATACCAATGAATAATTCACTTTTGTCCAACTTATTTTATTTTTATTTAGAGCTACTAAAGTATGCAAGCCGCCACTTTTAGCTCTGCAGAGATTTTGCTGGCATCCTATCGTGGGGTACTTAATGTTCATTTTGACTCCTTAAAAGAAAACAATTCAATGTCGTTTTTCCCTAAAGGGAGCCGATATATCGTCAGGAAAATTACCGTGATTGTTTTTATATTAAACTTAGATAATAACAACATAAAATAAAATAATATTTTATTTTAATGAAGACTGTCGAGTATTTTAATTCATAGATAACCTAAACAAAACAACAAATTAACCGAATTTAAGAAAGTCCCCAATATGTAGTCGAGTATTTTAATAACAAGCTTTACCAATTAAAATTAAAGAACGTGTATATTACATTAGTACACTAGTTCTAATTTAAATTCATATAAACTACTAATAGGGAATAAAACATTAAACAACAATAATAAACTTGTGTTGTAAAGAAGAGGGAGCTGGCGTTCGGGGTTTACAGCTACGTATCATCCTCGAGGATGAAGGTGGCTTAGATCTAATTACCGATAACTTACACCTCGATTTGCACCCCTAGACGTATAATTCGGATTTGGAGGATAGTGGATTTTACGTGCAACAGCTTCTTTTATCGTACATGGTCTTACAACAATCCAATTGAGAGAGTTTTCACCCTCCCAAGTTCTAACCGGACCAAACGCTGCGTTACCTGCTGTGTTCTGAAGGGAACGGTTCTTGAGCAAACGAATCAAGGTGCTCAGGCATCTCTACATTAATGGTGTATATTCTACTTCGAAAATATCTACAGAAAATTTGAACACTTTATGGCTGAAATATTTAGTGCAGTTTATTGCTAAACAAGTACCCATTTTAAATTTCGAAAGCTCAAGTAAAATAAAATGATAATTTAACAGCAAAATTACATAGTGTGTACACTAGTAGATTGATTAAAAAAGGGAATTACTTTGGAAATCGGCTAATGCACCTTAAATTTTAAATTTTTAATTAAAAAAGAATTAAACAAAAATTAGGAAATTTTGACTTCCATAACGACTGCCTCATTGAAACAGATCATTTTGAATTATACAATATTGAATAGTAAAAAAAATCTTATTTTATATGATGGGTAGTTTAAAAAAGTAACATTAAGTTCACATAAATATTTAAAGTTTAGAGAACAATTCCTTGATTTGCCGAAAATACACAGAAATTTTGATTAAAAAAATCCAAACATTTTACTGAAATATCTATGCTTTTTCTGCAAATCAAGAAATTGTGCTACAAACTTTACAGTTTTTAAGTAGCGTCTCTAACGGTTTCTTTTCGCTCTAGTTATAATGAGAAATAAGGTTAATAGAAATTCACCCCATATAGTGTGCATGGGCAGAGCGAGTTTGACCAAGATACATCTTCAAATTAGGCATAAAAAGGTTATTGTGCTGGAAAGTGTTTTTTGATCGATGCGTTTCGAACAATTTAATTTACTTTTAAAATACTTTTTTTTTTTTAAATTTACCTAAGTACCACACTTGCTAAATGACTATAGCTCTTCATACACTTGACAACCCTTACGCATTAAAATGGAGGATGCCGCCAGATGCCGTCAGTTTGTACTACCCCTTATATCCTAATAACCTAAGCTTGACTGACAATGAGTATTAAAAATATATGGGCTCTGTTTTTTTTTTCCTAACTGAAAAGTCAAAAATACAAAAACAATTGTATACGGAACCTTCGGTCAGGAGACATTAAAAGTCTTTAAAATAATTCGGATCATCTTCAAATACTTCTCTGCATTAAGTATTTAAAAATGTTTCGGATGAAAAGAATGTTTTTCTTTAATTTTAAATCTCAGATTTCAACACAGTGCACCTACGCAATAAACTAAGAGATTTAAGTATAAAATTTCCATTTTGGAAGTTATACATTCTCAAAAGTAATGTAGGATTTTTAATGTTCAGAAAATTAACATTTTGTTAAAAAAACTCTTGCATCTATCTGAGTAAAACAACTCACTGTGTAAGTGCACAAAACACACGAGCAAATAGAAAAGAAATGGAAAAACATGCACTGTTTAAGCATTTTTGTCACTCATAAACTTAAATTTAATGCATTTATTTTATCGGTTTATTTTTATAAACCTTCTTTTTTACACAGTTGGCAGCAATTTCCAGGACTTTTAGATAAATATTCATCTGGTAGTGATTATATAAGTACTTCCGCAAAATTTCACAACTCTCTGACACGTAATATCCGCTGTAGACAACTTTTGAGGTAGGGTCTTTCAGCTACGAGGACTGTAATGAATTTGTTGTATTACAGTACCAGTGTTGCATTTAAAATCGTGAATAACCTCATTCGCATTATTTATTTAATGCAATTTGTCTGTGAAAGACAATCCCAAGGCTATGCGAAAGGTCTTTTGGGGTTCGAGGATTTCAGTTACCATTTTATGTTCTCAGTTCTGAAATCAACGCATTTTCTTCATTATAATCCCGGGTCTGTATAATACTGGTTCAGTACCACATTTTATGAAATGCAATGGATTTAAATAACACGGAAATATATATATTACTAGATGTGCACTCGTTCTTCGCACGCGAATAAAATTTTTTCGTATTTGTATGATTGAAATGAATTCCATTGTTGCGGAATTTCAAAAAATCTGACTCGTAATATAAAATTTGCGTTACACAACATAAGATGGCACATAGCGCAACTTCACAATAATGACATAACTATGCCAGTGATACCTTGGATCAAAATGAAAGAGCATAAACAGTATTTTGCAAGTAAATCTATTCACTTTCAAAATGCCTTATTTCTAGAGAGTAACATTTTGTCTTTTAGATTTAAATTCTAGCACTAAGCTTTTAAAACAACGTCACATGATGAGGACAACTTGTAATTGGCAAAGCGAGATTATTTAGGAAAAAAAAGAAAGCCCTCAGCTAGTTCTCAGAGTAGTAGTTTCGTAGTCTATAGAAGATGTCCACATTTGAGCATTGCCTTTTACATAGATAAATATGCAGTTTATCTGATGCGATCTCTGGGCCCATCATAGCCGAGATGCTAAGACACTCAAAGTGATAGCCGGCTGAAGTGTGGAGGTCCAGCGTTCTGGCATGGCCTATCGCGCGGCTATCGATCTAACGGTCTGTAATTTTCGTCGATTTTCTTCAGATGTATCGTGAATACGCATTAGAACCTCTTAAAAATTCCTCCGACCAAGGCACCCTCATCCTTGTCCGATAGCAGTTGTGTAGCTTTGCCGTAACACAACACAACACTGATTGCAATCGCTGCAAAATGCTGAGATCGTTGAAAGAAAAAACAGCATTACACTGCAAAAAATATTCCTGTAAATCAACAGAAAAAGTCTGGCAGCAAAAAGTTGCCAGAAATATTCTGTAGGCAGAAATTTTCTGTTGCCAGGAGCTGTATGTTATATGACAAAAAAATTCTGTTCCCTACAGAAATTTTCCGTATACATATAAAAGTCGTTTCCAAGCGGCGTTTTACAGTTGATTTCTGTATACAGAAACTATCTGTAGGAGTTACAGAATCATTCTGTTGAATAACATTTATTACTATCGACAGAAAATTTCTGTATACAGAAATTTTCTGGCAACTTTTTGCTGCCAGTAATTCTTCTGTATACAGAAAATTCCTGTATACAGAAACTTTCTGGCAACTTTTTGCTGCCAGTAATTCTTCTGTATACAGGAACTTCCTGTAGACAGAAAGATGTTACATTCTGGCAACATTTTGCTGCAGTTTTTCTGTTAATTTACAGAAATAGTATTTTTAGTTATTTCATATATTACTATTATATTTCTCCAAATGTTTAATTTTTTTTATACATATACTAAAAAATTTAATAAATTTACAACAATATAATTTGTAATACATGAAATAAATATAATACCAGTAAGTAGTCTGGTATTATACTTATTTTATTATTACTATTATATTTTTGTAAATGCATTAAAAATTTTAAATATGTGTATAAAAATATGGTACTGACGTATTATCCTGGAGGTCATTCCTGACAAACTATTCTCTGTCAAATGAGTTGCCAAACTATTGGCAATATATTCAAAACCATTAATAATTTCATATGCCCGGCATTTATCTCGGCAAACCGCCGGGATAAATCGCAAGTGCCAAAAATATTTAAACATTTGGAGAAATATAATAGTAATATAAGAAATAACTAAAAATACTATTTCTGTAAATTAACAGAAAAACTGGCAGAAAAATATTGCCAGAATGTAACATCATAGCTGCCAATTCAGGCAGTTAAAAAAATAGAAGATTTTTTTTTAAATTACCATGCAATATCGACATTTTATTTTGAAATCTTGTTCAACCAGAAACGTAAAACAAACATTCTGCCTTTATTCCAATTAAATCGTTGTCGGTGGTACAAATAGATCTTATTGAAGGAGATGCATCAATAGCTTTTGCACTTTAAAGGTGCTTAGCTATCTTCGTGTGCACAACTATGTCGCTTTTACCTCCGTGCGATATCGAGAAATCACACCCACACACCGAGCAAAATGCATGCTTATCACCGAGCTTTGACTTTAGCACGAACTTAAAATCCTTCACATAACCATCTTTGAAAGTTTAGTAATATTTCTTGGTCGGCATTTCGTTTTAGCCGACAATTAATCATCACCGCTGAAGCAGCATGTAAGATCGAAATCAAAACAATTTTGTTTTGCCGTTGCCAGATTGCTGTAAATAAAATCGTATAAGTAAACATATATATTCAGTGCGCACAGTTACGACGCCGGCCAAATTCACTTAACTATTATCTATCTACGACTTTTCCTCTGGAGTATTTGCGGAATCGTAAACCGGCTATCTTTCCCCTCGATTGCGCAGTAAGGGCCCGTTTACATGTGAAAATAGAAAATCCCGGGTTAAAGCGGAGTACAGGGGAAAACTCGCAAAATTTATTTTTCTTTTTTTTAATCACTGAATCTGAACTTTTTGTGTTCAAAATCTGTACCTAGAGATATAAGTATACTCATACTTTAAAATAATCTTAATAGACACAAATAACTCTTCAGTTCAACAGTAAATTAAAAAATTAAAGGTCTGAATTAAACATTCTGTGCGAGTAATAATTGAGAGCAGTTTCAAGAACACGAGTACTTACCGGAGCCGCAACTACTGTTTACGACACCTGGGGCAAACCTTAACTAGGGTGCCCCTCCCAAGGAGCGATAACTGATCTTGGCACTCCCTTTAGCACAGCAGCCGCATCATGTGCCCCACTTACTTCAACAAGAGAAATAAGTACCTTTTTCCCATGAAAAGATAGGAGGATGAGTGTACTTGTAATTAAAATTTTTACATATCATTTATAATCATGCCATTAGAGCTCTAAAGCAAAAAATTATCTATAGCAGAGCTTGACAACCTGCAGTCTGTCTCCTTAGATAAAAAGGGGAAAGAAAATGAGAGCATTTTACACTTTTCCTATCATTTTAGAAATACACAAAGTATTTGATTTCCAGTATAATGAAACATTGTTGAACTCAGCAGCAGATCAAGAGAAAAATATGGGGGGAGAAAACAAATGCTCAAAATTTCACCTTTTATTTTCCTTTAGTTCACACCTATTTTATTTATTTACTGTTTTTTTCTTCTTTGGTTAGAATCTGGCAACTAAATAATTGCTTTATAAATAGTTAGCACTAAATTGCGGGATAAAAATTTAAGCATAGGTATCATAATAGTGAAAAACAAATGAGGAATTATCCAACATCAGAGAGCATTTTCTCTGCTAGGGTTAATTTTTGATCTACACATTTTAGAAAAGTCAAAAGCGATCTTCTTGCAAAAAATAAAAAATAAAATAAAATAATAATAATAATTCTTATTTATATAGTCAAACTTGAATAATTCGAAGTTGAAATTTTGAATTGATCATGTTCGAGTTATCCAAGTTTTGCTGTATTAATGAAAACTACACACAATACTTTTACTATTGTTCACTTAAATTAAAAATAACTCATTTCAGATTCTATTTTAAACACTACAGTTACAAGAATGCATTGTTGCCATAGGTTGTTAAATTGAACCATTAAATGAAAGTCACTTCTAGACAAACTCTTGAAAATAAATGAAAATGCATAAATATAAAACAAATAGAGCATTAAATGGTGCATTAAAAAATAATCTGATTTTGAATGCTATTGTAGTGTTTGAATGCTATGGTATTCTCGGAAAAATCCAAACCATTTAGACTTAAAAGTCACAAAATTAGTTAACTAAAATTATCAGCTACACTTTAAAAAAAAAAAAAAAAAATGGAAGTGTTGCCTTAAAATATGTGGTAGCTCTTGTAGTTTAAATTGCAGGAACATTTCTGCACTAGGCAGGCAAGGTATTTATAAATGTTTCTGCATATTTTGGAAAAATATTTAAATATTTTCCCACTTTTTTTGCAAAGGTTTCTAGATTAAAGGTGAATAGATGCGTAATGTTTCAGCATATTTTGGGGAAAATATTCAGTAACCTCTCTGTTTATTTCACAAAGGTTTCCGAATTAATATGCAATATTCCTATTAATAAATTGAATTTTATTAATTTTAATGAGTTTTAAAATAAGGGTTTAACTTATGACTGCTTTTTTTACAAAAGAAAATCTTAAAATATGAAAAAGTAATTTTTACTATCAGAAAAAGTAATTTTTACTATTTTTTTATTTAAAGTCATAAAAAAATCATAAATTACCAACTGATTTTGGTTCCCTGCAATTTGTCATACTAAAATTGTACATTGGATTTTTCACCCCCCCCCCCCTCTATGAATCTTAAACAAAATATAAGGTTCTTTATAGAACCTTTTATTTGTTTGAGATAGTTTTCAGAGAAGGTGGAAAAAAATATTATTAGCTGACTTTCGGCAGTTCATTTTATACTTAGAAAAAGACTGGAATAACTCCACGGACTTTCCAAACTCTTGATCTTTATCAAGCATTCAAATAAATTTAATCAGCTCAATTAAATGTAGTGTTCAGACACTACTGTACTTCAAATAATTTGAGTGTATAGGCCGCAATGTATAATTTTTTGTAGCCCTGTAAAAAAAAAAAAAACTGCAAGCACTCCGCATACTAAAATCTGTACAGTGTGCAAAACAGTGACCTATAATATGCATACCTAATTGAGTACTCTTTAGATGCTACTACACTTTCAAGAATTTGCGCCATAAAGTACATAAATATTTTGTAGCACTGTACAAAACATGTGCTCTACCCACATCAAAATCTATACAGGTTGTGTGACTGTGACCTATGAAGTTTTATTAAAATGCACTATTTAGGCGCTAGCGCACTATAAATGATTTCCATTTGTAGGCCGTTATGTATGAGAATTTTTTTTTTTTTTGCAACCCCGTGAACATTGAATGCGATAACACCTCTAGATGTGTATTCACACCTTAGAAATTCAGAATACGCCTTAAGAATTTCGGAATGCGTGTTTTTACTCATTGCTTTTCCATATAAAATTAGGTATATTTTGATAAATAATTATGATTTGCTGATTTTAAATTTTAAAAATCTAATTTTTGTATTAGTTTTTGTTGAACTGACATTTATGTACCTAGATGTATAATCAGCTATTATTTATGTGTCAAATGCAATTTAATTATGTATTTGAAAATTTAGCATAACTGTTTGTTGTTTTAATTACTTGTTTGGAAAAGAAAATACTTCTTCTAAAAAGGTTAAGGTGTATTTTTACTCATCTGAAAAAAATCCTAGATGGATCACTGCCCATGAACAAATTATCAGCTCTATGCACACCAAAATCTATGCAGGTCATGTGATCGTTACCTATAACATACATAACCAATTAGCACTCAATTGAATGCATCATTCAGTCACTAGCACACTTTGAAGAATTTCTATCTATAGGCCATAACGTAAATTTTTTTGTAGCCCTGTAAAAAATTTATAAGTCCTATACACACCAAAATCAAGAACGTTCATGTGGCAATGGTCTATAATATGCATACCAAATTTGAACTCAATCGAATGCATCATTTAGGAGCTATCGCGTTCACTCATACACACACATGCACAGATACATCTTCTAAAAATAGTATAAGTGAATTCAGAAGAGCTCAAAACGTGTAAATACATTAAGATCTCTAAAGTCAAATTTTTTCATGATTACAATACTTTCCTAACATGGTACATGCTCGAAAAGTTAAAAAAAATAATAATAAATAAATAAATTTTTTCTTAGTAAAAGTTTTCAACAAATTATATATGCCATAAAGTATTTTATTTTAGAAAAGTAGTATATACATTACAAATTATCTTTTCCAAACAATAATATGGCAATACAGATACACAGGACTTCTCTCTGCAAGTAAATTCATACATTTCTGAAAAAAAGAAAAAGTAAAATCAGATACATTTTTAAATATATTTGATAAATTTTGCTGGACGATTCCACCGTTATGTGCGTGACATCTGTCACTGCTTTTTTTAACTCCTTTTTCATAACTCAGGATTGAAAAATCAAGTATCAATATTATCTTGCTTTACATCCTTTTATAAAACGAACATATACACAATAAATATAATAATCTGCAACATTTTATATTTAATTATTAATTTTATAAAACTTGTAACGTGTAAAAACTTATGGGTAACACACAGACATTGGAACTGTCCTGCTCAGCAAACTCCTAAATAAAAAAAAAGATTTCATTTTTATACTCTATGACACTATAAGTTCCCGACCATATGGTTATGTCTCTGGTTTTAGTGAGCCTCTGGAGACCAGCAAATTTTGTTCATTAATTTGATTTGATTTGAAGTCACCCCCGCAGGGAGGGCGAGATTTTGGAGATTTATGGCGAAGAGCTGTTATCTCGCTTGTTCTGGGGGTTCGTTCACTATATCCAAAGTTCTGATGTCTGAACAATAAAACAAATAGAGAAATACAAAACTAGAAAATGGAATTTTTTATATAAGTACTGAATGTTTATTAAGTAAATCAAACATAATGGATCACATTTATAAGTCTAGAACTAGTTAAGTAAAATAAGCACAATTAATCACATTTATGGAAATAATGTACATTCCATTCAGTTGGAAAAACTTGTCACTTACTCAGGTTAAGTCACACTGTCAGTTGACTTAACCTGTCAACGAAATATGACAGGTTAAGAGCTGTAGCTTTTAACCTGTCATATTTCGTTGAGAATAGAAAATGAAATCGTCTAAAGTCAAGACGAAATTTCAACTTTTAGTTCACTTTCAAAAGTACCCTGATTTTGTTAATGAATGCTTTTAAAGGATAGGATGGATTACAGGATTGAAAAAGTTATGCCCCCCTCCCCCCTTGTTTAGTATTAAGCAAGTTAGTCTCCGCTTATTCTGGTCAAAATCGTTATGAACAGAACAAAATGGAAAAACAGCACTGTTTGGCGATGATCTTTTCAAACACATTCAGACACCAATAAAACATTTTCTGTGTTCGATGAAGTCGAATGTCGGCCAACATTGTCCAAGGATTCTCGGCCCTCTTTAAAATGCGGATGCCATTCATAACCTTGGATCTCGTCATGGTAGATTCATCATACACATTTCTTAGCATTTCCAAAGTCTCTATTGGTGTTTTACCTAACTGCTGACAGAATTTAATGATACAGCACTGTTCAAGAAAAGCCATTTTTATGTCACCAAGCTAAGACAACTGACTTTGGAAGGTAGCAGCTGTGAGCACTGTTCGTCCACATGACATGGGATAAATCAACTTGGACAGGTAGGGTTGGGAGAATCCATTCCAAGCAATTTAACTTTAGGTACTTGCTTTCGTCATCGGGAATACCCACAGTCCCTGAAGTTTTGGATCATTCTACATATAAGCTAATATAAAGCTTTCAGCATAAAATGCACACATAATCAATACTTTCCTTAATTGTCATTTTAATTGTAAATAAAATATAACTTTTCAAATTTGCAATGAAATACTAAATAAAGATTAATTAAAATTCATTTTATATTATTCATAGGTAAAACACACAACAGTATATTATATGTAAAACTAAAAAATCTTGGTCATGAAAAAATACCTTTTACAAAGTTAAACAGTAATAGCAGCATAATTATATTTTGCAATATTAATAATTTAATAAATATGCTATGATAAATGTAATTAATCTGGTAACTATGCTTAATCGCATTATGCTTTGAGTTTTACAAAACATAGCAGTTTTTCAAAATTATGTTTCTAATTGAGGATCAGAAAAAATCTTCCATTATTAAACATATTAGATTATTTTTCACTCCGCTTAAAATTTAGTGACTTAGGATATTTTATAATATGAAATTAAGATATTGAAGTATAACTAAGCAATATTATTTGTAAATGGATTTAAAAATCTGCTAAAAATACCTTTTTCTCTTCGTTCTGAAATTATTCAGCTGAATATATAGTAGAATTCGGCCAAATATCTGTTCAGTATTTGGCCTACCAAATGCACCAGTGTGGAGACGTCCTGCATCAATTACAGTTGACGCTGCATTACTGGAAAGAAGCTTTATCTGACTGAGCCATCAAATCACAGGACACTTCCCCCTATGCATGTTAAAACGCAGGTATAAAAATCACTTGCAGACAGTAGGCCACAAAAAATTTAAAGGTATTGCACAAGAGCAAATCAAGCAATGATATCATAAACGATCACTTTTTTACACTTGGGGCTGTTATTTTGGTATTTATAACAATTTCTGGGATTATATTTGTTTCTTAAAAGAAAATAATTCCTTAAGATGATTTTTCAAGAATTTCCAGTTAATCACAAGAAAAAACAAATTATTAAGTGACTAAAGCATTACAACAATCAAAATTATGTTCTTTCTTCCTCCTACACATACCTACCAACATTCCATTATCAAAAATCTTACAGAACACAATAAAAATCAACTAAAGATTAAATGTTTATCCTTACAATACAGTTAATTATAAATACCAATTTTACTAAAAAATCAAAGCAAGTTATGGAGAAATCTTTTTTCATAGTATGAAAATCAGTTATGATTTTTATAAGCTGATTAATGGAAATAAATTTATATCAACATCTGTAAAAGAAAGTCATAAATAATTAAAATACCTAAATTTGTCATAAGATAGATTGTTATTCTTTAAGAGTGTTCAAATGTGAGATGAAAATGTATATGAATATGATATTAGCGGGGTAGCCCCGCTAGCAAGTGGGGACATGCAACCAGTGTTATATATACCAGTCTCAAATAATATCCAATTTCAAATCTAAGGCTTGCCGAAGTGCCAACATACACCATTTTGCAAGATTTTTTTCAGGGAATCATTCAAAGCATAGACTTAACAGCAATCAAAATGAGAAATATCTGTCACTTATATGGTTCGATCACCGAAAAGTAAAGCAGGAATTTATTTGAAAAGTAGCAGCATTTTTTAAAATTATAAACCATAACGTGTTTTATTCATCATTAACTCTGATGTACTAAATGCGATGATTTCAATTCTCTGAAATTTGGTGGAATTCCCCCAACTTAAATCAATTACTCAATTTGGCGAGAATTCTAAAGATAGATCGCTTGAAATCCCTTAACTGCGTTATTTCTGCTCAGATAATTAAAATTTAACGCTGTATTCTACTAAAACCTATACACTTGTTTTCAAAAATGCTATTTCCGTAACGGAGTTATTGGAAAAAATCATGCGATTTTGGTACATAAATACAAATAAACTAATTATGCCAGGCACTTCAACATTTTGAAAATGTCTCTTTAAGCTTTTTTTCTAAAAGTTTTGAAACTGATACAGATTTATCATTTATTTCAATATTTAGTACAGCTTGTAAAAATGGAAATTTTCTCAAAATACACTCTTTGAAAAATCTTGCAGCTCAAATCTATGTTTAAGAATTTTTTCTGAAAATTTCACAAAACCCACAGCTTTTTCGCTTATTGCAGTGTGTAAAGCAGCTTATGAAGAACCATCTGGATTTTTTTGGAGACCACGGTGCTATTAGTTTATTCAATTTGTGTACCAAGACTAAAAGCAGAGTTTTTTTTTCTTCAACATACACCCTTAAGCTCTCAGTAGGTATATTGCACCAAGCCTAAAACTGTGCAGACCACTAGAACTCACTTTCTCAATGGCATATCAGCCATTTTATTTTTCGCCAAACTAAAAAGTTGGGAATAATACCGTAAGCGGGTGTCGGTTGGGTTGGCGACTTTTTTTTTGTTGCTAACGTCTAACCTTGGTGACTTGTTTTTCGCGCCAAACAAAACATAAACATACGTAGACACATAAGGAAAAAAATAAACCCAAAACTACAATATACTTATCTAAACACATTAAAACATTAGTAGACATATTTCAAATGCAATTATAAACAAAATGTACATAAACAAAGCACTAGCTCTAGGCACGTTAAAAAATAAATAAACCATAACCTTCAAAATATTCAAAATTCTAAAATATGTTTCTGCACATAATTATACATCAAAATTTCCCTTAAAACATTAAAATAACAGATTTAAATTAATAGAAAAACATTCAAATAAACCGACTGCCTTCCCCCGCCCCCTACACACACATACATACAACTCCCCACAAACAACTCAAAAATACATATATTCAATCATATTTAACCTGAATGGTGCACATGATTTCAAAAAAATATACTGCAAATATTTTCATAAAATGTTAAAAACACTCTTTAAAAATATCAGAAAACCACTATAATAAACCGACTACTTCCTCCCCCACGTGATTTTTGCAATTTAATACCTTCAAAACGCACAACATTTACACTATTAATCAGAATAGAATCAAATCTGATCACAAACATCCAAAAATCCTTACATATTTATTCATATTAAACCTAAAAATTGTACGGGAGTTCTGTAAATCATGAGCAAACCCATATAACAAATAAAATTAACCATCCCTCTTAAAACCTTTACATTTTTTTTTCATCCCAATTCACAAAAAAATAACATACTAAAAACCTTACATACTTATGAAAACATAAGACCATAAATATTCTCAACTATACACCGCTGAACCGTAAAGCAAGGAATAAACATTTAAATAAATAAAAGCACCACATACCTTTAATTTTATTCATGAGCAACGCGAGTTCATCACAAAATAAAGCCAAATAAACTAACAAAAAAGATCATTATTATTCTTTTATTTTTACTTATTTAAGAATTTAAAACATTTTATTCGGCAAAATTGCCACACATGACAAACGCGATGCTTATTTCACACGTTTTTCACTATGGGGGTTACAATTACGGAAAGCTTTCTGTGTGGAAATCATAAAAAAATCTCTTAAACTCTGGAAACGGGTGGACTTTCAAAGTTTTAAAGTGGACTATCATTTATTCTATATTATTTTACACATCTGTGCAAAATTTCAGGCCGATTGGTCCATTTTTGTGGATTTGTTTACGGTCTAAACCTACAAACAGAAATTCACTTTTATTATTACTTAGATTTCTGTGTATCAAAAGTATACATTTATAAAAAAAACATTAGTCAAATTTACACATTTAAGCTATTAATAAATGGTGGTATCTATGACAAGTTAGAAAGAAAATGGAGTTTCTGCTGTATAAGCAAAAAAAATCAATCATATCTTTATCTCATACTGTTCTCAATTTAATAAATTTACAAGCATAATTTAGCTGAACATTAGTGAATGAGGTAGCAAAGTTTAAAAATTTTTGTTTTAAGAATTTTGTTGAATAAAAACACTTCTTGCTAAAAATTTTTCAATAATGCCGATTAAATTTATATCTTACAATGTAATCAATTTCTTACATTAAACGTTACATGTTGGCAGCAATGCTCCTAGCATAAATAATGTTCATTTATTAAATCAAATACAGTTCCGTATTAAATTCTGCATAGAAAAAGCCCAAAACTATGGTGACAGCTTCAAGGGTGAAATGAGTTTTTAAAAAAACACTTTATCGACTGACAGGATTATTAGGATTTTGTTCAACCCGAAAAATCCCAGGTGGATTAAAAAAAAAAAAAAAAAAAAAAAACCAACTGGAAAACTTAAATGGTTTTTTTTTTCTTCAAAATTTCAACTTTAATTACATAGGTAATACATCTCTTAATATCAGTACACTAATTGCAGGGTTCAATGCATATGATAATTGGGTTTGTATTGCTGCCTCGTCACAAAATTACAAATGATTAATATGGCCCTTTGGAATTTGTGTTAAATAAAAGTACTAAACTTATAATAAAAGCAAAACTCGTTACAGCTTTTTATTGTTATTATTATTCTGTGATGAATGCCAAAAAACATTCTACAGACAGAAAATATAAAGTGGGTAAAATTATTTATTCCAAACTTAAAGCTCTACTTTTTCAGGTTTTTAAAGAAAAACTAAACTTGCCTGACAATTTATGAGCTAATTTCCCGGCGGCGTATGAATCTGAAATCGTATCAGTACTTTAATTTTAAAATTGAAAATTTGTGTTTTTCTGTTTCTTTTTACAGATATACATAAAAAAATATAACTAGAGTAACATGAATTGAATATAATCACAAAGTATTTTAACGCTGCAATCGTAAATCTGCACACATAATTTCATTACACCGATACGATGCCTATTGAACCTCATAAGTTTAATATCTATTTCACTGTTTCTGTAAAATACTTCAATAAAATGAGAGTGATGATTAGAAACCGAGAAAATTAAATTTATTCAGGCTTTACTAATTGTTTTATACGAGAAATAGTTTGTAAACATTAGGCTTAACGGCTTTAAAATACACTACTATATACGGATAGAATGTCGTTGTGTTTTAAAGCATGAGTTTTTTGGAAAAGCAACATTTCTTAGCAAAAAGATTTCAGAAAATATAAGTAATAATTTTAAAAAATTACCTTTAAAAATAACCGACAATTCTTTACGCTGGTTAAAGCAAGGTTCACTTCGTACGTAAATGGATGTTTGGTTTGGTTGGTTGGTTTGCTGCCACAGCTACAGATAAATGTCGTTAAACAACGAAATTCTGAAATATCTGTTTTATAACATAAAATATAGCAAATTTACGTGGAAAGCATAGTTAAATTCTGTTAACATTTTTTTTCTGTTGAAAAATGACAGAATAGTTCTGTATTTTTACGATTATTTTTTGCAGTGTATGGTTCTCGCGGCACCCTCATGCTTGTCCGATAGCAGTTGTGTAGCTTTGCCGTAACATAACACAACACTGATTGCAATCGTTGCAAAATGCTGAGATCGTTGAAAGAAAAAACAGCATTATGGTTCTCGCGACGAGAGTGTAAATGAAAAAACGCCGTTTTTATTAGTCAGATTTAGTATTTTAATAGTTGTCAACTTTTTCCGGTTAATTTGAACATTGAGTTTTATATAGATATATATTTACCCTTTCAAACTACTTATTAAAATGGACACGTAAAACAAAATAGCATGTATTTGGTTTTTCTTATTAGAAATATACTTTTAATATTGTTACAGAAAATTGATGAATTTGCTCGGAAAAACATGCTAATCTATTTTCAGTTAACTTAAAAGATTCGAAAACTCACATTAAAACAAAAACGAAATCATTGCAAATTATCTTTCGAGTATATCCATATTACTACTTATGTCTTTAGTTCTTCATCAAATATTTATCTTACACAAACTCACGCTTGAAATTTTCTAAGAGTTTCAGAATTTTTGTAGAAGCAAAACAGGTCTAACAATTTATTAAACAACGAGGAGACAAAATATTTCAGAAAGGAAATTACGAAAACTCAAAATTATCACAATTTTCGAGATCTAGCGTGCAACGTAGATATAAACATAAAACGGGGAGAGTATTTTAAATTTTGTTTCGAGAGATCTTGAAAGAAAAGAGCTTCAAGGAGTACGTATAACGTATGCTGCTACTGCATTCTTCGTATAAAATTTTTATCGTAATCTGAAATTCGTTCGTGTACAGATTATACGTTGCAATTTGTCTGAGAGTTAATGGGATTTTATGATAAATTATCTTGATGTACGTCAAAGTTTGTATATTGCAAAGATTTATGCACGCATGATAAATGTAAATCTTCTATAAGTAGAGTTTCATGTTTTCAAAATAATAGCTGCATCTGTTGAAGGTTCGCTTTTAATTTAATCTTAATATAAATAACTAAAGTAAAAATCTGTACATTGTATTTTCATTCATTATGATTCAAACTATTATATAAAATGTCACTGAAATATTGGATGCTGCAGCTTCATGTTTGGACTTAAGCCTCAATGCCGTGATTAAGCTTATGTGAAAAGAACTAAAGATATTTAATAAAAGGAGTATAAACTAAGAAGTGTGATCGTATAGACTTCAAAATATGTGTTGTATGTATCGCAGAATAAGACAAAATAAAACTGTAATTTAATTACTAAAAGAATTAAATAAATAAAAAAAATAAGAACTTACTTCAATCGCTGAATAGCAGCTCATAAAGTATGCATTGATGGGAAGAACACACACAAACCAGCACACAAATCATAAAAAGTAAATAAATAAATGGGAATGTGGGTTGTGCAATTTGAAAGTCATCAAAATAAAATGCAAATTACATGAAATTTTATTTACTTCTTAGAATGGAATCAAAGAATTACAATACGAACGATTGAATTAAAGTAGGTCTTTGTTCTCGAAAAGTTTAATTCGAATTTTCCTAGATATTTCTCAATTCAATCAATAAAATTGAGCTAAAAATCAAGATCGCAACTAAAACTTTAAGCTTCTTTTACATTTAAATTATTTAATACGATTCATAAAAAATGAATACATCTTCAACTGAGTGCCCAGCAGTTCTTTGGGGGAATCACGCCTCGGTGAGAAAAGAGGCCACCTCGATTTTGAAAAAAGCCCTCCCTTCCCCCCTAGCTTTCTGCCGAAAGTTAAGCAGGAGAAAATAATACGTGCCCGACCAACAAAATAATAAATAAAAACAAAAGACGAACATCTGATACACTTTCAGATTTTAAATGCGCGCTAAAGTGCTATATATTAAAAGCATATCATAATTTATACGTCGGCCCTATTTTTCTTCCTTATTCCATTAAGTTGGAAAGTGCATCATTATTCATGACTGTGCCGTATTTTTCTTCCTTGTTTCATAAAACCCATCTTAAGAATCGAAATCTATCTTAAAATCGCCTACTAAAACTATTTTACAATCTTCGCCAAGTGTATTACTACTATATTTCTCCGTTTTAAATATTGTGTCGAAGGTGCCTCATAATCCATGAGTGTGCCGTGTTTGTCTTTCTTGGGTCTATTCCTACTTTAACGCCCCGACTCTCGCCAGGGTGGCGATAATTAAAAATATGCAGTTACCATGACGATTTTTTGTATTTATGTGGCAATCATAATTTAGAATTAAAATGGCGATTAGGAACAACATGTAAGTAAAGCATTCCGTTCGATTTTATTTATTTTGGGTTGCCAATTAATGTAGTTTTAACAAATAAATGTCTTCAAATTCGTTAACTGGTGCGTTTATCGCTAATTTGTTCACTTTAGTTTTCATCTAGTTCTTTTGGTGGTGCATTTATCGCTAATTTGTTCACTTTAGTTTTCATCTAGTTCTTTTGAGAGCGTTGAAACTTGTGCATAACTCCTAGAGACCCATGATTTCAAAGCTCGTCAAAGTGCGAGAATTTTTTAGGTTGGCGATAGTGGGGGGGGTTAAAATAGGAATCAACTCTTTCTTGTACCCTAAAACCCATCTTTAGAATCGAAATCTACCTTAAAAATCACCTACTGAAACTGTTTTACAATCTTCGCCACGCATATTCAAACTATAGACATATTCCAACTATATCGCATCGACATTTTAAATACTGTTTGGAATGGACAACATAATCCATCAGTGTACCGTGTTTTCCTTCCTTGTTCCATAAAACACTTCTTCGCAATAGGAATCTAAAGTAAAATTTTCTACGAAACATATTTAACAATTTTCGCCAGGTATAGCCAAACTATACTTCACCTTTATAAATACCATTTGGAGAGTGTATCCCCTTGTAGCACAACTAGTTCAAAAAACGTTCAAATTACGTTAGAAACACGTTTTTTGGCATTAAAAAACGGTCTTCAAACGTCTTTTGGACTAATTGTGCTACTAGGGTCATAAACCATGAGTGTACCGCGTTTTCCTTCCTTGTTCCTTAAAACGCTTCTTCGAAATAGGACTAAATTAAAATTTCCTACCGAACATATTTAACAATTTTCGCCAGGCATAGTGAAACTATACTTCACCTTTATAAATACCATTTGGAGAGTGTATAATATTCCATGAGTGGTACCATGTTTTCCTTCCTTGTTCCATAAAACACTTCTTCGGAATAGAAATCTATATTAAAATCGCTGCCAAAACTGTTTAACAATTTTCGCCAGGTATAGTCAAATTACACTTCACCTTTATAAATACCATTCGGAAAGTATATCATAATCTATGAGTCTACCATATTTGTCTTCCCTGTTCTATAAAACACTTCTTCGGAATTAAAATCTATATTAAAATCGCCTACTAAAACTATTTTATCATATTTGTCTTCCCTGTTCTATAAAACACTTCTTCGGAATTAAAATCTATATTAAAATCGCCTACTAAAACTATTTTACAATATTGGCCAGGCGTTTCCTAACTATACTCGATATATATTTATTATCAATTGTCGCGTTTTGGCACCAAATTTAGCGATCGATTATAAAAAATTGCAAACCTTGTGCGATTTTCAACATTTTATTTACGCCCCCCCCACCTCTCCAAGTTATCTGGCTATCACATTTGAAAATATCTTCACCGTGACAGTTCATATCTACAAAACTTGTCGACAAGATCGCGTAGACAAAATTCTCGTACTGAGCGAAATAGCACCCTAGTGTTAATAAATAAATAAAAAGAAAAGGAGAGAGAGAGAGAGAGAGAGAGGGAGAAGTGTTTCTCTCTATTCTAAAAAAAATTAACTTCCGAGTCTAGGGGCTTTGGGCCCTAGTCTATTGAAAAGAAATCTAGGGCTTCAGAGAACAGAGTAACCTTCAAAAGGCGCTTATAGGGCGTATTAATTCCTGTCTTTTCTGACAAATTAACTTCCTCAGGAGGGTAGTGGGTTGATTCTACCATTCACGATTTTTCGGGAGTGTGTTCATAGATAAATGTTTTCCAATAAATGTTGTTTTAGGTTGTCAACATTTGAAAACAGCGCAATTTCGAAATTACACGGTAGACGATTTTCCGACCTGTTATTTTCTCATGGCGAAACTGCACCGCATTTACAGGCCAACTCTCTTGGTGAAGTGAAGACAGATTTATAACTTAATGAGACCACGTCTTTTGTGGCAGAAATATGTTATTTCCAACTGTGTATGATATTCTTCATGGTATCCTGCGCAACAGAACGGAACAGGAGAAAAGAAATCAAACGGAATGGCCGTTGTGTTAAAAAAAAAGGGGAAGGAGGCAATTAAAAATCTAATTACGCGTAATAAACGTGATATATGTCGCAACATACAGCATGATTTTGACGTTTTACAATCCAATCACCCTTTTTTGTTTCACCTTTTATTAAATCTCTTTGGTTAGGTATACCATACGTCCCAGTTTAATTGAGATTGCTCCGGTTTGGTAATTTGTCCCGGTTGTTACTGAACAAGAAACAATTACACAGATAATTCCATTGGCTAATTGTCACTAGCAAAAAAATTTTAAATAATAAGCAAGTAATCATAAGGTTGCACTTTCTATCTGATAAATGAAAAAAAAACTTATAAAAAAATCTGAAATTCTTCCAGATTTTATTCACGCACTCGGCTAGGAGAATTTTAGATTTTTTTTAAATCTACTATTCAATCGATTCTGCCATATAGAGGAAAATGATAACTGCAAGTGTTCATATAGACTCCTGTTCGCATAATTTTGTTGCTGAAAATTGCATTAATTATTGTTTCTCCCCTAGTGGTGAAATGTTTTGGATGAGTGCGTATTGAAAAATTTAACTAAAGTATCCATTTCAGTTATGAAATCGGATCCTTGATCGGAATTTAATTTTATCTTAAAATCTCCTACTAAAACAGTCTTACAATCATCCACCTTCAAAAACTTTTCGAATATAGCGTCTAATTTATCTTCATAAGAAATTAGAGGAATAACGTAGGTAACTGCAAATCTCACTTTATCTTGAATATGCGCAATGACCATTTGAACACCATTGATCTGGCTCGTACAGGCACGGGTAAAGTGTTTCATATTCTTTTTATAAAGTGATTTTTATAAAGTTTTACTCTATAAAAATCATAACTCCAGATGGCTTTCTGTTTTAGAAACCACTGTCTATCCGTTCGACCAAAGTGAATCCTGGTATTGGAAAATCATCTGAAGGGATAGTCCATGTTTCCGTTAGCAATATCAAATCACTCTGCAGAAAACATGAATCAAACGGAAAAGTGACCACGGAGGGCCGTGTAGAAAAATCCCGTGCTGAAAGAAATAGCACCCGAGTGCTTAAAAAAAAAAAAAAAAAAAAAAAAAAAAATGAAGAGTGGGTCTCAACGACGACCCAAATTGACTGCGTTAACAAACGGGTACAATTTATTTAATCACTTCAAAGAGCAATAGATAGATGCAGCTAAGCTGCTTAAAATATGCTATTAAAACAATTTGCGTCTCCAAGGTCAGCACTTTTACAGCATATTTAGAGCAAATTTTCTTTCTTGTATGAAATAAAGGAAGTTATATTGTAGTCGAGAAAACTTTCGGTACTCAAATTTTGACTGTAAATTCGATTTTGACCATCTGTAAATACACCTTAACGGGTTCCTCCGTGACGGCTCAACATACGTACGCATGTAATGCATGTGCAATCCATTTTTTACCTGCCGCAAATCCATTGATTAGATTTTCCGTGTCATCTGTACGTCTATAAGTGCCTATAGCTCGCATAACTCTAAAACGACCTGTCGTAGAATATTGAAATTATATAATTAGGACTCTTGTAACATCTGTTGTGAAGTGTGCACGTCTCGTTTTAACTACAAAAGATAGAGTATTTAATTGACAGGCTCATCGAAAAGGATCACAATAGAGTTTGCGACCCGTTACATAATACATAAAAAGGTCTATGGACAGTCAATGCTTTTATGGCTAAGCACCAAATCTCGCCAACACTCGCTAAGCATTGCAAGTTCTGTTGCCAGAGATAAGTTTCTAAAACTGAAACAAGCTTGGCGATATACTTAGCGATAAATCGCCAAGCCTTAATATTATTTAAGTACCGTATTTGAGTTTCAAATAAGTTTGAAAATGAAATGCATTAAAAATTTATGTAATTGAATAGATGTACAAGGAAGTCATGCCGTGTCCACATCAGATTTCTTTTCAACATGATAAACTTATGGAACTGAACAGCTCATGCAAAGCTTTTGCACGAGCCATTTTTGCATTGCTGTATTTTGCATGAACCATTTTTAACACAGTTGACTGTGCGCGCACAGCCAGCTCTGTGAAAAATGGTCGCTAGATCTGTCCCACGCGATGAACGATTCAATGGACGCTATGTTTCTGGTAGGTAAATCGAGCAATTGCAACGGCTGCCCTTTTCCTCAACACTGGGAAATGGTTGCGCTTCAAAGAGCTAAACTGTATACTCTGACTGCTGTGGCCTTTCTATGCTTCCGCGTATTGTTTAAGGGCTATACCGACTCTCCACTCAAGCCCAACATTCGAATCTTTACACAGGAAACTGATGCTAGTCACCGAAAGAAAACCTTCATCTTCACCGATGTGTTTTTGAAAGGATGGGAGATAACAGTTGAAACCTGAGTTCAGTAAGGATTTAAATTCGATAATCCCAGCGTATGCAATGCCTGTAAAACGCAGAGCAGTTAAAAACACTCTACATATCTGTCCTTTCATTCAAATCCTTAAATTGTGTTCGAAAACAATGTTTCTTAATGTTCCAAAATAAGTTAGATAAAATAATTGATGTCTTCGCAATTTTTTTGTTTTAAATTTATAATAAAACTTTGAAAAATTTGGATGAATTGTATTTATTAATACAAAATGAAGTGAAAAATGAAGCGTTGAAAACGCGATACAAATGATAATACAAGAAAGATGAATCATGCCAAACGCTTCGATAATAAAACACTTTCCAACACAGCAATAATTTTGTGCCAAATTTGGCGATGCATTGTCCTTAAATCTGCCGCGATTTCAGAAATAATGTTAGAAAAATGTTGTATTATCACTATAAATGTAATTTTGTGAGGCCCTATAAAAGATGTTTAAAATTTTTTTTTCCATCGTTTCACTGAAAGGTAAACTGTTATAAACATTTTTATACTTATTGTATTGTGCTTGAAATGGATTAATGTCTCTTAACTGCCATAGATCGCAATGCATTGGAATTCTTCTTAGAGTTTCTGTAGAAAACCTATTAATAAATACTATTTTCTATGGAGAGAATTATTTAATGAGCCTTAATAGCATATTTGTAAACTTTGTTTCCTACTAAGTTCCTTTGGTTCCTAAACTTAAAAAACCGAATATCTCTGAAATACGCTAAAGTTGCCAATATTGGCACCTTTTGGCGCAACTTTTGAGAGAGGCACACAATGTCGTCGGACCATTAGCAAATATTATATAGTAGGATAGTACTGTGCTTTAAAAGGATACCTGCCTCTAAACTGCCATTGAACGTAATGTATTGGAATTATTTTGAGTGTTCCTGTAAAAGAAGTATTAACGCTACAGACACGACTTTCGATGGAGAGCTTAATCTTGTAATCCTTAATAACATGTATCAATTTTGTTTCATTTCAAATAGCCAAATATCTTTAAAATGCTCTTTAAAGAGTGATTGCCCATAGAGCGTAATGTATTGGAATTGTTTTGAGTGCTCCTGTAGAAGAACTATAAATGCTACATACACCATTTCCAATAGGGTAAATGGTACAGTACATAGAAACTATATAAATTTTGTAGTAATTGATGCATATTTACGGGAGTTAGAGCATGGATGGACAGACGGATAGACAGACAAACCGAAATCATAAACACATGTCAACCTTGTTGGAAAGTGTGCTTTGTAAATTCCTGTGTACATTTTAATTTGAGGCCACGAAAGGGGACGTTACTTTTGCGTCTGTCAATATTTCATCTAGTCAAAACCATTGAAGCTAAAAATACGAATTATGGCATGTATGTGAGTTTTTCAACGAAGGTGATAGATTAGACTGCAAATTTTCAAATTTTGTAACCTACGGAGGGGTAGGTAACAAAAAGTTTTTTTCACACATCTTTCTCTGTTTAGAAGAAAAAAAAGACAGACGCATCCATAAAATTCTTGCTGTAAATCACATCACTCCCGAATACTTAAAGATCAATTTCAGAACGCTTTGAATTTCATTCTCCAAATCACCCTACTATTTTTTTTTCACATATTTTTCTTGAAATAGAAAATAATTATGTATGAAAATCTTATCTTTAAAATTCTTTCTTTGAGATGTGACAAATTTGAATCCTATGAATGGGAAGATCTTGTCTGTAATTAAAAACTTCATTTGTGTGAACTTAATGCATAAAAACGACATTACTTTCAGATGAACCTAATGTAAGCGAATTATTAAATTCAACATTTATGGTAATTCTTCGTTTCCATTTTGCTTTGAAAACCATATCAAATGCATTTCGAATATTAGGACGCGTAAATTCCTAGTTCATGAACTGACTTTTTGAACAAAGCTTCGTTTCCTATCGCGCTCCCCTATTCTCTCGCAATCTGTTTTCCTCAAATTTACGCTGAAAGCTCGTAGATAATGTATTCTCAGACACATACAGCAAATATATCATAATGCATTCCTTATAAACTATTATCTCGTGAGACCATGTTGTGACGGGAATGATATCCGCGCACAAACTATCTTGGCGTGTACTGGGGAAAGTTTCCATTCATTCCATCAGTGTAATTTGAAACCCATAGTTTGAAAGGCATTGCAATAAAACCGAGATATAGATAGATGGAACCACTCCACTGGACTTACCGAATACTTGACCTATACAAAGCGTTTAGGTAGGATTCAACTCAATAGGATGTAATGTTCAGAAGCTTGTCAAAAGTATTTGCGTGCATAGGCTGCAATGTATAGAAATACTTTTTTGTGTCCCTGTAAAAATATGCAAGCTTTAAACACACCAAAATATATACAGTATGTGAGACTGCGACATATAATACGTGTTCCTAATTTCAGCTTATTAGAATGCACTATATAGATGCTGGTGCACTTTTAAGAACTTGCGTTTGTAGGCTATAAGGTAAAAATAATTCTTTTTTAGCTCTGTACAAAACTACAAGCATGTACACACTAAAATATGAACGGGGGGTTGTGTGACGGTGACCTATAATATACACACCCTATTTAAACTTATTATAATGAAGAGTTTAGACACTTAGTACAGTTTAATTGATTTGCATCCTTAGGCTGTAATGTATACGAATTATGTTTTGTAACTCTGCAAAAGAACTATCCGTTCTACACTCACCAAAAGCTATGCAGATCATGTACCTGTGAAATATAATATACATACTCAAATTGCACTCAATCAAATGCAACTTTTAGATGCCGGCACTAACACAGTGAGCATGGTAGATGGTCGAATTTTGAAGGTCCCTAGTTCGGGCCTAACGCGCGGCTGTCGATAGAACAGTCTGAGAGTTTTGGAGGGTTTTCTCCTGATGTAACTTGAATACGCGTTAGAACCCCTTAAAAAAGTCATCTGCACAAGGCAACATACCCGTTGTCAGATGCATCTCATGTATGCTGGCAATAACATTTTCGTCCCTAGGCCGCAATGTATAAGAATTTTCGTCCATAGGCCGTAATATCCCAGCCAGCCACGATACATCGAATTAACGTCGCCGTCGACGTAGTTTCGACGTAATCATCGACGTTAAAAATCCTTGGATATGTCCACCTGTTTGCCCGTCGAGCGCTGAACTTCTCGACGGCGTATTACCCGCGAGGGGTGACCGTGAGAGATAACAATCTCGCTTAACTACGTAAGAATGGAAAAGGGTGACCGCCAGGAAGAGAAAATCCCCGATATTGGTCGAACACTCGTCGCTATAACGGCGAAGGGAGACAGATTCTCTGAATCCGTTTATACAATTCAGCTTATAGTGGTTGATTTTACGTTATACGTTGTCGAATCGCTCCAACAGGACAGAGAAAAACGGCTTATAATCGTCTAATAGAAGTCGTTCTTTAAAGACTTCGCAGAATTTGTCGAATTCTGACCATTTATAAACGTAGTAATTATGTTGCAATTCCAGACATTCAGAGAATAGACAACTACCATTTGCATACGTCGTGAAGGAATGGAAATTCAAACTGTTCTGATCTTGTGAACTTTTGCCGTTTAAAAAGGAAACATTTTATATTTCTATATAATACATTTTAATATTAGTTTGTTAGCTAATAAAAAGTAATTTTTAATTAAATGTGCAGAAATTACAAGTTTTAAATTAACTTCTAGTCGTTTAGATGAAGTTGTAAAATATACATTCATAAAAATTTGAACAGAGAGAAAATACATTAAAGAAAAATATAATCTTGATTTTTTGAATTTAATTGATCAGTAACTTGCATAAATAGCTTATGTCTCTATTTTACATTTTAAAGGGTTTACTTTTTCCCCCGGTACATTTTATGAATTGTTTTTACTGTAGGTATATTCAATAAAAGGGGGGGGGGCGCTGTTTAATTCAATGTTATAAACAATCCAAATATCTTCATATATTGGTGAAAAAGTAACTTAAAAATTAAATAAAATATTAGTAAATTTAATTAAGTAAGGAATACAGTTTAAAGTGCAATTTTACTAACAGTAAATATAATTTACTTATTTTATATAAAAAAGGTTACTTTTTAACCAATATATGAAAATATTTAGATAGTTTATAAGAGTAGATTAAATAATTTTTTTGCACCCTTTTATTAAAAATACCTAATACAGCCAAAACGATTAATAAAATGTACCGGGTGAAAAAATCGAAACCCTTCAAAATGTAAATTAGTGACATAAGTTGTTCGTGCGAGTTACTTATCTGTTAAATTAAAAATCAAGATTATATTTTAACTTTAATATATTTTTGTATATGTTCAAACTTTTATGAATATAAATTTTATAACTTTATCTAAACGATTAGAAGTTAATTTAAAACTTGTTATTTCTAATCATTTAATTCAAAATTGCTTTTCATTAGCTAACAACTAGTAGTATAGTGTATTATATTTAGAAATATAAAGTGTTTCCTTTTAAACGACATGTGCACCCGACAAGAAGTTTGAATTTCCATGCTTTCACGACGTATGTAAATGGTGTGTGACTGACATATTCTCTAAATGTCTGGAATTCCGGCATAATTACTACGTTTATAAACTGTCAGGATTCGACGAAATCGTCAAGGAACCACTTCTATTAGACGAATAAGCCTGATTTTTTATCTCCATAGTTTATTATAGTTTTCCTGTAATAAAATATGAACAAGTTTTCTATCTACAAATCCCCCCCCTCTCACCCTCCCACGAGAAAAATTCTGTCTATTTCATTACACAAACAGTTTTTTATTTATCTCTCTTAATTCTTTGATTTGTTCAATTTTACTACTCCAAATAGGTTTAAATTACATACTAATGCACACATATTAGTATACAATTTAAAAAGAAAAAAAAACTTTGCATAAAGTGCTTTAATCTGTTTCATTGTAAGTTATGCCATAATGCAATAATAAGTTGACTTTTGTTATAGTAAGTTTACATTAAGTAAATTCGTGCTTATAATGAGAAAAAATATTTCATATGCTTAAGGTAAACAGTTGATTTTATGCCAATTATACCTTTATATTTCACTCTATAATACAAATAAGAAGACTTATAATTAGCAATTAAAAAGAAAATGAATAAAAGAAACAAAACACATAATTATTAGTTAAATAATTATTTAACTCACCTCTAAAATTTTGATGGCTGGAATTAAAATTTGTAGTTACCCCGATAAACTTTAATAACATCGCCGGCCAACACAATTTAAAGAGAGCCAGACAAACTTATTAATATGCTAAGCTAACGATAAATCGTGTTAGCATTGAACTTGAAAAATATTCCAAGAGATACTTGAAAAATATCCACTTTTATAGTTTAAACTATGAAAATTTTACTTTTCTGTGTAGCGCAGCTGAGCTCAGCCATTGACTACACGCTGGAGCGAGTTCTGCCCTTGCATAAAAAACTGCGAAGTACGAGCCACGCGAACCATGAACGAATACACACACACACACACACAAAAAAAAAGCATCTGTTTTCTGAGAAAACGGTTGGGGTGGACATGTCAAAGGTCGTGAGAAAGGACCCCGTAAATTCTGTCTCCCCTGCACTGTTTATTCGACGTTCAACTGACTATTAACTAAGCTGAAAAAATTTCTCGATGCTCCATCGTGTTTCTTCTTCTTGGCTGGCTGGGGGGGGGGGTGTCTCTCAGACCGCCCAAGCCATGAGCGGAAAATCGGCGATGTATTGACGGATCATAGACCTCCTGAGGGCCACCAACATTAACAGTCGAAGATAGCCGCCTCCCTGACCAAAATCGAACGGCTCTTTATGACGTCGACAACACAATGTATGTTTGATCTCTTTTAAACGCTATTTTTTGCTGTAATTTTTCATCGACCTATTTTCGACATTTCGACATCGGGAATACGTAATTTAAACGTGTGTGCGCTTGCTGGGATATAAGAATTCCTTTTGTAGCCCTGTAAAAAGCTATATACTCCAATATTAATACCAGTCGTGCGAAGGTGGCGACCTGCTCTGTTTACTGTTGTGCCAAGATTTAGCAAACAGAGTTACTCTCGACCAGGCTTTAAGCTCAGTGAACGAGGAGCTTTATATCATTCCTCCAACGCAAGGGAAGTTGACTCATTAGGCAGCAGAAATATCCTTTTCTCGGGCTTCATCCTGTATTTACCAGTAGAAAAAATAAAATAAATAAGGTAACTCGGCACCATCTGAAGAACATTTTCTAAATGAATTTTTTCTTATCACATGTGCATATTATGAAAGGTTATTATTTAAAATAAATATTTTCACATGAAAATCAAACATTAATACAACAGAAAATTTTGAAAGGATTTAAAAAAATTCCTTCTATTCTTTATCTATCATTTTTTGTTACAAAAAGTTTGTCATAATAATATTCCTTACAGGTTTTGGGTGTGTTTGGCTATTGGTGAATTTGTTTATGAGGAAAAAAAAAACATTCACTGAAAACGTGGAAAAAAAAACATGATTTCATGTTACATTTTAAACATTTTATCTTCACAAAATATAACAAAATTCATCCCTAATTCTATTAAGCTAATCATATTGAACTCAGAAAAAAATACATTCGATAACGCATAGCATGAGGTTGTCTTGAAGTTTTAAAATTTTAAAGACTATGATTTTATGAAAAAGTTAAAACTAGGGCAATACAGTTTAAAGGCTTTTACAATGTCGTGAATGCAACTAAAATAATTAAAAGGCTTTTTTCAACATTTATATTAATCAGATCACTTCGAAAATTTCTCGATATACAAGATATACCAAACTGCATTTTAAGCGAAAGATTGTAAAGTCTTTTTTTTTTTTTCCCCAAATCAATTTTTGCCATTTGAAAGGTTTATGTCCCCTTAAATCTCTCTAATTAATTATTTTAAAATGAAATAATCTTCACTACATTAGATTTTATATTCGAAGTAGGTACAATGTAGGGGAGAGGGGGGGCACATGTGAACAGTTTTTTAATTTCTTCATTTTTTCAAAAAGTATCACCAATTTTGCACCACAAAAATGACCGTATATTTAAATAGCCTTTCCTTTGTCTAATTGAATTTTTTAAGAATTTTTAGTAAAATATTTCTTTGCTTTATTTTTTTAGAAATGGCAGCATTCGTTCACATGCCCCCCCCCATAGGGGCACACGTGAAGATGTATTGGGCACATATGAACAAGATTTGAAAAAAAACGAAACACTCATCATATTTAGAAGGGAAAAAAACTAAAACGACCAACATAATGTGCTTTAGTGTCTTTTTTTTGCAGAAAATTCCTCTAAAACAAAATTATTGATTTCTAAAACAATACGTAAATAATCGAATCCTAGGAATTCCCCCCCCCCTCTCCATTCAAACTAGTACATTCAGAATCTCACTCGATGCATAAAAATTGGGTTCTTCATAAAATATTCCTGTTCCTCGGGAATTGGAATAGACCTTTTTCTTTCGTATTTAATACTCTTTTTTAATTTTCCTTTATTTTTTCTATCTTAACTTTTTCCTTTTGTTCAATATCATCTTCAAGTGTATCGCTTAGGATAGGTGATTTTCCCTTTTTCGTTTCTTCAAACTACATGGGCTTTTGTAAATCTTCTGCTTTTTTGTTTGTAACAATGTCAGCAAAGAAATCATACTCAGAAAAATAGGGAAGAGCCAAATTACTGGTTTAGAAAACTGTGTTTCGAATAGTAAAAGCTTGATAATATGTTGTAGCAGAGTGTTCAGGATTTTTATAAATTGAAATTCTTTTTCCTGCATTAGTTGTTAGCCAGTCATTAAATGCAATTTTTAGAGCTGCTTTGAAGGGATCGTAAACATTTACATCTAATGGCTGTAACTTATGTGAACAATGGGTAGGAAAGGAAAATAATACTATTCCTTTTTCACGACAGAATAAGATTACTTCCAGGCTTGCATGGGACACATGATTATCAAGAAGTGACCAAACAATGTTTTCTTTCTTGCAATTTGAAAATTGGTGGAAATTTTTCATAGTTTCCAGAAAATTGCTTGCTGTCTTCTATCCTGTAGGGTGTACCAGGCTTAAACTTTGGGTAAGGCTCTTTTTAAAAACTGTTCTTTATAACGCTTTCTGGGAAAAGCATAAACAGGAAGAATACTGTTCATGGAGGGACACATGTGAACTGTTCACATCTGCCCCGGATTTATGGTTCACAAGTGCCCCATCATCTATCTACCTTAGGCCTAACTCGTGGAAATAATAAATTCTTAATTAAGAAAAAAAATTGTCATAAAGTTACTTGAATGTTCATATAACATTCTGCCATAATTAACTTCATCTTCTAAGTTGAATTAAACTATGTTTTTACTTGAAGAACTGAGTGATAAAATTGCATACCACATCCCCTAAAGCAAAGAACTTGTTCGGAAAAACGAAATGACTTATTGCTTTGAAAATTTGGCACAGAAATAAGACTGATACGACCATCAATTGATAATTTTTCATGATTTTTTATTTAATACTAGCCGCCTCAGGTGACCTATTGGTTCGCCATCTTAATATCTTGTTCGGAGAGAATCCTGTTCGTCACCGGCTTCCTTGGCACTGAAATCTCTCAGATTCTGAATGGAATTTAAAATTAAGATGGTTACAAACAGGGGCTGCCCTAGCGTAAGTGGCACCCCTTCTAATGTAAAAAAAAACTTCCCCTTTTATGCTCTACTTAGTTTTTGAGTTTGAAATGACGCCCCTTCAAAGCCAGAAGAGTGCCCAGATGAGATGCTTACCTTGTCGGGCCGCCCCTGGTTACAAAATTAAGATTGTTAAATGATAAAAACCAAAAAAATTAATAAATTAAAAAAGAAAAGATACTAATTATTTTCGTCCTATATTAATTCTAAAGAGCCTTTGGATATATTGGCCTTTATCAAAAAACGGAAAGGGGGGGGGAAGTAAGAAAATCTGAAACACTTTCAGATTTTAAATACGCACTAAAGTGCTATATATTAAAAGCGTATTATGATCCATGGGTCTTCCCTATTTTCTTTTCTTATTTCATTACGTTGAAAAGTATATTTTTATTCATGAGTGTGATTAAAAAAAAATAAAACTGATATTTCTATCCTTTTTCTGCATGTAATACATTAAAAAGAGATGGGGATAAAGCTGCACAGAAAAATGCGCAATTCGAAGTAGCAGAAGCAGACGATAAATTGAGCCAAGCGCTACAATCACATCTTCTCAAAATCGCATATCAGCCATTTTATTTTTCGCCAAATTAAAAAGTTGCACATTTAGTCTCGGAAAGTTTCCAGATCCTATTTTTCATTTGAGTATAAAATATTTCATTCCTGCTCTGACTTCACTTGCACACGATATTTTAATGAAAAAATAACCTTACAAATAATCTAAAAAAAAATATTTATTCTTTTATTTTTTCTTCAAGAGTCTCAATCATTTAATAAACTTGCCAAATATGGAGACCTAGATAAGCTGAAATCTCCCTCTTTCCACTGCAGGGTTACAATTGCGAAATGGCGAGAGCAAAATTAGCCTTTTGCGATAGGTTTTTTATCGATATCTCTTAAAATAATTTGAATTTTGAAAAAATCGCTTCGAGGTATGTCGGGACCCGAACTGGAGAATTTCCATGCAAATTTGGTAGGTTTAGGATCACCCGTCTAGGAGCTAGGCGACACACAGACAAACTAACTAACTAACGGACATTTTACAGCCTGTTTTATTTATATAGATTATCTTAGTATAAAGCACTATGTTCATTTGTGCCCCCCTGTTTGTATGTGCCCCTCTCTCCCCTATATAACAAAGGTTTTCTGAACTAGGTTGTAAAACATTTATTTGCTCAACGATATGAAAATCAAGTTCTGTCAACTTTTTTTTTTTTTTTTTTACAGCACATTAGTATTTTCTTTTTTGGTATTTATACAATTTTCTCTCGTGCACTCCTATTTTCTTTACCTTTTTGATTTATAAAATTTAGAAATGATATAGTTAATGATGCTCGCAATTTTTCCAAAACTCTCGTTTTTAATATATTCTTCATAAAACACTTTTCTGCATAAATGTCACTTAGAGAGAAAAAATCTAGTTTAGCTTCACACTTTTTCTTTAAATTATAACGAACCCGCAAAAGACAAATCTATCTTACTAAAAAGTAAAAATTCTTAATATATTTCAGATCTTATTCCTGGTATTCATTTCATCTTAAATAAATCAAACACATTTCAGAGAAATACATGACAACTTTTTCATTAAAAACTTGACAATTTTAATTTTTCTTTGAACTTAATAATTAAGTAAGTATGACAATATATTTCAAGATTAATCACTTTTTAACTCAATAAAAAGAATAGAGAGCCGTCCTAAAATCGTTCAAACATTGCATATCTTTTAATTAAGCAAAGTCCCTATTTTAAATGATTCCTTTAAAATATTATTCGACTATCATTTACTTTTTCCTGAAACAGAAATAACTGTAAGAGATATTACATTTGACATGATGAATATCAAAAAAATATAGGAAAGAATAAAAGGACAGAAATTAAAATTCTCTTACGTTACGAAAACATATTATTCAACGGAAAAATGTTTTAATGAGTATCAAGTACTTCATATCGAAGATATTGATCCTTTTGAGAAATTCTTAGAATTCGTAGAGTCATTCTTATACGCAGAGAGACATGCAAACTCAAAACTGATTACATCCAGTGGCGGATTTAGCTCTTGAGAGGCCCGAGACGAAACTCAATTCTGAGGCAACCTCCTTAAAAAAAAAAAAAAAATCTTTAACTAACCTCACATCTTTACAATGCGCGTTCTATGTGCAAGTTTTACTACTTTTTTAAACAGTAATTAATGTTTTACTTAATCATTTAAATTAACCAATATTAAATTACAACTGTCTCGTGGCTGCATTTAAAAGGTTGTAATGTTCCGATAGTTGTAAAAGTATTAAAATTATCTGATAATTCTTGGCTAGAAAAAGTACTTTATTTTACATTTACTACTTGCATTTTTAATAATCCAGTAACCTACGCATATTAAAATATTATTTATAAATTATTATAATAAATTTCTCTGTTATTTGTTAATAAAAACAGGCGACCTTTTGAACATTAGTTTGAATTAATTTCACTCTAAGGATTCGAATTTATTTTTTGGAATTTCTAGGAATGGACTGATTGCTAAAATCCAAACACACACTCGCACAAGAACAAAGAAATCTGATTTTTTGATTTTCTCTTATTGTAAATTATGTCTAATTTATAAACGTTAATTTATGTTTAAAATAAAATTATTTAAAAATATGTTTTCACGCCTTTTATGTCAATAAACTAGTATTAAAATTTTAAAATAATTTTTATATTAATAGAATAGTACATTAAAAAAATCTTTTACCTCTTGAAAGTTAATAAATTTTGTACTAAGTTTCACTTTTCATGATTAACACTAAATAAACATCAGCATACCTTTAAGTATAACCCAACAAATGCAATTTCCTATTGGTTAATTTTCAGTCTTGCTTCATTATGTCGAATCACTTTTTGTGGACCACTAGTATAGGTCTTGTTTCAGTCATGAAATTTTTGAGTACTTAACAGGGACTTTTGAGGGTCAGAAAACAAGGGAACTTGATCATAAACATGATTTTGACATCACAAAGTTTAGAAGAATTTTTTACTTGGATAAAATGAACCAAAAATTTAACATCCCCGCAAAATCATATTTATAAATATTTAAATATATTCATAAATGATACCATTTCTACTGCTATTTGCAGAGTACTGTAGTGGATAAATGGAAGAAAAGACTTAAAATATAAAATTCTTTTATTAACAAAAACAATACTTTCGCCTGTGACTTGCATTGAACGTCTGCAAGATTCAGTTCCAACATACAGCATTATAAAGTGTACAGTAACTAAAAATTAACACAACAGGCAATCTTCTGCTACTGTAAAATACTTCTACAAGGGTGCATTCATAAAAAACCATCCAGATACTCGATACATTCAGTACATGAGCACTCTACGTCAGCTTGACGCAATCTCAATAACATTGCTAGTTACCGAGTGAACCACTTGGCCAATTTCTCAACCTTGTAACTATGTGTCAAGCAGGCAAGGATAATATGCGAAAAATACTCTCTTCTATCAATGTTACCGAAATTGTACTTAACATTGTATCAGGTTGTAACGAAAGTTTTCCGCCAAATGTGCTTGAAAAACGAACTTCTAACTCCTTAGATAACTCTTTTTGATCTTTCGGTACCAAACCTGCACAGTGGCACGTGATGCAACAATAGTATTTAAAGCTGTACTCATTATTCGTTGATATTCTGTAGCTGACTTTTTGCAACACAACTGGAAGTAAATGATGGTTCCAATCCTCTAGAGTGATAGTTTCATTTGACACACCTTGTACTTAATGATAACGATATTTTTTTACAGGTTTCATAACACAGTGTTATAAAGTAAGTCTCTTTCTTTCAAATGCCAAAAATCATTTGACAAAATATGAGCAAATACGCCAACGCGAACTGTTTTCTGACGATGTTTACGGTGGCGGGAAACTTTCGTTACAACCTAATAGTTTGAAGTAATGTGGAGTAATATATAAAAAGTGAAGACATAAACTTTTGCAATTCTGATTTAGTGGAAGGTTTTATAAAAATGTCAGAGATGTTAGCTTTACTTGGCACTTATTGTAATTTAAGTTCATTTTTATATAGAAGTTCTCTTATGAAAAGTAATTTAGTATCAATATGTTTACTTTTATTAGATTCCACTTCGTTATTTGCAAAATGAATTGTAGCGTGAATATTACAGTAAATGGTAGTTTCTGTAAGAGAAGGGGGGATGACCGTGAATTTACTGCATTCTTTAGAAATACACTGTATCCATATGAGCTCTTTTGCTGCTTGTTTAAGAAGGATAAGCTCACTCTACATTATACTTAAGCTAACCGCTTTTTGTTTGAATGTACGCTTGCTTGCTGGAATTTTATCGACTAACACGATATTCCCCCCCTATAGAAATTCTGTTATCTTTATTAGAGGCAAAATCTGCATCAGGAATATATCGTGTAATTTATAGTGTCAATTTGAGATAAATCTAATCGTACACTTTCTGTATATTTTAAATATCCCAAGACTCTCAGTGAGCCTGAAGAATGTACCATTCCTGGATTTTGCTGAAATTGACCGAAGGTATTCACAGCAAATGATATGTCGGGAGAGTCGGATTAGCTATAAAAAATAAGCAGCCTATGAGTTTTTTGTAAGGAATTTGCTCCATTTCTTGAACGTCATGCTGTGTCTTAAGACATTGATTTTTCGAATATATGGTACCTTTACTAATTTCTAATGACTGAATAAGGTAATGAAATTGTTCAAATAAATTACAAACGGTTTGGATGTATTCTCGTTCATGTATATAAATTTTATTATCGGTCTGAGTAAATTCAACACCTAAGTTTTTTAGTAGGGCCTAAAAGTTTAAGTTTAAATTTAGTTTGTAATATTTGAAGTACATGTATAATATAGTCTTCTGTTTTAGCAAAAATAACAATATCATCTACTTAAACTAATAAAAGCACATTTGTAGTTAAAGCATATCTACATTTACATGTACGAAATTTTTGGAAACCTAGTTTTTGTTGTGTGCTATCAATTTCGTAAAATCACTCCCTCCCGATTGATGAAGGCTGTAAATGGCTCTATTAAGTTTATAAACTTGGTTATCAGTTACAAAAACGGGAGGTTGTTTCATTAATACATATTCCATTAATTTAGCATGTAAGTAAGCATTTTTAACGTCACATTGTATATGACTCCATTTAAGATAGCAAACCAAAATTGAGAAGAAAAAATGCATTAATGTAAAATTTACGACAAGTGAAAAAACTTCTGTATAAGATTCTCCCTTTTTTTGGCGATGTCCCCGAGCTACCAAGCGTGTTTTGAATCTGATAGAATTATTGGGATCCTTTTAAATTGTAGCACCCAGAGTGAACCTAAAACTTTAGCGTTTTCAGGCTTGTCTATTAAATCACAAACATTTCGACTGTTCATCATGAGTAATTCTTCTGTCATTGTTTGTAACCAATATACGCAATTTTTACTGCTAATAGCCTTTTGGTACGAGTTTTTGAACAAATACGTCTAGTCGTTCAGTCTCAGAGGTCAAAATTTCGGATTCGAAATTCCGCCCATTTTTATCAAAACCTTAGAGGTTACTAATGTTACAGGTACTGAATAATTATTTTTGATGAAAAATCAAAATTTTTCTTATTAAAATAGAGTGAATTAGTTAGGCAGTACTTTTCAGCTTGTCGGAGAGATAAAAAGCGATCTTTTGTGTCTCCGGGGTAATAGTAAAGATGGATTCTACCGGGCTCATTTTTTTTCTTACCCATTGAGCAAGTTTTCGAGGTAATTCTGTATCACTTTTGACATCACTTTCAGCATCAGTTGTATGCATGGAAGTATGAAATCCGTGTTTCAAATCACTAGATGAAGGTGTAATTGTGACTGTGGGAATCTTATAAGGGGGTTTGAAAGCATAGATCTAGAGTAATTTATTTCTTCATCAGAGTCCATTTGGGGGAATGTAAGCTGGTTCATGATGATCATCGTAAACTGCATTTTCATATTCAGAAACTGTGGATTCGTTTTCATCGTAAGAGTGTTCGGGAGCTTTACTCAAATTATCTAATTCAATGTTTTTATAGTTGCCTACATTATTTTTCACAGAATTTTCATCAAAATGGAGGTTCGTTGTTTCTATTATCTTATGATCATCTGATAACCAAATTCGATATCCCTTTCGCTGTAATGCGTATGCTACTAGAGTACCTACTTTAGGTTTCATTTGTAATTTGTTTCGCATTTGTTGTGGTACACCTACATAAGCTTTACATCCGAAAGGTCTTAAATGTTTTAATGAGGGCTTATACACTCCAAATTTTTGGAATGGAGTTCTATTATCTTTGCAGTGAACTATTCTATCCCAAGTATATACAAAATGTAATAGTGCCTCTCCCCCAAAACCATGAGACATTCCGCTGTCTCTTAGTAAAGTATCGATACCATCAACTGCTGTTAAATTAATATTTCACACGAATTTTGTTCAGGAGTATATGTGTTTGTTAATTCATGAGTAATTCCTGAGTTTGAACACTATTCTTGAAACTTATTGCTAATAAATATATAGTAAATACTTAAGGGGTCATGTACCCTTTAAAAATGGTGAAAATCGGAAAAAGTTCTTTTATGCATATGATCCTGTATTTACAAAAATAATTTATATACATGTAAGAAATTTTCAACAGAATGTTTTGAGTGTACTCAAAAGTTTTCTAAGTTAATTACGAAGAATCAATTTATTCACTGATTAAAACCACTATTTTTCAAATTTAGTTCGCTGCGGGCAGCCTAACACATATAAAAACCATTTTACAGACTCAATATTTTTTCTATGTATATTCTGATAATGCATAATTAAAATGACCTACTATTATGTAGATGTTACATATCTATCTACAGAAAAATCTGATGTGTCCAACACATGACTTCCTTGCACGTCCATTAGATCAAAAATATTTTCGACGCACTTCCTCTAAACTTATTTGTTTGAAAGAGATAAAATATCAATAATAGTAAGGTTTAGCGATTTCTAGCCAAATATTTCGATATCGCCAAGCTGAGTTCAATTTGAAAGATTTCCTTTTGACACTTTATTTGGCGATATTTCACCAAAAGCCGACAAACTTGAGATAGTCTGCGAGATTTTGGGGATAGCCAAAGTAGTCATTGACCACAGACTTTCAATGAATTGAATGCATCCATACACCTCAATGTATTTAAAGTCATTTGGCTCACCCTGTAAATAAATTCTCAGTCGATTGCTGTCAAAAAAGATATTGAAAACAGTTAGATATTACAATAGTTCTAAAAAATACGAAATAATTTTTGGCGCCAAATTTGGCGATATTTCGGCGAAACTCGTCAATGTCGACGACATTTGGAGAGATTTTAAGCATGAACCAAACAATGACAGATTATCGCCAAATTTGGCGATATTTCGCCAAAACTCGCCAAGAACGATGACAGACGGCGAGATTTTGGGAATGTACCAAACAATGACTGTCTACAGTTGTATTATATTGAAGATGTCCATAGACATTAAAGTACTGAAATTCTTTTCGGTGGTCCTGTAAATAAACTCTCCAGTAGATTGGAACCAAAAATCGAGATGCACAACTAGATGTTACAACATTCTTATATATGAAATTTCATAATAGTTTTTGAGATTTTAGAGTTAAATATGCACACACGTACACCAAAAGTCGCCAAGCTTGGCGACTTTTGGCATAGTTCTTGAGGGAGGCACGTGACCGTGGTCGGACCATTACCTAACTTATGTGGTAGGACGGAATTGTGCTTGAAATGGATGAATGCCCCTAAAATTGCCATTGACCGTAATGCATTGGAAATCTTTTGAGTGTTCCTGTAGCAGAACTATAAATGATAAAGACACTTTTTTAATGGAGAAATTCATTTTCTAACTCTTTACAGCATATATCACTTCTGAGTCGTTTGAAATAGCCCAATACCTCTAAAAAACGCTTTGATGAATTTCGGCCCATAGAGCGTAATGTATTTCGAATCTTTTGGGCGGTTGTGTAGATAAACTATCCAGTCGAATGGAACCGAAAGGGGAGGTGCACAACTAGATGTTACAGCAATCCTAAATATAAAGTTTCAACATTCTACGCCCAATAGTTTTTGAGATATGCGAGTTTAATGAATTTCGGCCCATTGAGCGTAATGTAACTTAATGTTTTGGACAGTCCTGTAGATCGGGGCCTTCGCTATTAGTAACGGGCCTGCGCGTGTATTTCGATGAGTCATCCAAACAGGCCTACGGATGCTCGCGTCTTCCCGTATACATCAAGCAATTTTTAAGCTTTCCGATGCTTTGAAACGTTATTAAATGTAGTTTTAAGTAGTGATTGTGTTACTAATTCAAGTACGAACTCATTAACAGTTTCTTTACTATGATACACGCGGACATTAAAGTAAATAGATGCATGTAATTTGAAGGAAAAACAAAGTAGTGCTCACTCTCATGAAGCATTATTTTAGCTTGAATTTTAATATACATGAAAAAATTAAGCTGACTTTTAGTATACATTAAAGTAAACGAATACACAAATGATACAGACATTTTTATGCATTTCTTTATACTGAATGTTTAAGTTTCACATTTTCAAAGCAGTTACAACCATTATTACTTTTAAAATAAATTTAACTAGTAGTTATTAAATTTTCATTTATTAAATATTGCTCGGTTAATATATTAACAAAATATTTGACGAGGAGCTGAAATAGAATTTAAAATATTTGATATTTTCAATTCACGTATACAAAATTTAAGCACTGATATACTATTTAATTTTTAATCTTTTGTAAGGCGTAGGTATCAGAAGAATGTTTGCTATAATTATAAGTACAACCTGTGCACTGCATGTCCTTGGTATTTACATGAAAAATAATGTAAATTAATTTAACGAGAAACATTTAGAATGAATTACAAAATAAAGGGTGTTCCATAAATAGTAGTACGAACTTAAAGGGGAGATAAAATATATCAAAAGGATTAAGAATAACGTAACAGTGTATGATAAAACACGTTTGTTAACTGTTTTTATTTTGGTTAGTTCAAATGAGTTTATTTATCGAAAATTTTACCATTCGAAATGAAAATGATTTATAATTTTCAGTGTTAGTTCCATATATTTTTTCTTCTCCAAAGAAAAATAATAAATTTTAGAAAACCATACTAGGAAATACCACTAATATTCCAACACCTCTTTTTTTAAGTTATTATTAACTGGCGATTGAAAACAAATGTTTTCGTCCCTGCATTGCTGTATATTAGGGTTGTAGCTTTAAAAATAAACTGCTCGAAGGACTTTGAATACAAATTAAGATAAACTAACAGCTCTAGGACTTGAAAAATTTCAAGATCCCTTTTCACAAGTTGCGCTAAACACTGTAGTAAACTAAAAACAAACGATCCCTGAATTAATTACTTTTTATTATAGCCATTATCTAAATGGAACTTTGAATTTGAGTATAATGAACGCTTATACAAAATATTAACTTCAATTAAAGTTTCTACATAAACATGTGCAAAAATTAATAACATATTTTACAGTACTTCTGCACTGAAACCAATATCCCACATTTAGTGCATTTATAATAAATGATAAATGACATTTTCAACTGAAAGATTTAAACAGATAAGAATGTCTAACTAGTATTACAACGCACACGCTTATTTACTAGAATAATAAACTACCCAAGTTAAACAATTTCAGGTTAAAATAATTTATAAATAACACATGAATATTAATTCACAAAACATGCTTTATATCCTATAAATTTGTAGGATTTCTAAATACAAGTGTACACTTACCTTTACATTCAGAACTTAAAGTTCGAATTCTATGATTGAATTCTTTGATTTATTTCCATAAAAAAAGCGCAATCTTCAAAAAATTATTACCTACATCTAAAACACCTCGTCATTAAGTCATTATGACAAAACTATAACAAAATTGTTTTTTAATTATAAAATAAATTAACGTTTATAATCCCAAATCGCATGCAATCGAACAGCGCAAATGTAAATATTAGGCCTCAATGATTCAGTGATTTCTTCCGATGGCAACGAAGAAGCAGGCCCGGTTGCTAATAACGACGGCCCCGTGTAGATAAACTATCCAGTCGAATGGAACCAAAAGGGGAGGTGCACAACTAGATGTTACAACTATCCAAAATATGAAGTTTCGACATTCTACGCCTAATAGCTTTTGAGTTAGGCGAGTTTAATGAATTTCGGCCCATAGAGCGTAATGTATTTCGAATCTTTTGGGCGGTCCTGTACATAAACTATCCATTCGATTGCCACCAAAAGGGGAGGTGCATAAATAGATCATAGAACAATCCTAAATATCAAATATCAGCATTCTACGACCAATAGTTTTTGAGATATGCGAGTTACATACATACGTACGTACGTACGTACAGACGGCATGGAAAAACTGGCCACAGTAGACTCGCCGCTGGTCAAAATGAGTTGCAGACGCGTTAATATGATCGTGCATGCTAGCCTACGATGAGATGCATCGAAAAAATTTTTAAAAGTAAATTTAGATGTAGTCAAAATCGGTTTTTTTGTCGAAATTTGGCCCCCAAAATTTTTCGGGATCACATTACTTCATTATACTACGTACAAGGAAGTAAAAATAATAATTAATTACTTTTTCATTAATTAAAAAATTGAATCATTTGTAAATTAAAAAATTATATAATGTCGAATATAAAAATAGGCCATTTTAAGTATGCTTAATCAGGGTGAATGTAGAAAAAATACTGAGTCTGTAAAAATATTTTTTACGTGTGTTAAGCTGCTTAAAGGAACCACATACAAAAAATAATTACTTTTAGTCTGTTAATCAATTAAATTTCCTAATAAACCTGGAAAGCTTTTGGTAGCATTAATGTAAAGAGAAAAGGCCATTGTATTGATATGCAAAATCTCTTACGTGTAAATACATTATTTATGTACATATGGAATCATATACATGAAAGCACATTTTTCGATTTTCATCACTTTTAAAGGGTACAAACCCCTTAAATACTTTTATAAAAACATGGTAAAAATAACCCAATTTAAACCTTTTGTGGCATAAGACAATGTTTCAGAAATTAATATCTATTTCAAATCACATCTAAAAGTATCATGTTTCTTCAATTATTCTCCACACTCCCGCCATCTCTTTATACAAAAAAAAAAAGTCCCATTAATTCTTTGTATATTAAAGTAGTCCTTAGAAATATTAATACAATTTCTTTTAAATAATTGATGTACATTCAGTTTGATATGGGATCATATAAGAATCAATTAAAGAATTAATAAACCTTTAGTTAATTGAAAGTTATTAAAACATGCCACTACATTTGAAATTGATTGCTCGCTTTTTTATAGAACCGATAAAAAACGATTTATCCTTTTAATATTCTTAATGTACAAAAAAAAAATCATACATATTTAATTATCAAGATCAAGCTGGAAATTAATAACTCTCAGTTTTTTGTAAGTATACACATACTGCATTTACATTTTCATGGACATTTAATTTGCTTTCATGAACGGAGGGGGGTGGGGTGGGGGAGAATTGAAAGCAAGATTTAATACGTGTCTTGCTTAGTTTTTCGATACATTTTAAGAGTTTTTTCTAGTTTGCAAGCACTGCTAATGAAGTTGACGTTTCTATTAAAACGTATACGTAGAAAATGTATTTAATAAGTTAATTAACAAGATTCGTAGTTTTGGAAAGTTGTTAATTTTTTTGCAGTTTATGTGCAGTGTTGCCAGTTTAAGGTATTTTTTGCTGCTTTCATTGTATTGAGTGGCCGAGCGATTTCTATCTTAATCTAACATACAGTGCTGGCTGCGAGTAAATTACTGTTAAACTTGATGAGCAAAACAATCAATTGTATAGGCATATGTGTTGTTTGGAAGTGGTTTGTTTGTAAAATATGTTGTTCATATACGTCTTTAAATTCCGATTTGTTCCAGATAATACTTGCTAGGCTTGGCGCAGCAGCTCTTCTAATGCCAATTCTGTTCTAGAAGCTCTACTGTCATAAGTGTTGGATCTTCCATTGCCTTGACACAAGAGACTGCTCTGTTGTTGCAATTTTAATTAATAAAATATTGTTATAGTTTTTGAAGCAAAAAGAAAATTGGATATAGGTGGTTGTTGAGCCTTCATTAATTCTTCGAATAATTCCGGTAAAAGCCACAAAATGTTCAGTTTTCCTTCTGAAATCAAAAGAAAAATGAACTGTCGTAAAGATGCTTTAGGACTACGTGCTCAGCTTTGTATTGCAATGTTAAAGAGGCGAAAAAAATCTTACACACGGCGACCTGAAAATGGTAGCCATGCGTCAGCGTGCATGATGTGGGGACTCTACCCGATAGACCATCCAGTATTTAATGGATTAATTTTAGTTGTAGAGATTTTTTGATTTAGTATATTTAAATGTTTTTTCTCAAAATTTTCTCAAACTTTTAAGACCAGGTCTCTCGTACTTCAGAAAAGAAAAAGAAATATTAGTGTGTTAATATCGCTAGATGGGACATTCGTGTAGATAGAAAGTAGAGCTTAAAAAAATGAATCAGATGTGAAACTTTAGTTGCGTTTATCCACTACTGTAGTGTAAGATTCATTAGGACTATTTTTAGAATTAGTGCCTGTGAGTGTGATGCTTCTGCTTTTATATGAAGTATGCACTATGCTCACTAAAGTTCCTTGTTACCCTCTAAATTTCGGAATGGCTACTATTTTTATAAACTTGGTATCTAGGTATAGGAAAATGGATATGCGCTACCACCGAATGAGACCGCTCACAGCGTCACCTGGTGGAAAACTGCGGAGTTAGCTTTCGTATCTCGAAAACGGTATGTCCCTATGTCCTCTCGCTGTGTATTCACAATGCTACCCTTCAGAGAAGTCGCTTTGGGACAGTTTTGCGACAGCGAAAAAATTCGGGGAAAAAGAGTTACCGAGAACATGCACTAGATGGCAGCACCAAACTCTCAGGTAAGGAAACGCTCAGTACCACTATCGAACCCTTGACACACTCGTTCATTGGCCAGCACGTTACCTCAGCGCTGTGATTATCTTACCCTGATTGCTTTAAAAATAAACTGATTGCTGCAAAAGTTAGTTCCGGCATGGCTTGTTTTGGAAATTTAGAACTTTTATGGAGTATTTTATAAATGGAGGGAAAATACCATAACCGTTATGTCAAAAGAAAAAAAATAGAAAGAGGAAACAGCATTCGTTTCAATGGATTATCACAGAATGTTTTCAACACACTGCAAAATTTTCTGAATGGATTTGATGCATGGAAGAACTTCAAAATGATTATTGTGACAAAACAACAGGAAAAACTGGACAAGTTACTGGAATTGTTAAAAATTAAAAAATTGCAATGATTACAAAATTGACTGGTAGCATCATATTTTTGATAGAATTGTAAAACACATATTAAAGGTCTTAATTCCACCGAGTCAACTTTTAACGAATTTGTGGACTGATAAAACAACACAATGTCTTGCAGCAATCGTACAAGCCAGAAAGTGAAATGATTACTGCTCCAAATCCATGCTGGCGAGATTATTTTCGATTTCTGTATGAGTTATGTAGAGAATTTCATTTCCTTAAAGAAACTGGTGGAAGCCCTGTAACTAAATGGTGAGGGTTGCTGTCTTTCACACTGCTAGTTGGAATTCACATGCTACATAACCTCTTATTTCGTACTTCTTCATTCTTCAATATAGAATATCACTGGAAATAGTGTGAGCTTTCATCTCCACAACAGAGCTGGAATCTCTGCTTTCCTGCCATATTTAATGCAGAAATTCACCAGCAATTGATGGATGGTACCTCAAAATTAAGTTGCGCTGCAGCGATGAAACGCTTTGTAACTCACTGGTTTGCTGATAGATCCGTCGTAGGTGTAACACATGCAAATATTTGGCCGAAATGTGATGTGAAATTAAGAACTGTACCAAAAATGCAAAACATATAAATATTTGAATCTGAAATTTATTTTAACAAATAAGTTTTGACTGTTCTAAAAATAACTTGAGTTACAACTTTCGTTGTCGTTGGTGTGGAACATTCTTTATGAATTGACCAAAATAATTGTCATTTTCTGAATCCGCATTAAAAAGTTTATCAACATCCACTACAGGCATTTTTTTTTTTTTTGTCATAACCCTAATGCCCATGTGTCTGAGTTTTGGGTATTAAAAACAGACTCACGGGCGAAAGTGCACTCGTCCGTAAACAGAACATGTGCAACGAAATCCGGTTGCACTGTTTTCTGTTGGAGGTAAAAACCTGCGAAATCGACACGTGGCTGATAGTCCGCAGGTGACAATGCTTGTACCTTCTGCGTACGATAGGGGTGCATCCTTCCACCGTCGCACATGGCCGTTATTTTGGGTACGTTTAGAGCACGGGAAACCGATCGTGTGCTACATCCCGGTCGATCTGCCACCCTACGCAGAATGTTCTCTGCAACTTGCGGCGGCCTGATCATCCTTTCAAGTCCTGCATCTCGCTTAGTTACGGTGAAGGATCCGTTTCACACAACCATCCATGCAAGTGCTCGTGTTTTTCGACCTGGAGTGGGTCTCATAGGAAAATGGCCCCGCTAAAGTCTCTGAGCCTCACTGGCATCCCCGTCAGCTGCATCTGCCTCACTGGCATCCCCGTCAGCTGCATCTTACACGAAGTGCATATCCGCCATTCCGTGGTTTCTACAACCAGCGATCCACGAAAGAAAATGTATTTGGAGGCGAGGACAGACTCTTTCATACCATTTAAAACGCCACCTTTTGGCGTTCAAGTTTCTTTGCGTTCCGCCCATACTTCCTATGACAAAATTTGTTCGTGTAGATCAGGGATGGGCAAACTATGTCCCGCGGGCCAAAACCGGCCCGCCGGAAGGCTTTATCTGGCCCGCGGATGGAATTTTAATTTCCCGGTCCGACAGAAATTGAAATAATACATATATTTATATATTATATATCCATATTAAGAATTATGAAGGTGGCTTGAAAAAAGTGCATTTTGAGTTGGAACGCAGATTTCAAGATTTCAGAGCCATTCAAACAGAATTGGATATTTTTACCATGTCTTTCAACGTAAATTGTAAAGCAGTGAGGTCAGATTTGCAGCTCGAATTCTAACAATCATCTCAAGCAGTTGTTTCTAAATATGCCAGAGTTTTACAAATCATCATCGAAAGTAAGTTTCCTAAATTTAATCTATCACGCCCAGAAAATCAGTGCTTTGTTTGCTTCATTTTATATATGTGAACAAGTGTTTTCAACTGTGAACCTTAGAGAGAATTCTTTCAGAAGTAGACTGACAGATGAGCATTTAGCCTCGTTCCTTAGAATCAGTGCATCTCACTTCGAACCTCAATATAAGGAACTTTAAAAAATGAAATCGCAATTTCATTCATCTCATTAACATATTTAAATTGCAATACTTGTATATTGTTTTTAAAATTTTAGAAAAAGTTATCTTGGCCCGCCAAACTTTTTTTTTCGATTTTTGGCCCGCGACCGAAAAAGTTTCCCCATCCCTGGTGTAGATGCATTCTAGCAACTCATAAAGTTTTGGCCACTTTTTAAGTCTCACCCGGTATACAGGTGTATCATAATCAAGAAATTATACGTACTAAAAAGAGTTACATATTGCTGTGGCGCAATAGCTTGCACGCACAGGGACTAAACTACAGTAGATTGTCGTTTAACCGGGATTGATGGGAAATCTCTTGTCCCGGATAAGTGAGTATCCCGGATAATCGAATTTTTTTCAAATTTTGTGGGAAATGTTTGAAAAAATATAGATTATGTAAAATCTTTTATACAGTAGAGCATTAATAATTTAATTAATACGAAAAAAGAATGAATATAAATTTTAATATTATTTAAATTTACAATTAAGTACATTACGAAATATAATGTAGTATATGTTCCCTCACTATTTTATGAAGAATGAAATGATAGAAATCTGTTCTCATTTTTCATTTGCTCTTCATGAATTTTATTACGCAAATTTCTCAGCATTATTTCTTTCAGTACACTTCCATTTTTTTACTTCGAATAATCAAAACGCTTCGTGAAGTGATGCGTCACCATGATCCAATTTCTGATAAATTACATAATTTCCTTCATCCCTTCAGCCCCACTATGGCCGAGTGGATAAGACAGTGAACATGGTAGATGGCAGTGAAGGTCCTGAATTCTGGCCTACCGTGCGGGAGTCGATCAAACCGTCATGACTTTTGGGCGGTTTTCTCCAGATGTAACATGAATACGCTTTAGAGCTTCAATTTCGAACTTCGTTAATCCACTCTTGTGCTGCAGTTTTCAGAACAGTTTCACTCTCTCAAATCTTCTCAGATATTTCTGTGCAGCTCTGTACCATCGTCGTCTTCTGCAGGAATTTCACTTTTTTCATTCGGTAAAATTTGATGAAATTCGATAAAAAATGATTTTTTTAACCGTGGTTGTTTATACTAATATCCATGCATCATCAACATAATAAATTGGGACCGTCCAGAATTAGCCGCAGCCCGGATAATAAGATCCCGGTTAATCGAGAGTCTAATGTGTTACGTTACCCATTCATAAAAAATAAACAAAGTTTAATTAGTACTTAAATGAAAATTTGTACACACCTGAATTTCAACTAGTATTTTTGTAGCTTTTTTACTTCCACACGTAATTTAAAATTACTTACCTTATAAATACTTAAATGAATAATTATGGTACTAGCTAATTATCAGTAACTATGTCTTTTATTTTTAAAATATTGTTATGATACATATTTTCGCATTAAAACTGTAAATATGGGAAAGAATTTATGGAAAAAAATGTGCATAAAAGCTAAGAATGTAAATAAGACCGATAGATAAAATCTTAAAATATGAGTGCACCGAAACTTAAGCCGCCTTTATCTAATATTAATGCAATTTTTTAAACTGTAATAGAAGATTTTATTCTTTACTAGTCATTTATTACCTTTTGAAATACTTTTATTTTGCAAATTTTGCAAGTTGTAAGAAGAAAGCTTTATTTAATGTTTGTTTTATTAAATAATGCGATAATTAATGGTTTTAAGATTTTTTTCTTCTGAAAAAAAAACCCGCTTTGCTTTTAAATCATACGTATTCCTGAAGTTGCAATTTAATATATAATTATCAATCGTGGTTTTTTTTTATCTCTGAAATATTTACTCTTATCTAGAGTAATCCCATAAAATTAAAACATGAGCAAAAAGTACATTTTTCATATTTTTTTCCTATTTTCGATATATTTACAACAGATTTTTAACTATTCGAAATGCACACTTACTGAAATATTTTTTTTTCCTTTTTATTAAAATAAAAACGCATTCAAATGACAAATATTTATGATTTTTAAGAAATTATATAAAATCTCTGTTATTAAGACAATAATTTATTCCTATCTTTTTATAAATCAGCCAGTAATGGAAAATAAAACTAAAATTAATCAATTTCTTAATGGAATATTTTTAAAAAAATGTTTCGCAGCTAAAATAATTAAATTCGCTTGTTAAATATTATAAAAAAAACAATATAAAATGGTAATAAGGTGTGGTCATAGATATGTTAATATAGGTATACAGAGCATCAATATTTAAGAAAAGGTAAGGCCCATCGAAAGGAATCAAGAATCATATAAGAGTGCATTGGGAGACATATCATTTTCATATACTTTGTTAGTACAAGTTGCATCCAAAAAATTCGGTGGATGGTGTTGTAAAATAAAGGAAGCAACAGTTACAAACAAAATACCTTTACTGGCTTTCAAGGTAACCATCGTTAGCTACTACACACTTTTGACATCAGTTTGAAACTGTCAGAAAGTGCTTCTTTTGGAATCGCTCAAAGCGAAGGTGTCACATGCTGTTGGATTTGTTGTCGTTGCCACACGTTGTCATCAAACCGTAGCCCTTTCAAGAGTTCTTTGTGTGTGTGTGGGGGGGGGGGGCAAGAAATCTGAAAGTACCAAATCTGGAGAACATGGAGGATGTATAGGAATCAGTTCAAGAGGCTTATCTACGACAGTTTCCGTTGCCCTTTTGCCTAATTTGAAACAAAACTTGATGTTTGTGGCGGCCCGAGATCGCCTCCGCACACGCAATACCTCAGTCCTTTAAGGCTGGGCTAGTGGGTACTTTTTCCTCGGTTGGCAAGAGCCGAATCTACCATGCGGATTTCGCAGGATGGTAACGAGCTCCCGCCGCACGCTCTCCTTTCTTTGATGAAGCATTTTCTTTCTTGCCTTCAGCGACAGATGGCGCCAGCAACGACCTCATCCGTCCTTGTTGATTCAAAGTCCGCGAAATGCGGCATCAAAGACCACATCAGGTGGCCCACGACACAAAGTCCACAACGCGTGGCAGCAATCTCTCAAAGTCTACAACGCGTGGCACATTCAATAACTCTTGGAACATTGTTTATTAGCCTCAAACTGACTCTCTAGGGGGGGATAGTGTGGCAGCAGGAGATCACCTCTGCGTACACAACACCTCGGCAATTGAAGACCCGGAAAGTAGGTTTCTTTTGCCTAGTTGGAAAGCCAATCATTCTACTACGCGGATTTCTCGGGATCGAATCCAGCTCCCACCACATGCCACACTTCATATTCAAGGAATCGCTCCATTTCACATTGACATGCCTTTTTGCACTGACTGCGTTAAATTGATCACAGCACGCACTTCCATAACTGCCGTCGTTTGGGTGATAGGGGACATTAGTTACCTTGTCTTTCAGTGCGTGTGCGTGAGCGAATCATCCTAAATAGTTCGGTTTTTAAAATACAGGAGCATGCACCGAACTTTTTGAACTCACCTTGTAAATTACTTCTTAAGGGGTGTTGAAGAGTAAATTAGGTTTGTATTCAGTTTTAACGGTTGTTGATTTTCGGGAAAATCGCATCCTTGTAAACAAAATGAGATTAATAAACAAAACAGCTGTAATTAATACAGATCATACAAATAAAGGGACCCTCTCTATTCTTATTCTATATAACCGTATATTAATAATAGTAGAAATAAAATTAATTGCTCCTATAATTGAAGAAATACCAGCTAAATGTAAAGAAAAAATAGCAAAATCAACAGATCTTCCTCCTTCCCCTTTTCGTTAAGTGATATGAATTTTAATTCAGTATTTTTATAAGAAAGATAATTACATTTTGGTAAGCATGGTACGAAAATTCACAAACAGCTTATAGCTCCTCATAAAACTAATTATTAATAAATGCATGAAAACAAATTTTATTGCTGTTGCTATGTAATTTTCAAATGCATGTGTATATTAATAATTAAATCCAAAATTTGAAGGCCTGATAATTTATTTTATAGCTACGCAACTCTGCGTGTTTGTTAAAAATTGGTGATATTGTTGTTGTTGTTGCTAATGCCCTCTGGCAACCGCGTTGCGGTGACAGATCCCCCTATATAGGCAGGCGATGGGCCGAAGGAGCGGCTGCCATTTCAATGAGCTCCAGTGGGAGGAAGTCCGTCTTAGCTCGGGGTCCCGTAATTTTGAACCAATTCGAGAGGAGGGACCAACCCCCTGGAATCGGCACCCCCAAAGGTATCGTTTAACAACTTGGAGGACTTTGGAGCCACGACGGATTTTGCGTGCACCAGCTCCCATTAGCGTACACGGTTCTACACCGGACGGGCCGAGAGGGGGAAGTCCCTCCCAAGCACTGGCCAAGCCAGATGCTGCTTCACTTGCCGTGTTCTTATGGGAACGGAGTTTAGCGCCTAGTCCACTGCGGGACAAATTGGTGATATTCCTCTCCTGAGTGTAGCTCTAAATAGCATATTTTTGCTTGTAAAATTAATGCAAATAAAGCACAGGAATTTTCTTTGTCTAAAAAGTTAAGGAAGTATCGTAATCGTGAAATATTTCAGAAGTCCCGAGTGATCGGCCCCCGTATCACTCGGGAACGAAACTGATCCAGTTAACAAAATATCCAGATGATTGGGAAAAAAAAAAAAAAGCTACGGCAATATTTTTTGGTAACTTCCCTTCACACATTTACCTGGCGTAGGACTGGCGATTGTAGTATTAGTGCATAATCCTACTATATAGTGTTGCGCTGATCTCTGACCCACTGTGTAACCATTCCGGGCAACCACTTAAATATACATATTTTACCGCCATTACTTCAAGAAGATTGAAAAGTTCAAAAAGATTAAAATGCAGAAAAAGCGTAATAATATCTACGCCGTTTGGAAAAACACACAAAATACTGGTGTTAAACGATAAAGTAAATAAAAAACTTTGTAAAAAACACACATAAGAAGTTATAGGTAAGTAGATACGTACGTTTCGACCAAAGATTGTTTTGGTCTTCGTCAGTCAAAGCCCTTCGACACAAAGAACACAGGGAACTGACAAGAGATAAACAAGCAAGCAAGTTGCCACAAGGGACAAAGAAAAGCCGAACAAAACCACGGAGAGGGAAAAAAGGGGGGGAGGGATAAAAAAGGAAAGGAAAGAAGCACAAAAATACAAAAATAAATAAGAATAAAAATAAATTAATAATAAAAAAAAAACACATGAATACAAACACACACACAAAAAAGAGAAATAATAGAAAACAGAACAAACAAAAGAACAAAAAACAAATATAACGTAAAAACACATTTTTTTTAAATATAAAAACCGCGAACAGGACAGCACAATATATATATAATTTTTTTAATAAATAAAAACGTAAAGGAAGGACAGGAACACACGTACACACACTTAAAAAGTAAGAAATAAAAAAAAAGGGGAGGCAAACGAAATAAAAGACTAGGGGGGAAAGGGAACGAAAGAAAAACAAAAAAAGGGGAAGGGTGGAGTAGAGGAAGAAAGTGAATAGAACCTTACAACAGCAGCTTCCAAGCAGAATGAACGAAAGTAACGGAAGAACCATCGTTCACAAGACGTTCTGTGAAGTGCTGGGTAATGGAAAAACCTTCCAAAAAATCAAGATGGGACAAAGACTGAGGAGTGCACAAAATCTTAGCCTTAGAAAACTGAAAACGATGATTGGAATTCCAACAATGTGAGGCAATAGGAGATATATCTTGGCCTCCTCATGTCCTATCTAATCATGCTTACCAGCAAAAACTTTCTGCTTTTTACACTTATGTCTTTCGTGATATCAAAATTTGCTCTGATTCTTCATCTCTTAATAATGAGATTAGTTACTTAAAACCCTTAGCTGTTTCTCGTGGTTTTAGCCCCTCTATTATTGATAAAGCTGTTTCTAAATTTAATAAGCCTAATACTTCTACTAATACTATTAATTTTCACAACGAATTAATTGTTTCTTTTCACCTTTATGCTACAAAATTTCGAAACTTCTCAAAAATTTCGGTTTCAAAGTCATTTTTAAACCTGTTAATAAACTTAAATTTTCTTCCCTTAAAGATCCTATTCCTACTGAGAACCGTCCCAGACAGCACATAAGTTTAAATCAAGCTTGGCATTTCTTTGAATTTGACGTATTAATGCAAGCTTGACAGTTCAATTCAATTTAAGCTTGCAGCAAGCTATCAAAAGTCATTTGAAATGTCAAGCTGGAATACATACTTGATTCAAGCTTGCTATGTCAAGCTTAATGCAAGCTGGGCAAGTGTAAACTAGAACACTTGATTCAAGCTTGCACTAAGCTTACAGCTTGAAATTTTCAAGTTTAATTCAAGTTTATTGACTCGATAAATCAAGCTTGCTGCAAGTTTGCTGTGCTGTCTGGGGTTGGGGTGTTTATTATATTCCTTGTGGATCTTGTGATTTGGGCTATATTGGTCAGACCAGAAGAGCTCTCAAATTTAGGCTCAAAGAGCATGAGAGATATGTTTCTAAGCACGAACTTTCCAAATCTTCTATTGCCTCACATTGTAGGAATTCCAATCATCGTTTTCAGTTTTCTAAGGCTAAGATTTTGTGCATTCCTCAGTCTTTGTCCCATTTTGATTTTTTGGAAGGTTTTTCCATTTCCCAGCACTTAGAACGTCTAGTGAACGATGGTTCTTCCGTTCCTTTCGTTCATTCTGCTTGGAAGCTGCTGTTGTAAGGTTCTATTCACTTTCTTCCTCTACTCCCCCCTTCCCCTTTGTTCTTTTTCTTTCGTTCCCTTTCCCCCCTAGTCTTTTATTCCGTTTGCCCCCCCTTTTTTTTTTCTTCTTTTTAAGTGCGTGTACGTGTGTTCCTGTCCTTCCTTTACGTTTCTATTTATTAAAAAAAATTCTGTTTTATGTTATATTTGTTTTTTGTTCTTTTGTTTGTTCTGTTTTCTATTATTTCTCTTTTTTGTGTGTGTGTTTGTATTCATGTGTTTTTTTTTATTATTATTAATTTTTTTTTTATTCTTATTTATTTTTGTATTTTTGTGCTTCTTTCCTTTCCTTTTTTATCCCTTTCCCCCCCCCTTTTCCCCTCTCCGTGGTTTTGTTCGGCTTTTCTTTGTCCCTTGTGGCAACTTGCTTGCTTGTTTATCTCTTTTCAGTTCCCTGTGTTCCTTGTGTCGAAGGGGTTTGACTGACGAAGACTAGAACAATTTTTGGTCGAAACGTACGTATCTACCTACCTATAACTTCTTATGTGTGTTTTTTACTAAGTTTTCTATTTACTTTACGCCGTTTATACGATCCGCTTTAAATTTTTCATTAATTATGATAAAAATATAAAAAAACAATCTGTGCTACTTTAAAAATCTGAAAATCCACCGGTTCCCTAATTTTTAAGCGATATTTTGCTATTTTCAGCTCCATTTTATTTCCGAGAGTAAAAAAAAAGTGAATCATTTGCGTGACAAAATGAGCTGTTGCAATCGATATGACGTCACATTCATCACGGTCATCAAGCTTTGAAAGGAAAGTGTGATTGCACTTCGTTTAAAATAGTTTCTCCCGATTACATAGTTATTTTTTTCCCCACAAATAATTGTCTGCATGGATCTGTACACGAAACGAAATCTTTCGAATGCCAAAATGGAAATGCTTTCGAATGTTTCTGCGCGTTTCCGGACGAGCATGAAATTCAACGTGGGTCTGTAATAAAAATTTAATACGAACTTACTTATTTTAGGTGGACGAAGATTAAATATATTGAGCGTTGACATATTTTCGTCAAATTTTTTTTTCTAGCGGCCGTTGTAATTGACTTCACAACGGGCTTTGCTTTCTAGTTTAGCATATTTAAAATGAAGTGTTTAAAATTTTTAAGCTAAATAAAATTTTATTTTTTTATAAAATAGGTACAAAGTTATAAATAAAACACACATAGAAATTATTGTATGTATGTACACGGATGTTATAAGAAAGACTTTGCCAATATGTGAACCTGTACCAGCTACCTTTCGTTACACGGATCGAGATGAAATTTGAGATACAGTTACTCCATAGTTATGAGTTTTAGATTCTGTGAACGGCAAGAAAGTGACTACGTTTATAGATACAGAAACTAGAAATCTTGAATGGGAATGCCCCCTTTTTCCCATCGCAAAATTCTCAGCACATGTGAAACCCCTAAAGTGTGTTGGAACGGTACTTGTATTACAAAAAAGAAACGCACTATGCGCGCACCAAAAAAAGACAGAAAGAAAAACTCTGCGAATCGCTAATAAAAATAATTTTTATTTGGATTACTTTTTTTTTGAGAAGGCGTAAAAAAAGCCTAGTCCTTGGCTAGCCTAGTTGATCGATCCGGTTAATCCGCACTACTTAGTTTTCTACAATAAATAAATAAATGAATGAATACTAATTTTGACAATTCCTGAATACTTTTTTCCCTTGACAAATTATTGGATGACGTATTACGCATTTATGCATATACAATCCAGTTTCAAAATTTTTACGTGACATAACTGCAAGACCAACTGTTGTAATATATGTAGCTGTGTAACTTCCTTTTGGATTCAAATTGGATGGGTCGTTCATTTATACAAGATCACACAAAAGACTTTCAATACATACTTTAAAGCCATTGGTTGGCCTATGTCCAAAATTTTTTCAACAATTACGGAGTATGACGACGGTTAGGGATAATATCGCTAAATTTGCAGCCAAAAATAAGTGCCCAAAACGGAACCAACTTTCGTAATAACTCCCGCACCTGGCTAGAAATTGCCCACCTTGATGTTATTGAAATGCCGTATCTCTTATTGAAATAAGTTTAAATAAAATGCATTTAATTAACGTAAGAAAGTCAGGTGGTCAGATTTTTTAATGATACATAAACTAGTTTCGATGGGCAGCATTGCATTACTTTTTGAGCCGTAAAAACGTATAATTTTGGTTTATTTGAAACGTAAGAATATTTGTAAAATATAATTTGTACAATACCTGTAAATAAAGCGTTATATACTTGAGTTCTTTTATATGCTGCTGTAAAAGAACTATTAATTCTATTTTTACCTTTTTCAAAAGGGTGTATGGTACAGGACAGAGTAATAGCATATATGAATATCGAAGCTGTACAGCTAATAGATTACGAACGGACAGACGAACCGAAATTATAACATATTTAACAGGAAACAGTAAGCTGCACTATCTTTAAATGCACCACAGTAAGATGCTCCACAGTAATAGCTCCTAGGAGTACACTTTTAATTTTGGCTCCCGTTTCTATGGAACCATAAAGGATATTGGCACCGACATGAACACGGCGTCAGAGGCACGTGCTCCACCCCCCACCCTCTACTTACGACCCTCAATGCAAAAATATCAGTGAGTCCGGCCATCGCTGTTGGGAGGACTTTCACCAAAATATGCTGCTCTCTTTGCTAAACTAATAAAAACATCGGTGGATCCGGTGATAGCTGTAATTTAAAAAAAATTGGAACTGTCAGACGTGAAATTCACCACTTTTGATTTTATTGTTAACCGTGCATATTACCACTTATGATTTTGTTGTTAGCTGTGCGACTAATCAATACTTACCTAAACATTATTGCTGAACGTTAAAAGTAAACAAATAAAAAAATATTCTTGCAAAAATTCGAACTTCTGTGATTTTTAAAATGATTCATATTCAGCGGAAATCCAAGCATGATTTCAAATTTAAAAAGAAAAAGAAAATAAATCCCTCATGTCTTATTGATTCGTATGCAGTTTAAAAACTACTATCTAAATACCAACTTCAATAAAATCATTAATGCAGTTTTCAGTTATTCGGAAAAATATTACAAAACTGCCATCAAGAAACTAATTATAACTAAACAGTTTCCATTTTTCATGACAAAACATTCCAAAACTCGTCTCAATTACATCGCACGAAGCAGAAATATTTCTACTTCTAAATTCAGTAACCCGTTTCTTTCTGCAGGGGCATCGCCATTTCAAAGCTTTTAAGCAAATAGATTCTGAAGATAAGTTTGCTTGCCCATTCATTAAAATGAAAATTCCAAATTAAAACAAAATGATACGGAAATTTGTTTCTCGGAATTTAATGCTTCAGCTGATATTTAAATTTGGAAAGGAAAAAAAAAAAGCTTAAATTTAAATCAATGTGCGTTGGAGCCTAAAAATTTCGTATTCAAAACGTTTCCCATTGAATTTTCGCTTGTGTGGCTTTAAAAGATATTGATACGAATTTGATTTTGTTGAAAATGTGCAGCGGACAATTTCGAACTACAGGAACGTAGTAATTAGATGATAAACGACACATACTTTTTTTAAAATATAGCACATTTAAGAAATGCGCAGTTTACTTAAAAAAAAAAAAAAAAAAAAAACGAAAAAGAAGAAAATGAAAAAAGAAAGAAACACAGTATATGTTTCACATGACTTTCTTGTACGCCTATTGAGTTACATACTTTTTATGGTGCCCTTCATTAAACACTTATTCCATTTGTTACTGATGCACGATTTGTCAATAATAGTAAAGTTTCAGGACTTCTAGTCAAATATCTAGTCAAAATATAATATCTTTTAAGATATTATAAGCTGGGTTCAGTTTTCGAAGTGTATTTTTGGCGCCAAATTTTGTAATATTTCACCAAAAGTTATCGAGAGAGTTGTCAACCCAAAAAATGATTTACCGTAGATTTTTAATGTAATGAACATGGCCAGAGACCTTAATGTATCGTGAGTCTTTTCAGTGACCCTTTAATGAACTATCCAGCCGATTGCGATCAAAAAGCGGGGTGCAGAACTAGATGTTACAGCAGTCCTACATGCGAAATTTCATCATCGTACGGCTAGTCGTTTTTGAATTATGGGAGTTACATACATACCTATGTACAGACGTCAAGCGAAAACTAGACAAAATTCCCCTTTCATGCATGCGTATGTACGTGCAGAAGTCACTTAGTACCTCATCAAAGTAAAATCAGGGATTTTCAGAACAGATTTTTTTCGTTAGAATCTGAACACTGAAGTTTTTCTCGATTACAATATTCCTTTTTCTTTGTAAGATCTGGTATTTACGTGAAATCTGATTTTTTTCCCCTAATGCACAAGAAATGAGAAAAAAAAAACTTATTAAAATATTGAAGAGTACGACACATAGTCAAGGTGGTGTAGGTCCATAGATTCTTTTTTTTTCTTTTTGTCACACAGGGTGCAGGTAGACTCATCGAGAATGGCACTACGACAAGATGAGCTGTCCGGCATTCGTGTCCTAAAAGTAGTCAAAGATAAACCGTATTGGTTTATCAGGTACATCAAAAATCCTTTTTTTTTCATATTTGGGCTCTACCATGGTCGAGTGGATAAGATACTGAACATGGTAGATGGCTGGAGTGTGGAGTGTGGAGGTCTAGAGTTTGGTCCTATCGAGCGACTTGATCGATCTAGCTGTGAATACAGATAAGAACATCTTAAAAAGTCCTCCGTCGAGACATCCACGATCGGCAGATACCCAACCTGTAGGTTTTCACTGAACACAAAATATTTTTTTCCAGATTTGGCTTCAATTTTAAAATGCAGATCATCCTGGCCCGGTGACTGCACATACGTAGCCTTATAAAAAGTTTTGAGGTCAGAAAAAGGGTTTCTCGTTCTGTCCAATTTGACAAACGGCACCCTTTTCAGCAAGAAAACCTGCCTAATCGTTACTGCCCACTGTAAAAAAAAAAAATAATAATTTGTGAAAGTAAAAAATCCGGAAAATTTACTGGTAAATGGGATGCCAGTACTATTTCCGTATATTTACGAAATTTTATTCCTGTAAATTCCAGTAGAAATTCTGTTCCAGTAAGACAACGACACTTGATATACGAAAATTGTCCTGCATTCAAATATAAACGGAGAATTTCCGTAAAATTTTACGGAACGTTTCCTGTAATTGTACCTCCCCCCTTTTAAGTGCGCAAATTACAACGGCCAGGGATCCACTGCAAAATAGCATTTTTATGGCCAGACCTTAAGAAAATTAGCATCTCTTGACCAGGGGAAATTTCACTTGATAGTGGAGCCTGAAAAAAACTGATAAATGTGGTAATAAAACTAGATTTTCAAATGAAACCTGAACATCAGCAAAGGGAATTTTACGTCTCCGCCACTTGGAGGGTTAAAAGCAAACTACAAAATCGGAAACTCATCGCATGTTTAAGGAAGTGAGTGAAACAATAAAATAAAATAAAAATTTAACGTTATTGCACTATAGTCCCACTTTGCAGAAAGAAATGCTGGGAAACCATTTTTCATTCCCGTAAATGGTCTGTTTTTTAGGAACATTCCAGACGTAAAATTTAATTAAGCGCACCTTCCATTTCATCGTTTAAACCAGTTTAATCTCAATTACTACGTGCAGCAGTGTATAATTTAATTTTACAATCGTTCTTCGTCCTTCTTACGCCATAAAACATGTTTATGCCTAAATTTAATTAGTTTTACTGAGAATACTCCGAGCTATACGAGTCTGCTTCCCAGCATTAATTAATAATACTGATTATATAACCCTCTCTCTCTTTTGAGAGTTATATACAGGTATCTCCTTCCCCCACAACGGCTTTGAATTAAACGTAAGTTGTAAAACAGAGCCATCAATTTTCTGCTCCGGCATAATTCCAATAAGTATTGCTGGTCGTATATTAATGGACTTAAAGCGTACCCAAAGAATGTTAATTTATCATAACAGTGAGTTAATGTGAACTATAGAAATACATAGATGAATACATGTTATACTCCCTTTAAAAATGAATCAATTTTTTTTAAAAATTTGATTGCCTCTCCCCTTGTTATGCATCAAATGCATGAATGTTTCATTAAATATGTACCGATTACTTGAAAAGTCTTCGCAAACTTTAACAAATTCATTAAAAGAAGAACAAACAATGGTAAAAATTTTGCTGTTTGTTCGAATATATCAGACAGAAATCGGATTTGTTTTGCTGACGGAAAAAACAAAAAGTAAAAAAAAAAAAAAACAGTAGTTCATAAAGTTTCCGACACTCATAATTATAATATCAAGATAAAGTTTCCGATACCTTAAGGAAAAGAAAGAAAGAACTTCGCTCTACCTTTAATTTATTCATGCAAGCCGCACTTTCTTATTATTTGTTTGCTCATTTTTTATGAATTTTTGAAGTTTACGAACTTTTGAAACTTTTATACATATGCGATCCATTTTGATTTACATTTAATTCATTTTGACAAATTTTGTCGTACGTACGAATGTAAATTCCATAATTCATAACACGATTATCCACAGAATGTGGAAATTTTGTGTTAAAATTTTTGTGTTAAATTTTTTTCTAGTTCTTCACTTCCATTTCTGATTGCAATCGACTGGGTAGTTTATTGGCAAAAGTCACTCAAAATGCTCTCAGTACATTAAGGTCTATGGACATCTACAAGACATTCAATGTATGGTCAATCATTGTACGGGCCATGCCCATAATCTCGCCAACTGTCTCTAAAAATGGCGACTTTAGACGAAATATTGCCCAATTTTCCGCGAAAAAGAAACTGACCCAACTTCGTGATATTTCTTTATTTCGCTAGAAATCGGCAGACCTTAATATTATTGAATTACCCTATTTCAATGAAATAAGTCAAAAATGTATATAATTTAAAAAACTTACAGGGAAGTCATGTCGAGTCCGTTCACGCCAGATTCTTTTCCACGTTGTTATTAATTTGCTTTTGTGTCTGGTAAAAAGATCGCAATCGATTTTAAACAAGTTTCTCGATGAGCTAGAGACTTATTACTATATTACTTGCATTCTTGTCTGTCTGTTTCGTCTGTTAGGAGGCTTTTGCATCAGTTGCCGTTATAGGTGCTCCCATAATAAAATCGCGAACACTTCCGGCCTTAATAGTAGACAATGCGTGAATGCCAATTGCACGCCATTGGAAGAAAACCAATAAATATAATCACACCAATAAATGAAAGGGAAAAGGAGAAGTACAGATAAATTGAACTTCGATACTTACAATTCAGCGGCTGGTCAATGTTAAAATCATTCATCTCTCGGAAATCTGCAAACACGAAAGCAATGTAATAAATAGATCAATAAATGTCGGATTATATGTTCAGCGAAAAGTTTTCTTTTCCACTGAAAGTCAAAGTATTAATGAGAGTTAATAGATATGTCTTGAAGATAAAAGATATGTCAACACACAATACCTGTGTTCCAGACACTTGTCCGGCTTTGAAAGGGGAGTGATGTTTGTAGACGGTTTATGTCTATCACACAACAGATTAGGATTACGGAAATCAATCAAGGAAAAGTTTGAACGACAGACAGTAGTACATATTCTAAGGATACAATGTACAAGGGACATTTTGGACAGATTACTTGACATAAATTAAGATTTTCGAGTGGCTTTTATTCTGTACGGTGTGATTACAGGTGACTTAACGGGTTCAGAAGTATTATAGGTGCAGAAATTAACTTCTTAACCATTTGTACAAAAGACTGTAGAACTGTAAATGCTGCATAGACTAATTTTGATGATGAGCTAAACAACGAATATTCATTTTGTTGGTACAAGTTGGTATCATCCCTTTTTTGCACGGTTTCTTTTGGTAATGGCACGGTTTCTTTGGATAAATGACATGATATGGCAATGAGTTTTCGTTGTTTACCTGTACCTGTTATTTTGACGGGAAATTTCCATTTTCGTTTCATGTTTCTTAGTATTATTGTATTTAGTGCTGAGTAAATTAGGTTTGTTATAATATTTATTAATTGCTTTTGAAATTTGTTGTTAGTATAATTAGTCAAATCAAATAAAAAAACGGGGGGGTTGAGGTACAGAGGGCAGAGCCCGTCTCATAAAGTACATAAAGTAAATATCAACTGAAAGACTAGTGAGTAATAAATCGATAGATATAAAACACAAATTTATACATCCCTGTCTTAAAGAAGAAGGGGTATACTATGTTAGAATGAATGGCAACATTAATTTGTCTCCAAGCAGGAGCAAAGCCAAAAAGGACTATACCAAAGTTCTCCATCTTTGCTTTGTTTGGAATAGGCAAATTTCTCTACAATACGCTTTGAACAATGACTGCCCATTAGGGTGGTCACAAGAAATCAACTATCGAATTTTTGGGGCGGCACCCCCAAAAAAGTTGCCAATAGGCTCAAAAATGAGATTGGTAAAGTTTCAGCTCATTTGCATAATATTAACCTGTGCCGCATTGAGGTTAATGCTTAGAAAAATCGCGGTTCTTCGCAAAAAAAGCAGTCTTTCCATCATAAAATGAATAAAATTGAGTCTAGAAACATGATGTTCTCGTTTCAGAAGAAAACTTCCCGCCTTGATGAGTCACACATCACTTTTATGTAAAAACTTACAGATTTGACCCTCCAAGCGGTTGTGATGTCAAATTCCGTCCACTTTATTCCAGTTTTCACTGCAGTACATCTATAATAATATATCAGTTGTAACACTGAGATATCATAAAATATGTTTGATGTTAAAGCTCGTATTTAATTTAGAAGCCTTTTTTTTAAATAATTGCAAACCTTCCTGTTAAAAATTTTAATTTTTTTATAATTTAAAAATTTTATTTCTTTTATAATTTAAAAATTGCATGAAAATTTTACCTTGGAAACAACTTTAGATTATTTGCCCATTTCCAAAACGCTCAGAGGGTAACATTCGGATCATATCTAGTCCTAAAAAAAGCACATATCTACGCTTTTTTTCAGGACTAGATACGATCCGAATCCTAAAAGTTGGCTTTTTTATGAAAGTTCAAAAAATTATATTTCGTCTTTATCCTCCTTTTGTTTTTTCTTTCTTTTTTGTGTACAAAATATAGGTTTGTAATTTAAAAAAAATCTAAAATTAAAAAAAAAATGAAATTTAAGTAAAAGAATTAACAGAAAATAAGGTCAAAGAAGGCATAAAATTGAGAACGACTAACGTTTAGATATATTTGATTATTAAAGTTATGTTTCTAAGAGGAAGCACATTATAAAAAAATATTTTTGTTTACAATTTTTTGTATATTAAAATTAAATCTAAAAAACATTACTGTTCGAGATGAAATAGAAAAATTAACTTCTTTGTTCAATAAATGATCCACTTCGTTGAAACATTGTTGCTCTTACATCTTCATCATCATCATTTTTTTCAAGTGCAATTAATTTTACAGCCATGTGTATTTTGACTTTTTTGCCCAAGTTTCATCAAAAAATGAAATGCAACTTGCTCCAAGTTAAGATACCAAATATGGCTTATCATTTTATAGATCTTTGTTTGCAGATATTTTTAGTATTGCAAAAATTTTATCAAATTTTTAGTATTGCAATAATTTTAAGTCTTGATGGGGACTAAAACCTGAGTGGGAGTGTTGAACCACGCCTTTACATGAATATTTATTATAAATAAACAAATGTCTGTAATACCTCCTTTTCTAAATCTCTTAATGAGACTTGATGTCTGAAAAAGAAGTATTTTGAGACAATAAATTGTCTTTGACATCCACCTGGCAAAATGAACAGCACCAGGTACTCTGAAAGAAATGTCTATTTGGGGAGACTCCTATAAAAAATAAAGAATGTTGGGTTAATTCTTTATAGTTATCACTAAGCTGTTGATTTCTTAAATGTGCTGCAAGAAAATTTGAAATTTCTTCCAAATTTTGCGTTGTTAATGTAATAGTTTCATCTTCAATAGCAGTTTTGTACTTTGAATTATCCAACTTAGACCACCCTCAAAAAAAAATATCTGGATGAAGAGCAGAGCTTCGCCCACTTTGCAATGAAAACAGATTTTAGGATGATTTTTAAAAAATGATTGCGACAAGGTAAATATAGAAGATGTCGATCCAGTAATTGCTGCAGAAAAAAATGCACGTTCCCCTAAAGCAACAAGTGGTATCAAAACACATTGCCTGAATTTTACCAACTTCCTCCCATTCTTCAACTGCTGTAAATACAGCTTTTGCCTAAGAGTTATATTATTTTCAAGCTGAGGAACTTCTATTAACTATACTTCGTCGCCACAGCTAATTAAAATCACTATTTTCTCTACATTTTCTTTATTCAAAATATGAGGAATAATTTTTCCATCCTAGTGAACAACAATACCCTCTAAATCAGAATTTTAAAATCTGCTTTTGATGAGATCATTTCTTTGTTTTCGAAATTCTTGTCTTCGGAGTCTTATTGCAAGTCAAGGGTCCTGCACCGGAAAGATATTATGTGTTAGTGTAGAACCACTTTTATATTATACCAGTATGTAAATCATAGCCCTTCCTTGCCCATACGTATGGGCACCCATGTCCATTCTAAAAGTAAATAATAACAGACAGCAAAAATAGCATTGTAATAAAGAAAATTTGAGAGGTTTGTCTTAGATGTGCTTCAACTGAAATACAAATCAAGACCTTTCTTCTGAAGCGCAGATGTGCATATCAAATAAATAAAAATATTTCACGAATTGTAGTTTAAGCTTTGAAAATTCTTGATTTATTTTTTTATTTTTTGATGCAAATAATACAAAAGACTGTCAAAATTACTTAAAATTCTTAATTTGTCTTTTTTTCACTAATTTTACAAAAATGCAGATTTTGGTGGTACGACTCACAAACTGACCTAAAAAACACTGAATGTCATTAAATATTGGTTTTGTTGAGAGTAAAAGTTCAAAGCAACACCTTTTTTGTGAAATAAAACAAGAACCAGGTCTGTAGAGCAAATAGTTTATAATAAATGAAGGAAAAACTAGATATTTTTGGAAAAAATCGTAATTTTTCAAGAATTCAACCTCAATGCGGCACGGGTTAATATTATGCGATTGAGCTAAAACTTTGCCAATCTGATTTTCTAGTCAATTGGCAACTTTTAAGGGGTGCCCCCAAAAATAACATTAAAAAAATGTTTCACCATATAACTTGTGACCACCCTACTGCCCATAGAGCGTAATGTACCAGAATTATTTTGGGCACTCGTGAGAAAGAATATAAATGCTTCATGCAAAGTTTTATATTGGTTATTACACAGTACAGTGCATAAAAATGATATATATACAGTTCGTAGTAATCGATGCATAATTATGGCAGTTAGAGTACAGACGGACATACAGACAAACCGAAATCACAAACACATTTCAACTTTGTTGGAAAGGGATAAAAAGCGTTAAAAAAAGGAAAAAATTGAATCTGAACACTCGCAAATTTTTATTTATATGCCTTTCGAACATTTTTACTATAATACAAGTACGCATTCACAGCAACACAAATAGACGAACCCTGAAGACTTTTCTTAAGGCATAATAGTTCTGCTGAAAAGTCTTTAACATTCACTTAGAAATGACCCATTACTTGAGAAAACGCATGCTCGTGTTAAATATAATGAGCACAAATTGTAGAAGTAATAGAAATCTTGTAAAACTATGTAAAAGAAAGAACCTGTTTGTTTTAACAAAATTAACAGAACAAGCTCTCAACCGAAAATATTTGATGAAAATATTGCGTGCGTCCGGTTTCTTCCGTTCTTATTTTAACTGAGAATAAAGTTATGCTAATATTTTCTTTATCTATTTAAAGGGAAAAAAATCACTTTCGTGATTTGCATGTTTTTTAAACATATTTGTTGAATGTTTTTCGAGAACGTAACAGTAAATTATAAGAATGCTTTATCTTTGAATATGAATGATAAAATATACTTTGCGAGTAGATATATTCACTTATATATGATAGTATTGCAGTTCGCTTTGTACTAAAAATATTAAGGATAAAAATCATGCATATCATATTTATTTTAAGTAACTTCATGCAGTTTTCTTCCTTGTTTTATACAAGTTCCGATGATAGAAATACTGAGAAATAAATTTATTTTTGTTTGGATGATATCTATATCTATCTATCTTTACACACACCACACATATTCTTTTTTCAAAGGCCGGACACTTGCTTATGATTAGGGACTATCCGCAACAACTACCGAAATGTATTGTGGCCATTTTATTATGCGGACACTCAGTGGATGGCCGCTTTGACCCCTAAGAAGGGAATGACAAGTTAACATCCATGCCCAAGGCGGGACTCGAACCCGGACACAAGGCGTGACAGAATGGTTCTTAAGCCACTACACTACCTGGGAGGCTGCATGAGTTGTATGAGCAGATATCGTAAATGAAAGTACGAGATAAATCGTGCCAAACGCATCGATTATAAAACATTTTCCAACACAAATGTCTTATTGCACCAAATTTGGAGAGATTTTTAAGATAATTAAAAAAAATATCTTTCTATCACTATTTATGTAGCCTTAAGAAACCCTGCAAGAATTTTCATATGCTAGTTCTATAAATAAAGGGTAAGCTTTTATAAACAGAGCCTTAGAGCTTTAGTTAGATTCGATAACTATTCGCATTGAGCCTGAAACAAAGGAATTTTAACCCTCAAAAAGCCTTAGTTAAATTCTATAATTATTTACACTGTTAAAGATATACTGTAACATTTCTAGCAGCATAGCTGAATATTACATCAGTTATCAGTTCCTAACTTCCATAATTATTAGCGTTCGGTATTGATATTTCTTATCTGGGGTCAATTCGCAGAAATCGATTGACAATTAAACACATGGTTTTTTTTTTTTTTTTAATGGGGATTTAAAATTATAAAGTGTATATAGAGAGAGATGTCAGTTCCCAAAAGCAGATACAGAATTCTTTTGGGTTGGACGAATGTTTAAAAAAAGTTTATTTGACTAAGCAAAATGTAGAATAAAACAAATGTTACGCTAAAGAAATGTAAATTTTTTTGGGAGGGGCTAATTTATAAAAAACGCCCATTTGACTTACCCAAAGTGTACAATGAAGCGAAATGTTACAAGTAAGCATAGTCCTTTGGGGGGTTGAAGCCTAGCCTCCGTGCCCCTTCATAGGATCAGCCACTCTCGGTTCAAAGATGAAAAACTTCCGCAGAAGGACAGACTATTCTAAATCACAAATATACGTGCACTAGATAGAGCTTTTATGCGATATTTAAATCTGAAGCTTCATTTTCCGAATTTATTTTTTGAGGGTTGTTCTAGATATGAAACAGCATTGCCATATTGCATGGCAATGCTGTTTCATATCTAGAACAACCCTCCAAAAATAAATTCGGAAAATGAAGCTTAAGATTTAAATATCGCAGAAAAGCTCTGATTGAAACTAAGTCACAAGATTTCAATTTCAGTTTCAATTTTTTTTTTCAAATGCTTTTCTGCCTACCTTTATTTCTACTCTTAGTGCAAGAGATTGTATTTCAAACGTAACAATATGTGAACATTCTCAAATTGTATACAATATGTGTACATTTTAATTAACAACATAAAAACGTTTTTTGTTTGTTTGTTTGTTTCCCCATTCAGAAGTAAATTAACATTTCCCGCAGCATTCAACAAAGCTTTACCAGAACAGGGAAAATTTCACTCATTATATATGAGTCTAAAAAATTTGATGACTATGTTGCGTGTAAGCTAAATTGTTGTTATTATTTTATTATTTGCAAATGAGAAAGCTAGATCGCATTAAAGTTTTATACTTCACTTAAACCTATGCTTTATTAAATGTATATTTAAATGTAAATTACTAAAAAAATTAAAGAAAGAAAAAACTAGATAACCTAATTTACATTAGGAATGGTGATATGCTTCTACGCTGAAACAATTCTGAATTAGAATGGAGTTACATACTTACGCTGTATACCGAAAAATGATACAGAGCTAGTATAAAATATTGAACCGCAAACATACCAAATTTGCGCAGGCCTGTCACCGAGCTCACCGCTGTCGATCTAATGGTACGAATTTTTGGATGGTTTTCTTCAGATCTAAGGTGAATATGTGTTAGAACTCCTCTAAATGTCCTCCACCTAAAGCATTCTCCCCTTAGGCAGATAGCCCTCGTAAAGGTTTTCCTTAAGTAACACATTCATCGTGTTCTTCGCCGTAACAAACGAACTTAAAAAAATTGCGGCTATTTTATTGTATTGCAATCTTGTCAAAGATTAATTTCGGCACCGACTGGAGGGAACCCATACTAATTGGTTTTGGACTGAAGATGCTCCAGTAGGATCAAAACCCGTTTATTTGTTCTTTTCAAAATGTCGTTTTCGGTGGCAATAATAATGCGCCATGTTTGGTTATGTGTGATTTCTTTAAGTTATAAAAGATGGCAAAATTTTGGTGGGTGCCACCCCAGCGTATGGAGGATTTCAATGAGGATTTAATTTACTCGAAAGTATGAAAGTGCGGAAGTACTCTATATTCACTCAGAATGAGAATTCATACGCGGACAATCGATCTGGTTGCAGAAGACGACTAATATACAATGTGACAGACGAATTTCTAGTTTAAACAATGCCTAGTATTATAGACATTATATATTTTATCCACAGATACAAATGTGTACACAAATGCAATTTACATTTAAGAAGTATATTTATTTGTTTACTTTTGAATTTATATGAAATCACTCATTGAACATTTTCAAAATTGTTTCATGAAATGCATAACAGAATGAACACACTGACGGAAATTATAATTATTCACACATAAAATATTTCACAAAATTTAAACTTATGGAATTATAAGTGTTCATAGAATACATTTTTACTATGTGACTGACATCTAAATTTCTTTCAGACTTACGCATATTTTTTCCAACCAAAAGTTAAAAGATTTCGAATAAAATGACTGCATAGCTAATATTTTCTTTAAAAAAATGTCACCTTTTCAATCATAATTAAAAAAGCTGCAAAATTTAAACATTTTTAAGAAAGACACAAAACTGTCAAAATCGTGATTGACATTTTGCTAAAAAAATATTCTTCAAGCTCTCAACATATTTCCAGCAGCCTTTTAATAAGATACATGCATTTATTAGAATACAAAAGCATACTTCAGTCATTTACTGCAAGTTTTTCTATTTTATTCTTCTATTTAAAAAATTAGATGCAGAACGTTTTCGTTCCTTTCACGTTTCTTGTTATTATTACCGTTATTTTTATCTCCTGAAAAAATCAAACTTAATAAGTTGTTTGTAAATGAAAACTTGGAGTAAAATTTTGATTTGAAATGTTGGCAAAATTTTCCATTTAAATCCCACATCATCAGTTCCGCACCTCATCCAAGATGGTGGTTTGTGAAATTTTAACAACTATAAAATTAATTTTCTTAAAATAATATTTTATTACTGGCCGCCAAGGCGGCCATCTTCGCCGCCCCGTACCTTACTGTTCTTTATACTCAGTGCAGTGTTGACTGAATTTCTGGACTCATTTCAATAAAAATCATGTTTCTTTGTTTCAACTGTATTTTTCATTAAACTTATTTAGGTTAGGGTTGCTACATATTTTGGATGTCATCATAAAAGCCGATGTTGAAGCAGAAAATGGCTAAAATAATTTTAGCCCAATGCATGGCGACATTTTTTAGATGGGCGATTCATGCACCAATATGTAAATTCGATGTTTTAAAGCAGTGAAAAGTCCGAAAGATCTCGTATTTTTGTGTATCCATTTTTGTTATTCTGTAACCTAGCTACTGCTTGACATATGCTTGCTCCATTTGACGTCATTGAACTGTTAATTTGGATTTTTGTACATGCGTTATTGGTTATTGCTATTGCACTAATCGACGTTCGAAACGTGAAAATATCGTCGACTTTGGTATCCCATAAGCTAGTGTATTATATAAGTAGATAAGTACATGACTATTCAAGATTTGAGCTGAACTGAAAATTGGGCAGATAAAAATTGATTATATATATATTAATCATTATAGCAGCTTTCAAGCGGTACCGATATTCTGCAAATGCTTTTCTTTTTCCTGGGATTCAAAATAGGATTAATAGATAAATTGGTCTTTTCTTTTTTTACACGTCCATACAACATGGTCCATTCAAATTTTTATAAGTGATCAAGATAACTATTCATGCTATACAAAAAATTTTTAGTATATTGTCATTGATTATTGATATGTCTATGAAATTTCGAACTCATTGGAAAGATTGGGAAATTAATGAAAAATTGATATTAAGATTTGGCCCTTACACAAAACCCAAAATAGTTTATGATACGCAAGTGTTATAGTTTGTAAAAAGCAACAAAGATAAATCATGCGAAGCACATCTGTCATAATATTTCCAATACAACTGTTCTTTTTTGCCCAAACTTTGAGATATCATAATGTGGCGATCAATGGCAGCAATCTATAACCGTCAAACTTGGCGAAATTTTGGATGTAACATCAAATAAAAAGTATCACTATTAACTTAACTTTGAAAGACCCTGTAAAATAACTTTAAAGGAAGAATAAGCTGTATTCAACGCCAATATACTTATGGCAGTGTGACTGAAATCGATGAATGTCTCTAAACTACCGCAAAACATCATTTATTGGAATTATTTTAAGTTCTTCTGCAGAAGAACCATAAATTCTACGTAAACTAGTTTCGATTTTGCGCATCATTTTGAAATACTTAACAGCACATATTTTATTTTGAATGAAATAGACGAATAATCTCTAAACTAAGCTTTAAACAATGACTGCCCGTAGCGGAATGTATTGGAATTCTTTTAGATGCACCTGCGAAAAACTGTACATCATATCAATAGGGTACATGACACAGTATACAGGAGTAACATATATAGATTTTCTAGTATTCGATGTATATTCACGGTAGTTAGAGCACGTACGGACAGACAGGCAAACCGGGTGTATTAACATCTTACAGCTTTGTTGGAAAACGTTAAAAAAGTATAGCAATACATATTGCTGCTAGAACTGCAAACGAATTTTGTCTCAGCTGCGCTGAGGGTTAATGCTTCTTTTGAACTAAATAATTGCTCTTGATTTGTACACATTCTTTAATGAGAATGCGTATTACAATCCACATCCGTCTTAAGACGTAATTAAGACAGTTTCAGGGCGACGGAGAGCGGGTCTTTAATATTCAATACAAATCAAGATGTTAGAAAACCACTCAAATCAACTAACATTTACAGCGCATGATTCTCTCATATTCTCGCTCCTTCCCGGCGGAATTCAGCTTCTCACGTTTTCCATAAACTGCTGCACGTACTACATTCCTAATAACATGATGCTACGAAAAAAAAAGTGATCCAGAATAACTACATTATTCTATTTCGAAGCATAAAAACGAATTCTAACTAGGACCTTCACATGACGTTATTCCAAGAGAAGTAACACTGTATACCCTTTAAAAAAAAAGCACATTACACGCTTTTGCGTGTAATGTGCTTTTTTTTAAAATCCTAGTACATATATTCTCGTTCTAATGAATGAAATGTAGCTTTAACAAATCTTGTATTGCGTTCATATTTAGAGCAGTTATGTACAATTTTTTCTTGAAAATATGAGAATGAAAACGTAAATTAGCGTGTTGTCCACAAATGCTTCATAGAAAACTGAGGAGAGTTGGATACGCAAGAATTAAGCTCTCGATATTTTACCACAGCTCAGCTGCTGGGACAGCTACCTCAAGTTAGGGCTTCCTGTGCGCACAGCCAGCAATCGTCAAAAAAGGGTCTCTAGATCTGTGGCACGCGATGAACGTTTCGATCGTCCGCCATCTTGCTGGTAGTTAAGTCGAGCGATGGCAACGACTGCCCTTTTTTCAGCATTGGGAAAGGGTTGCGCCTCAAAAGGTTAATAAAAATGACACTCAATACGTTTCATCTTTACATTGTAAAAATAAATAATTTATTTCATTTTCTACTTTAACATTACAACCGTAATGTCAGAATCTCTTGCTGCCACTTGAATTGTCAGGTTCAAAGATAGAAGTAAACTAAACTCATTTCGAGTGTTCTTAGTGTCGGAAAGTGAAAATGCGTAAATTTAAAACAAAAAGAGCATTAATAGAGTTGCCAACTACTCAGGAATTTAACTACCACTTTTTGCGCACAGTACTTCTTTTAAAACATTTTTTTTCGAAATGATAATTAGCCCTCACGTTTAACATCGAAAATATGCGATTATGAGAAAAATTACTGTTTAAAAAGATAGGTTAATTATATTTCGGAGAAGTTGACAACTCTAGCATTAGCTTAGTGGTGCTTGAAAAGTACTCGGAATGTTTATACTATTCTAGATATTTTGCTTTTTATCTTCTTCGCATGTGAGGCAACAATTCCACGAAATCCAATACTTGCTGTAATGCTGGCACACCCTTTGAAGAAGCACACTTCGCCCCTCTGCCATTTTCAGTGACATAACCACTGTGCCATGATGAGGCATTTAAGCAGGTCAGACGTGGCCAAGGCATCTTGGCGCATTGCATGATATCGAGTGACGCATTGCATTTTTGCGCGTACTTACAGACTGAAAACTTTTTAAATAATTTTATGACAGGAAATATTTTAATCGTTGCAATTGATGATAGTGTTCCCAAAGGAAGCATTTGTAGAATCCAAAATACATTGTCATCAAAAATCGAGCCATCTCAGATCCCCTAACACATATCCCGAATCTTAATACTAGAATCCTCTTGCTCAGAACAACAATTTCAGTCTCATGTTCACAAGCTATTACTTTTCTTCTCCCAAACTGAAGTCAAGCAGTATTCACATTTTGCATGCATCTTCCCGTGAACGTAAGGATGTGAAAAAAGTGCTTCAGTTGTATGGCCCATCTGAACTAGTCGGGGCGAAATTTTTTCGCATGACATGCAAAAAATTTTGCCACTCCTGCCGTAAATAATGCCTATCCTTTAATCTATGCATAAAATAATTACCTGAGAAAATATTTACATTTGAGCAATAATTTCAAACTCAATATGTAAAAATCCCGAGAGGAAAATATTTGAACTGTAGAAAGAACAATAACAATTTAGATTAATCTGATGAAACTTTCTTCGTTTTCCAATCCACGAAAAACGTATTCATAATTATTTAACAAGTGTATGGTTAAGAAGCGGTCACATGACTCGTACAACATTATCTGGATGCTCAACGCAGCACGTACTCCTTAAACTGCTGCACGTTGCGTCTCCAGAGACTGACCCCGATATCACGTGCTGCCGAAATATCCGTGCGTAACTGAGCACGCACCACACTGCGTGGCGATATCTATGCATTTTCTTACTTTAAAAAAAAAAAATTGCATTTAACGATTTTTTCCGTAACGGCTGAATTGGGAGCGATTAATTTATTCTCCGTAACTATCTTTAAACTAGGGAATATAGCGCGTTGTGGAGGCAATTACAATGGGCGCTAGAAAAAAATATTTGAAAAAAATATATTACTCAATATATTTAATCTTCTTTCACTTAAATAGCTTCATATTCAATCTGTGTTATATACCGAAATCGGAATTATATAGTCTGAAGAAGCTTTTCACATTCCAAAGATTTCGTTGGGTAGGAACATCCTCACCTATATCAATGCTTCATCCAGAGAAAATCATTTCATTTGTGAAAAAAAGTTAAACTGGGCAATCTAGAAAACTATTTTAAGCGAATGGCTATCGTAATTTTTCCTTCAAAGCTTGATAACCGTGTCTTCAATATGACGTCTATTTCACTAGCGAGTAGCGACACCTAGTTTTGTCTCGCAAATGATAAGGCCTTTTTGCTTTCGGAAATAAAATGGAACTGAAAATAGCGAAAAATCGTTTAACATTTATGGTACAGGTAGATTTTCAGATTTTAAAATTAGAGCAGAATATGTTTTTTCTAATTTTTTTTACATGATTATGAAAATTTTCTAGCCGATTGCACCAACTGTGTGACTTTTATTAAGTTTTGGTGTAGCGTCGTTAAACTTGGCGAAATTATGGAGATAAGCTAAAAAACAAAACAAAAAATAGTATCGCAATAATGTAACTTTGAGAGGTCAATTTGTTAAAATTTAATATGTTCTCAACCCCTTAACTTTTTATGCTTTCAATGCAAAACCTACAAAAACTCTAGCATTTGCGTCAGTGGCCTATAAAATATATAAGCACTAGCTGTGTGCCCGTTCTTCGCGAGGTAGGAAACGAAAATTTTCCTTACATGTGTAATTCGAATTAATTCCAGTGATGTGGAATCTAAAAAAAAGCAAAATTATTTGACTCTTGATGTAAAGTTTGGGTCATGAGTACGAGCCTGAGATTATTGCAATATAATGACACAAAAAACTATGTCAATGCCATTCACGATCAAAAAAGTGAAAACCTTGATGGATTGGAGAGAACTCCTCTCTTTCAAAATGCCTTATTCCTACATCATACTGTTTCTTGGGTTCACGTTGTAGCATTAAATACCTCGGACGCTGCATCAAATGGGCAACCGTTTTATTTTAAAATAGCTGCTCACCAGCTCTTCATATAGGAAGAAGCGAATATTTTACCAAAATATGCTCATAACTGCATGTGACTAAACAGAATTTCATTTTTTAAAAAAGTTCAAGTAACCTCCTGCGCTGAAATTACTACAGGACATATTAACGCAAATTAGAATTACTTATCATTTAGTTAGTTGTAAGACAACCATTGAAAAAGGATGAACAGAACACTTTAACCCTCTCGTCACCCTGAACCTCATATGAGGCTCCTATTTCAAATAGCAATATTTAGAGAGAAAACAATTGAATTTAGTATTTTTTTCTTTCAGTGATATCAATATCATTAATTCATGTAGAAAGTATATGAGACTCTCAACTAGATGCATAAATCGTGCCTAGATTGCAGTACTAGTCAATTTAGATCATTTTTTACAGTTTTCGCTTCATTGTTTCAGGAGAAAAGTTAAGAAAATATTTCGCTGCTTTTATACAGTTTTTTTTTTTTTTTTAAGGTAAGTATAATTTTTTCTTATTCCTCAACCTTTACCCAATATGTGCATCCTTTTAAATTAATTTTAGCATTAAAAAATGTTTCGAAAATGCAGAAATTATTATTAGAAAAATTATTATTATCGTCATTAATCGACATTAGAAAAAAATATTTTTGCATGATTTTTAATAATATTTCAGATGCATTAAATGCTAGACAGATTAGTTTTCTCTGATTTTTCATAATTCGGTGACGAGAGGGTTAAATTTCATGAAATATTTATTACTGTGGTATATTGCGATTTATTCAGATAATCCTTACAAATCTACTAATACTACCTGTCACGTATATTAATACTATTTATCTTCGCTTCTCCCTCTTTAATGCTGAATTTAAAGAAACAGATTATTTGGCACAAATGGGACTTTTTTATTCTCTGGTGATGTTTTGCAATTTACGCGTTAGAAAACGGTAATTATTTCACATTAAGAAAGCTCTCCATATATATTTAATTTAGGCAAAATTCTTGTCAGATTAGCGCATTTAGCACCGCAAAACATTTCATCTCGCCGTGGTAGAAAATATCCAAGCGGTACCAATTTAAATATTCATGTATCCAATATATGCGATACCTTATAAATCCTTCATGATTTTATCTCCAGATAAACAACAAACTGTGTAATCTCGAGGAGCTATTTATAATAACTTTAATTTCAACAGGACTTTAGTGTTGCAGAGTTTAAAAATTTAATGCATTTTTTAAATTTATGACGTCACTATATAACTGCCGTAAAAGATAATCCGGGTAGTTGAGGGTGTTAATCTGGTTATTTTGCACAGTAATTTTCAAACGGTATAACCCAGACAGCACATAAGCTTAAATCAAGTTTGACATTTCCTTGAATTTGACGTATTAATGTATGCTTGACAGTTCAACTCATTTTAAGCTGGCAGGAAGCTTGCAGGAGTCAAGTTGAATTGTCAAGCTTAAATACAGCTTGATTTAAGCTTGACAAGTGATACTAGCTTGATTATTTTAGCTTTCAAAGTGCGCAGTGATGGCGCCATCTGTAAAAGAGAATGGACATTAATTGTCCAGCGTCCTCAAATTTGCTGAAAGTTCGTAAAAGATGTGTTTTATTTTATTACCAGTGCCATATTACCGGCAGGGCAAACGGGGCAACTGCCCAGGGCCTACAGATTTTAGGGCCCAAAAATCTTACACTTTTGTAGTTTTAAAATAAAATTACAAAGGATAAAAAAAATCAGAAGTTAAATAATTTTTTTAATTATAAAGTATGAACAATGAAAATAATTCAAATTTACATTTGTATAAATTAATTTAAACTTATATTTAATTCTTCGAAATGCTCTATATCGATATAGCATACCAATATGTAGGAAAATAACTAACCACATTTGTAAAGAGAATTTTTAGCGTTAAAAAATAGCAAAATTTTTCAATTATTTGTTAATTTAAGAAATATTTGCAAAAATGACTAAAGTGTTTGTATTCCATACATGTTAGCAACTGTGATATAGCATTTCGTAGTAACGTTTAACTATATGTTTCTTTGATTTCAGATTACTTAACACAAAATTTGTGTTAAGTAAGTAAGCCCATTCTATATTTCCAAATATGGAAATTCTTCAAAATAAAATACAATTATACTACGAAATTGTTTTCAAAATCAGTCGTTTATCTCGATTTTGGCCAGCAGTATTGCTCATGAGTGTTGCGAAAGTTTTAAAACGTATGCTGCTCTTAAGTTTATAGCATGTTTATTTTCCTATTAGTAGAGTCTCTAAATCACACATAACATTATTTTAATTTTGATGCATCCCATGGAAAGAAATAATAATAACATATCGCCCACTTATCAATCTGGCCAGAAAACGGCTTGTTAATTCACTTCAAACTTTAGTCATAAGTGCCCGAAGTTTGGTAGCTGAATGGATAACGCGCTCGGCTACGATCCGAAAGGTTGCGGGTTCTATTCCAGCCACGGACACTCGATGGAAACAGATTAAGTTAAATTGAAATTTCAGCGTACAGGGGAAAATGCGTATCAAAGTAAAATATGTGGGGCGAGTTCGCCGACCGGCGCCCCGTGTATTTAGGAAATTTTTTTTTAGGAAACGTTTTTAAGCTTGAAATTAAGCTTGCTATGTCAAGCTAGATTCAAGCTTGAAATGTCAAGCTTAATGCAAGCTGGGCAAGTGTAAACTAGAATACTTGATTCAAGCTTGCATTAAGCTTACACGTTTGAAATTTTCAAGCTTAATTGAAGCTTATTGACTTGATATATCAAGCTTGCTGCAAGTTTGATGCAAGTTTGCTGTGCTGTCTGGGAATATTGAAACTTAGATCGACACAGAACTTTTTTTTTGCATTATATAGGAACGCTATGGGGGAAAGTAATCCAACGTTAAAATAAAACTGTATTCGCAACATGCATATGTTAGGAAACATATATATAGCTGCGGCATAATTCAATTCCAAAAATAAAAAAAGTAAATAGAAAATGTTTAATATATTGCGCTTTTTTAGTTTTTATTTTAAAAGAGGGCAAAATGAATGTATACGATTTGTCAAAATATCAAAAAGTTATGACGCATAGAATCAAAGATGCAACATTTTAAAAATAATTTTATGAAAATTTTAGACAAAAGTAATTTTTAATTAAAAAAATCTTAAAAATCTGAAAATTTTGTTACATATTCAGAGCAAACTATTTTTGAAAGAAAAATTCTCCTCTATCTGATGATGCAAATGTCGTTTTGCTGCGTGTGATTATTGCCTTTATCACTCATTAGGTGAGAAAATATGAGAAAAATAACATAAAACATTTTTAAAAAATCGAATTCGAATTTTTGAAAAATTCCCTTCGAGGTGCATAACTTCATGCTTAGAACTTTCTGTATACCAAATTCGGCAATTCTACCTGCAGCCGTTTGTCCGTAACGCCCCCAACAAACACACACATAAACATCGTTTATAATAAATAGAGATTAATAAAATTTCCCAAACTATAATGTTTCCTTAAAATGCTTTCAGGTACAAAAAGACATACGAATTTTGCACCTTCATGCAAGTAACACTTAAGAGTTTGATATTTCACCAGTTAAATGACAAACAACAAAAGAAAATCAAATGCTAAAAATTTCATGTTTATTCTCTTTTTGCTGCATATTCATACCTTTCAGCTGAAATCTGGCAGCTAAAAAAATATTTTCATCCATTATTGGCGATAAATAACGCAGTTTGAGATAAAATTTGAGGAAGTGTCGGCGTCGATGGGCTAAGTAAAAATGACTTTTATCTTGTAGTATAGAACTCTAAACTGTCCGATTAAAAAAAAATTACGAAGTTCTACAAGGTAAAATGAAATTTATTCTTTTTAAGTTTAATTTAGTTACATTAATGCAATAGTTGCCCTACATATTACGATCGTGGGGTAGAGTCATTAGAGTCGTAAACATAATAATGCAAAGTTAGTTTACGCATTGAGAAGCAAATATTAGGTTAAGCATTAAAGGGAAACGATTTTTTCATCGTACTCTGACAGTATTACTTCAAGCCCGTTGTTTCGCACAAAGAGCAGGCACTCAGCTAGTAGTTAATCAAATTAATGTAGGAAATTCATTAAACACGACTGACATGTGCTCCAAGTAAGAAAACCCAGAGAAAATGTTTGCCCCTTCAAAAGATCCACAAAAAAATTTCCGTTATAAAATTGAATTGAAAAGGTAAAAATCCCCATACTTTAAAACACACCAGAAAATACACATCGTAAAGCATCGATATTCTTTTACTTTAGAAGATTGGGGGGTATGGGGGAGCGTAACACTTGGAAAAGACATGATGTGGCTTACGTGTCTCTTGTTTTCGTACTGGATGTTTTTTCGTTCACATGGATTCCCTTATCATATTTATAAAATATTGATGTCATAGATTGAAATATAGCAGTACCTTCTCTACCATCAACCTGTAAGCTTTTCCAATCTTAGAAGAAATCACATTTTGATGAAAGAGGTAAAAACCGAAAGACAATATTTGAGGCTTAGAAAAATAGATTGTGAGAAAATAACATTCCATTTAGGAGGTGGGACTTGCTTCCGAATATATGGTTTTTTAAATATTCTTAGAAACTATTTTCCATGCATGTTATAAAGAATAACAAATCCTACCTATACATCGCATGTTCTGAAGTTTGAATAAAAAGTGACTTGATTAAATATAATTTAAATTGCTATTTTCCTCTTTTGAAGCTTCAAACTTTAGTTACTTTAAGCTAAAAAACTTATCTATCTATAGGTATTAAAATATGTTTAAATGTGACTTTCTTTCCTAAACTTAAAATCTACAGAATCTACTGAACCAACTGGGAGGCTTTTTTTAACACGCTTTTATTAGTTTCACCTGTTTGTTTGTTTGTTTGTTTGCTTGTTTGTAAACGACTCCTTTGAACTCGATTTTGACCCACTTTAAACGGTCAGATTTAATTTGAACTTTGTAGATTTATCAAGGACCGATGACAGTACAATAATTTGATCAGTTTATCTCATTATCCTGATTAGGATCGTCAGGATAAGTCATTTTCTTAGAGATACTTTGCGTGAGAGCGAGAGAGATGGAGCAAGCACGCGGTCTACGCATGCGTACCACTTCGGCACTCGGCTCTGCACAATGGACTAGAACCTCTCTCGCTATTGGTAACTGTATTCATTGGTATGTTTGGGTAGTTACGTTTTTGAAATCCAGATGGCAAATCTAAAAATTTTACCTCAATATTGTATATTATAACAAGGATGTTTGTGTTTGTTGTTGTCGTTATGAAACTTGTTTGTTGATTAGAGACCTATTTTAGTGAGGAAGGTAGCATTTAACTGCAGGTTAATTAATACTTTGGTGCACAGCAGGGGCGTAGCCTGAAGGGGCTGCTGACCCCCCCCCAAATGGTACCCTTTACTTAGTTAACAATTTGATATTTAGCTTACAATTGAAATTTAGCTTTAAATTTGATACCCAGCCCACCCCGAAATAAAATCCTATCTACGCCACTGCTGCACAGTGAAAAAAAATTATCTCAGAGTTTGTACTTTCCAACTTAGTGTTCCTTAGTGTCTTAGGAGAGATATCGAAAATTAAAAATAAATTTTAAATAAATATAGTTTAAAAAAAAACTAGAAAACACGCTTTTATAGCAAATCGAACTGAAAAGGGAAAAATAAAATTATAGTTTAAAAAAACTAAAAAACACGCTTTAGTGATAAATTGAACTAACTAAAAAGGGAAAAATAATTCTTAACATAAAAATAAATTAATGAATGAAAAATTGTATTATTGTGAAAAAAGCGTGGGCTGCTCCATGTATCAGTTCTTGAGAATATTCGATCGGTACGATTAGTACAAAAATGAAACAAAAAATATAGCACAAAGCGCCCCACACTTTTTTCGCAATAATACTATTTTTCTTTCCTTAATTTATTTCTATATTAAGAATTATTTTTCACTTTTTAGTTGGTTCAATTTATCACTAAAGCTTTTTTTTTATAGTTTTTTTAAACTATATTTATTTTAATGATCCGAGTTGTTCACAGACAGTTTAAAGCTATTGAAATTCAAAATCTGTCTAGTGGAAAGAAAGTTAGGGGTCCAAACGCCCTTTTCACATTCACATCAGGAGTTTACTCTTGCCACGATGAACAGTAATACTGTTTCACCCTGCAACCATGCAATGATATGGGATGAAAGGTATATCTATCTATATAAAACAGGATGTTAAAATGTGTGTGTCACCCCTAAACTGAATGGCTGCTGTACGCTATACCGAATTTAAACGCTTTTTTTTATGCGTGTGTGTGTGTGTGTATTGAGGGGGGGGGGGAGGCAAAATAATCCATGCTTTCTCCAGAAAGTCTAACGTTATAGAAATCCCAAATTAGAAAGAAATTCTATAAGAAAAAAAGAAAGTTAGTAAACAACGCACCCTACTCTGTCCCGACAGGAATAATAGGGAATTTTTCCATATCATTAGGGAGTTTGCGCAGAGCAGTTGCGCTTACGGAAAAGTTAGCGCTTACCGCTAAACGAACCTCCACGCAAACTGCGCATGCGTACGAATAATCGGAAGGTAGCGTCAAACCTTCGGCTAGCGATTTTACCGTGCTTGATTACGGCAAACCTTATTCATAAGCAAGATGGCAGACAACCGAGTGCGAATTAACATTCCTAATATAGTGCGAATAAATGTAGTCGACAAAGGAACGAGATTTAGTACTAAAAAAGGTTAACTTATTCATGCTACAGGAGTTTTTAGCAAAAATTCTTGACGAACAAAGTATTGGATGGCTTTATTTATTTAATTTCGTACACACATCTCAAGTTTTTGGTTTGAATCAATTATTCTTTTGGTATCGCCAGCTGGTGGCAGGAAATAATTTTCCCCTATATATTTGCAGTTCATTGCTTTTAGGAAATTTCGTATAAAATTTTAAAAAAGGAATTGATATAATTAATAGAATCCTCAGAAAATAGTTATAAACAAATTAAAAGATAATTTAAATTTCAAACAAATTAATAATTAAAATACAAATTTATTATTATTATTTCTTTATCTTTATTTTTCATGCTTTTTTTTCTATTTTTGGATAGCTCAGAGAAATTAAGGTTAAACTTTTAACAAAATTAAACCTTGGATGAATAAAATCCCCATAAACTAGTAATTATTTTTATTTCAAATGCTTTAAGAGCCACTGGGCAGAAATCCAAAAACAAGGTTCAAATAATTATAATTCAATATTAGGATAGCTGTCACATCCATTAGATTTAAGAGTAATAAGAAAAACCAAAGGGTGCTCTTTTAAATTGATCACCCTGTATTAACAGATGGCTTGCAATCTGCCGTGAGGTAAGCGCATACGGTATGCGAAAACGCTATTGCAGAGGTTACGGAAATAAGTATTCGTAACACGTATGCATATGCGACTCTTTAACGTTCACGTTAGCGTAGTTGAAACGGCTGAGGCAATTGGTCCTATAGGATTACCAAATTTAGTATGGGAATTTCCTAAGAAATATCCTGACACACCTCGAAGCTCTTTTTTTAAACCCTTTAACGCGCAGTGATCCCACTCTGGGAACACCCAACTCTGACATTTTGACTGTTGCCAGTCACGAAGAATAGATTTGATTTCTATAAAAATAGTTGCGGGTGACATAGCTCCACGAGAATTCTTTACTTTTTAGCATGTCATTTCCCGTAAAAAAATCGTCATGATTATTTTTAACAGCACTGACATCTGCTGAAAAATGGAAGAACGCGAGAACAGCTGGATCGATTGCCCAATGATGAAAAAAGGGCAGCCGTTGCCATCGCTCGACTTAACTACCAGCAAGATGGCGGACGATCAAAACGTTCATCGAGTGCCACAGATCTAGAGACCCCTTTTATGACGACAGCTGGCTGTGCTCGCGCAATGTGCTTTTTTTTAAATGCTAGTACATATATTCTCGTTCTAATGAATGAAATGTAGCTTTAACAAATCTTGCATTGCGTTCATATTTAGAGCAGTTATGTACAATTTTTTCTTGAAAAGATGAGAATGAAAACGTAAATTACCGTGTAGTCCACAAATGCTTCATAGAAAACTGAGGAGAGTTGGATACGCAAGAATTAAGCTTTCGATAGTTTACCACAGATCAGCTGCTGGGACAGCTACCTCAAGTTAGGGCTTCCTGTGCGCACAGCCAGCTATCGTCAAAAAAGGGTCTCTAGATCTGTGGCACTCGATGAACGTTTTGATCGTCCGCCATCTTGATGGTAGTTAAGTCGTGCGATGGCAACGGCTGCCCTTTTTTCAGCATTGGGAATGGGTTGCGCCTCAAAGGATTAAATTCTGGATTTATTTTTTAAACTGGATTCTTTTTTCTTTAATTTCATGTTAATGTCATTACTATAAATATTGTAAGATGTTTATGAAGTACCTAACTAAGTAAGTTTTTTTCTTTGTCCGGTATACAAATCTAAACCGCTCGGCAGATCGCCACGGAATTGTCCACTAATGTGTAAAACGGCATACAGTAGGTCATAGAAACTCTAACAAAATAGTTCTACAAGGCAAAGTGAAGGTTCCTCTTTAAAAAAAAGTCTTTAAGCTATCGAAATCCTTTGGACGACATAAAATTTCCATCATAAGTTGGAAATTTTACGTTGTTTGTGAAACAAATTAAGTTTTCATTTTCTAAAATTATGTTTCGATTGGATTAATTGCTGACATATGAATTTGAAAAAAAAGGCAACTTTTCCCGTACAAAGAACAGGTACTCAGCACATTATACAAAAAAATTTACATTTCAGTACAAATATTTTAGTATTTATGTGTCGTGTTTTCTAAGTAATCAAAGCAACCTTAATAACATAGTAATACCTCATTTTTAATAACATTATTCACACAAAACTCTAATTATACATGAAAGTTATGTCTATTTTATTTGTAAAAGAGGATATAGCCCTCTAGGGACAAATAATTCAAATATTAACAATTGAAAGATGATCTAGATATAGGATTTGATGTATGTCTCACAGACTAGTCAAGTGCGCTGGGACTAGTTACAAGAAATGACGTATTCTAGGTGGCTTCCGCCATAGATGTTTGAGAGCTTCGCTATGCGGCATGTATATATGAAGAAGTTTTAATAGATAGGCAAAATCTGAATATATTCTGTTATTCTAAATTTTGAAAATCTCTCCGAATTAGCCACAAAAAGAATATATATATATATATGCTTAGTCATTTTTGCAATGGCTCCACATTAACCGTCGCAACTTTCAGCTAAAAAAATAAATAAATAAATAAATAAATAAAATAAGTACAAGTTTCTATCGCGTTTGTAGTTAAGATTTCTCTTTGAAAGAAATCTTGATAACTACCATATATAGTTCAGCGTTTTCCCGATACTAACAACTTGATTAATCATCAATAATATCGGTATGGAATATTTTATCCGATCTCACCTCGTACACAAAATTTTTCCTCTCTCCTCTAAACATACCTGAACACATATCCGATTTTGCAGTTTCACGTCTCTGCTGTAGAATTCAGAGATTTTATTTTGATGGATTGGATAAATATTTCAAATACGAGAGATGTTTGGCAGCATAGAGGTGGGGGAGATGTTAGAATCTGTTTAGATGATAAGTTATTTCTCGATACTTCCCCGTCTTAACACACGTGTATGATAATGCATCAATGTCATTTTGGTGTTTGGTTAAAAATATTTTGAGCTATAAGAAATATTTGTAATATATAGTATTAAAGTGATAGGGAACGCAAGTAGGTGTAGGAAAGACACTTTGTGGGTGCAATACATTACAAAATGTATTTGATTCGTTAATTTTGGATTTGAAGGAAAGTACTCAGTCAATTGTGTTGCACCCCACAAAGGATTCCATTAGATATGTTAAATTTACCTTACTAAACCTATCACCTACAAATATTTTTAAACTGTTAACTAATTTGAAACAAATATTCAAATACACAGAACTTACTCTTTAACTGTCCGTGCATTTCACCTTCAAGACCTACTACTTGCAATTACATACACACTACGAGACTAAAATTCAGCAGTAAAATCAGCAGGGGAGGAAAATGTTAATTTTAGGAAGACATACTGAATTTGAGAGTCTACAATTTGAAGAGGTAAAGCATGCATATTTATTTTGTAACAGCAAATCACTTTTTAAAGTCGAGAAATGTGAAATAATTATTTAAGATATATTAGGATGAAAAATCTCTATATATTAATATAACTCTAAAATATTCAATGGCATATTAGAAAAGCATAACAACAATGCTACATTTTGTAATAGGTTATCAATATCAGTACTAATACTAATATAATATAGCAAGCATAACTGATAAAAAACACTGTCTGTATTCGAACAAAAAAAGTTAATTGTTTTACATAAATATGAAAAATACGAGGGTAGGCGGCCATTAATTGAGCCACAAAATTTATTCAAATTTTTAAATATATTATTAATTCAACAAGATATTTCCAGGTATAATAAAATATTTTGTTCATACAATAAAATTTTGATTGGCTCCCTCCATCTCAATAAAATTTTTTCATTCAAATATTTTGGTTAATTTCATAAAATATTCTGTTACAAACAAAACTATTGGTTTAAAATATCGAAAACTAAATATAAATAAGTAATAGTATATAAAGTTTCGAATTGTTGAATCAACGAAACTGTCTGAATTCATCAAAATAATTTTTTTTCTGTTTAGAGCAGACATATCTTAAGAAATTGATTGAGAGTATACAAATAAAATTTTGTATATGAAATTTGGGAATTATATTAATTTGGACCTTAAAGACTTTCCTTTGTAGAAAACTGCGCTTCTTTTCTATTAAAACTGCGTGCTAGATATGCTATAGAGTTTAACATCTTTATAAATGCACTCTAAATTGGCTTTAAAAGAGACTTAAAAAATATTCAGATTTATGTTTCAGGCTGTTGCTTAAGCGGGTTACCTTCAGCTTATCTTTTTAATTGCACATGCTATCTCAACGAATTTTTAAACGGAAAAATAATATGTCATTCTTTTCATGGACAATTTTTGTAAAAATAAATTGACTGTACTTAAGAAGAGCTGGAAAGAATAAAATACAAATCATCTTTGGAAGTTAATCCCCCATGCAATAAATAACAAAAATGATTAAATACATTTAATGCTTTTTATTTTCCTTTCAAAAATTACTTGAAAGATTATTTTTCACACAAAAAAGTAAATTTTCTTAGTTTATTTACTTTCTCGAAAGTTATGCTGTGGAAAAGAGCTATTTTTCAGACAAGAAATAAGTTTCTTTTCTGAAAAATTGTACGAACTGTTTAATAAATGACTCCGAGAATATAACAAGTGTATATATCGAGTACAGTATATTTTTAGAGTATATATTAAACCAGAATTCTCATTATAAAAGTAAGAGCTGGGCACAATGACTTGCAGTTTATCAAATAAATAGTAATATACTTCACTGAATTTATTTATGATTTCTGAACATGGTATGCTGATGCCTTTTACAGATACTCAAATCACATTATCTAATTGAAAACAGCACTTCAGATGGATAAATTAATTAACTCATACTTAAATACTTTAAGATTTAGTTTATTTATAAAATATTTTACTCTAAAATCCATTAGTGCCTTCAATATTTCAATTTTATATAAGTGAAAAAAATTTCTATTGCACAATAATGTTGCGAATCTGCGAATTTCGTTCAGTATTACGCAGATAACAATAATTTTTACTTTTATCCTTAAGTGCTTCGATGATTTTATTTAAAATATGTTGAAAATTATTAAATTACCTATATGCTGTGAATTTGATTTTGCTTAATGTTTACTACTAACAAGATTTTCTGAAATTATGTTGTCTAAAATGTTTCATTCCAATTTTATGCTAGGTGAAATAACAATTATATATATTATAATATTCCGATCATGTCTAATGTCTTGAATATATTATTTTAATAAGTTTGTTACGCGAAGTACTTTAATATACATAAATTTATCATTATCTAAACAGCCATTTGACCATAATTAAAGCTCAATTACATTATCGTGTACAAAAACTATAATATTATTTATTCTTCAAATGGGTATTCGATAATTTAGATACAAATATCATGATTTTTTTTCCTGCTCAGTTTAAATTCTTCAAGCAATTCTTCAAGCAATATTTCTTTTTACGTAATTAAAATACTTCCAATATTTTTTAAAGGGATATTTTATGATTTAGACCTTTTGAAGTAATCCATTTGCATAATATACATATACATTAAGGAATCTGGATAGGAATTACTTTAGAAATAATTTTATCTTGTACACATATTTAATTTGTCTTAAAAGAGTTAGAAGACATTTTTTTAGTGAATCTTATACATTCTTATGGATAAGAAAAAATGAGAAATTAAATGTCTTTTTTTTTCACTAAATAACAAAATTACTTAAAAGGATAAATAAACTACCATTAGAATCGTATAGATCGGATTTTCTCCTTATATTTAAAAATGAGCTACACAGGGTGTATCTAAATTGCTTTAACAAAATATTATGGGAGATGGGGCACATAACAAGGATTCAGAATCCCGTAGCAATGTGCGGCCAAAAACTTTGTCTTTATGCAGCTGCTAATAATCACTTTGGAACGGGTGCTGAAACAACAGTGAACTTTACGACCTTTGTTTGTCAATAACTAACGTATTTTTCTCAGAAAAAAATGTGAGTAAAATTCGTAGTTTAAAAATTCTACTTTATTTCTTGGATGAGATATTTGGAGAAAAGCACATTGCATAAGAAACCTGCTTAAGAAATTTGACAAGCACTTCAACACTTTTCCTAAAGTGATTATTAACAGCTAGATGAAGACATCGTTTTTGAACCCACGTTGCTATGTGATTCTGATTCCTTATTATGCACCCTATCTCCCATAATATTTTGTTGAAACAATTTAGATACAACCCGTACGTATTTTAACTGATGCGAATACTGTAGTTTATAACAGAGCAGTTTTAAAGTTGTTTATAAATGCACATTTATTTGATAGGTTCAGAATATACAAAAAGATTAAGTATGCTGCTGACAAAAGAACGTTTCTCAAGTTGATCTTTTTGTAGAAGGTGTTAATTTGAACATTATAATAAGGAAAACTTCTAGAGCAGCTTTAAATGTTCAACAGTTTAAGTTTTATACGGGAATGTAAAAACACCTTTTAATTAGTTACGTTAAATAGCTGCATCATATTTTATGTTTGCTTACATTTTTCAATTGCATCAGTAATTAATAAGGAAAAATTAGTATTAGTATCTGCAGTTTAATAAACTCACTGGCGAATAAAATTAGTTACTTAATCTGATCCTGTAGCCCTAAAAGGAAACAAATCGTAGAAAAACACTGAAAAAAAAACACAGTTTAATAAAATTACAGGTTAATGAGCACCGGCGGTTAGTATAAATTAATAATAATAATAAACACATAGTTTCTTCGGTTGAAATTAGAGCTGGATATATTAACGTAGATTACTTATCGTTGCTTACCTTTACTACCATTACAACTTAGTAGCTCAAAATCGTTGAACTTGGAAAACCAGACATTATTATTTCATAAAACTCTAAAATTAAGTACATTATATAGTCATGAATCGTTATTCTTTTATCTTAAACAATTAGTTTCCGATCTGTGTTCTCATGGACACAATACTATCTCCTTACGCTGTCCGGGCTGTTCATTTTCAGAGGAACTTTTGATTAATTTGTGCAATAGGCTTATAAAACAACCAACCCAACATATATAACATCCTACCCCGCTATAAGTTAGGTTTTCTCATCCCGAGTTTGAATTAAAAAGACGAAGATTTACAATATGAAAAAATACTTCCTGATTTTTCATGCTAACGTGAATATAAGACATAATAAGGCCAATTATTAGACTGCAAATTTTATTTAAATAGGGTTGTTACGATTAGAGTTATTTATAAGCAAGTGAAAAGTGAGGTAACCTACCGAATAGTGGCGAAAATTGCGAAATTTACACTTGCCAAAACGAACGGTCTTTTTGACCTTTCTCCGTTAGTGAATGTAATAAGAAATCATCATAACAGAAAAGTAAAAGGTTCTCAAATTACAAATTTTAAAAATGTCAGTAAAATATTTTCATAAATTAGGAGCAATATTCAAATAATATATTTAAAAACAAATGTAGTCTTGTGAGCGGTCAAAATGATCGTTTGCCGTAAATATAGGCATATCCTACTATAGTAACGCTTATCCCTGACTCACTGACCCTGGAACATTTCCGGTTCAACCACTTCAAAATAAAACTTTTACCACCATTTCTCCAAAAAGATTAAAAAGTTAAGCAGAAAAACAGCAATAAAATGTACACTGTTTGTACGATCCGCTTACAATTTTTCATAATATTCTTAATTCTAACTCTTCAGTTTCAAGCCATTTTTCGCTATTTTCAGCTCTATTTTATTTCCGAGATTATAAAAAGTTAACCATTTGAACAAAATTAGGTGTCGCAATGGATAATGACGTCATAGCCACGGTTATCAGGTTTTGAAGGGAAAATTGCGATTCCAATTCGATTAAAAATGTTCTTCTCGATTACACAGTTTAATTTTTTTTTACAGATAAAATGATTTTCTCTGCATGGAACATTGAAGTAAGAAGGGATGTTCCCTGCGAAACGAAATCTTTCGAATGTGAAAGATTTTCGCACGTTTTTAGGAGAAAATGGAACTCCGATTTCGGTATAAAATAAAAATTGAATTATGATGTTATTCATTTTAAGTGGAAAAAGATTAAATGTACTGAGTGTAGGCATATTTTTGTGGAATGATTTTTCTAGCGTCCGTTGTAATTGCCTTCACAAGGGGATTTAACTTTAGTATACAAATAGCCGCCTAATTAATTACTCTTAATGTAAGAAACTTTGTGTATTTATACGTAATGCATAGTTTAAAAAGTCAAGTAAGATAAAAACAATTAAAAAGAAAATAAGAAAAGTTACACTCAATATAAATTTCGTAACGGTTATTTAGACCGCTCGCGTAATTCTGATGCTTAAAGTATTTTGAAAGATTGAAAATTTAGCTTTAAACGAAAATCCAGTCGCAGTTTTAAGTAAATAACAAAACAGTGTTTCCGAAACAATCCGAATGTAACACACTATAAATAAACTAAAGCAGACAGTATTAACGCCCCGAAAATAAATTAACTACACGACGTTAGCTAAAGCAAAAACACTTTAACCACTAATGAGAGAAAATATAATTTTATGTATATTATTCCAAAATGCTTTGCGCCGCCAACGACACTTTAAGATTACTTAAAAGAGAGTCGATTTTTAAACGTTCTATGAATAATTACAGGTAGCATAATGAGAAATATTTTTCTTAAATGGGAAATTCCAAGGGAGGCTGGGCATGAAAATAAGTCTGTTGACCTAATTTAAGTGAGGCTAATGAGCTGGCTCCTTTCCTTTTTGAGACAACGAAGCTGAAGCTACGTCGTTGCAAAACAAAAAAGGGTCTTCATTTGCAGGAGGCTTCATTAATGATTCATTATCTCTCAAAGACCTTCGTAATTATCGCGAGCTATTTATACAATTTTGAACGAAGTCATTTTCTGGAAAAGATGCAAAAATCTCGCCATTTGTAACATGGAATCGTTTCATTAAAAAGAGGGTATGGTTTTGTTCGTAGGCAATGCATTTGTGCGTTTTATTACATGCAATTGCTGTTAACTGCAACTTTTATAGAAGTAAAAGGGAAACTACGAAGGTTGTTCAAAAAGTAAGGCAACAAGTGCTCTCACGGGTACATCTATTCTCCATGCGAATGAAATGGATGCAACATACGGTCACAGCAATCAAGTACCACTAATAGCCACGTGTTTCACAACAGTGCTTCCGATGAAATGTGAATCCCTCTGTTCAGCCCGAATCTCACACCGAGCGATTTCCATCTCATCCGGCCGTTGAAGGAGCTCCTGGCAGGAGGTCATTTCCAAACCGTCAGTCAATTCAGGACGCCATCGTTAGCTAGCTGAGCAAGAGGTCCCTCATTCTTTCAACGCCTGTTTCAATAGACTGGTTGTTTAAAAAATGAAAAAAAAAAAAAGATTTTTTGTCCAGAGACTATGCTGACAAATAATCTGTACCAAATACTTTGCTGTGTTTGTCTATATAAAGAAAATTCGGAAATATTACCCCAAATATGGCGCAGCAATTGTAATAGTTTAAAATTACAACAACGTTTCCGCATGCTGCTGAAAAACATTCACAAATGTTTCCGCGTAGCGCCAAAAAATATTCACGAACGCTTCGTCATTGGGAGGAAAAGTATTCAGAAATGTTTCTGTATGCTTAGGAAAGATGTACAGAAACCTTCCGGCACCTTAAAAGAATTACAGCAAAAGTTTGATTTCGCTATATTTCCTACACTTTTAGAATTACTTTTTTTATTAACACCTAGGTGGAGATTAAATAAGTATTATCTTAATACTCACAGGTAATAATTCATTTACCTTTGTTTTAGTTGCGATCTGAAGACTCTAGGATAGAAGATGAATCGTTAAACTACTGTATAGAGCAGGTCTTGTTACTGTTGTTGTGTTTTTGTTACTAATCTCCGTGTCCAGCTTCTGCTAGACGAGATCTACGAGTTTATTCACCCTCAAAAAGTCATAGAATTTCTGAGGAAGGCATAGGAAAATCTAGGTCGTCGTAGGGCAAACCGAAGACACCTAAAAATACGTGCCGGAGAAGCCTGCTCATTGTTACATTTCGGTCAAAACGGGTGGCTTTTTTTACCATCTTGGAAGGCAAGGCTTTTTAGATGTACACTAAGAAATCGGGAGAGTGCTGTCTGGGCACATCTGTGGCAGTTCATAGCGACGGATCCACTGGGGGAATCTGCACAGTACCAAGAGTGTGCTGGAGGGACGAGCCAAGTCATTTTATCAGTACGCTTTCTGTCAGAATACAGCTCAAGGTAAGCATGGCTGTTATTTATTATTTATTTGACAGGAGAGGACAGCTCGCGTCACTGAATGTGTCACTTAGGGCCGTATTCACCAAACTTTAAACCCTGGAGTTAACCCAGCAAAGCGAGCTACTTCAAGGGTTAGTGAGAAAATGGTATTCACAACTCCAAAATCAGGGGTTACCCCAAGAATTGACCCTGACTCCAGGTGCAGATTCTAACCCCGCAAAATCGGAGGGTTGACTCGGAGTTATAAATGGCGGATACGAGGTTTTTTTTTTATAGGTTTGGAAAATCCCAAATATTTGCTAATACTTGAATATTTTGTGCTTTAACAGACGGAAACTACTGTGAAAACCACCCATCAAGCTATAAAAGCCGCCAAAAGTGATAAAAAATCTTTGTACAATGTTTCCAAAAACTCTCCAGAATGACTGTACTTTTTTTTGCCGTAGTGACTGCAGGCGCCATCTGTCGGACATATCTTGGTTTGCTTTTCCATTCCCTCTCTTTTCTGATTTGAACGCTTTTTTATTCTTAATTATTTTTTGTGTTGAAAATAAGTAGGTAAATTCTGATCTTTCCTATTTATTTTCTTGTCTCTATTGTTCCACAGATGAGGGGCGATTTGGCCAGAGCACTGTGGATCTACTACGCCCGCGCTTTTTTTTTTCTTTTTTTTTGTAAGAAGAGGCGGGATAAAAATATTTAAATTGAAGAGATTAATCATTTATGTGTAAAGGATGAAAAAAAAAGTGTTTTTGAGGGGTTAAACATTTTTGTCTGATTGTAATGTACTGTACTTGGGAATAGCGCGTTAACAATTTTTCACACAAATGTGAGAAAAAAAAACAATATGTTTCAGTGTCATAAAATTTTTTAAAGACATACATATTCTATGTACAATATATAAAGTATCTCAAAAAGAAAAACATCAAAACTGCATAAATTAATTTTTGTGTGTTAAAAAATATGAAAATTCCTAAATTTGAAAAAAGTATAACAGACATGAAATTTTATTTATAAAAAATATTGGATGTAATTTTGTATTAAATGTTTAATCAGTCTATTTTTTTTAAATTAATTTTCACATTTTAATGCGCAGTTTGCATAAAAACAAATTAAATATTATGAAGGAAGAGTGTGTGGTGGGAGCTGGGTTCGATCTCCCGAACATTAAACCTAGTTCACCCCCTTCATGGAATCATTACTCTGACCAATCACAGACGAGCTTTCAAAGCTGGCTGAGACAACTCCAGAGTAAAGTAACCCTGGGCGGAAATAAGTTGGTGAATACAGTTTCCGAGTTGTCTCCGAGTCAAACCGGCAATGCAGGTTTCCCAACTCTCGGATGATGGCGGGCTACTCACAGTTTGGTGAATACGGCCCTTAGAGCTACATATACGTGCACAATTTGGAACCTCATTAGAAGGTGGGGACTTCAGAATATTATCACCCCTCGGAAACTGCTAGCAACCGCCGAGAGGACTTTCGGAACCATGGATTTAACGTGCACGTACACCGCATGTACACAGTGGTCTTTAGTGGTACATCGGTATCGAAGCCGCAACCTTCCAGTTACGAGTCCAACGCCTTAACCACAGAGCTACCACCGCCCAAGTCAGGCCTAGAAGTAACCAGAGAGAACAAGACTTGATTCAGTTTACTAAAATGTTGAAGTGATTGGTAAAACGACTCACTGAAATTTCAGTGGCGCCCTCTATAAATGGAAAAACAAACTAATCTAGAACGTAAAATGGTTTAAATGTGCATGTGCAGAACGTGCGAAACAGGGATTTACTTTAATATTTTACTTCGAAATACTGTTATGTATTCGAATTCGAGAACATCGGAAGTTTACGCTATACATTTTTCGAAACCCTTGTGGAATAATCTTGTAAATTTTCTGAATTATTTTATGGTGCATCTTGGGTTTCCTGAATAAACTTTTTGATTAAATAACTTGCTACCTGGCTTTTTGAATCACCCTCGTAATATCATGTCTAAATTGGGCAAAATCGAACAGCAATAAGTTTTTCAATATTTTAAATTAAAAATTGTAATTTGATATAGGACTCAATAATTACTGTAGGATTAAAACTCTGCGAAAGAAAACGTGTAACTACGTTTACAGGACACGTTGTAAACGTGCGTTCTACGTTTAGAAAACGTGAGAAACCTGAAATACTTGGGAAATTTCTTTTGGTAGAAAAAACATGCAAAGTCAAGGACTATTTCAAAATTTCGCCTCAAAACTTGACCTAAAAAAGTAAAATCTCAAAAGGTGACCTAAAAATGTAGCAGATCTCGACATTTCTAAATAACCCGCCGCTTGTCATTAGCCTGATAATCACCAAATGTGATTTACCTTATGTGCGCAAAGGGTTAATGATAATATTTGCAGATGTGGAAGTTGGAAATTTGTACATCATAACATTGCAGTCTGGAATTTCACCAAAAATGTTCTGGAAGAGTCAAAGAATGTTTATTCAAAATTGTTTACAGGGTTAATGCAGGGGTGATGCACGAGAAAATCCTGTTATAGTTTCGTGCTGTGCCATATCGTAGCATAGATATTTTAGACTTAAGAATATTTTGAAATTTCGATAAAATAGCTTTAAACTAAAATCTAGTTGCAGTCTTAAATAAACAATAATACAGAATGCTTTTGAAAGAAACCAAAAGTAACACACTAAATCCGACAATGCAACTCTTTAGTCCAGTCAAATGGTGGTTTTTTCGTTACAAAATTGCGGAAGTTTTTTTTCAACGGTTCTTTATGTTTTTGGGCGTGATGAATTCGAATTTCAAATTTGCCGCCTAGCGGAAAGTCGGCTAGTCGGCTTTACCACGCAAAGTCGAAAAAAAAACTCAAAAATTTCGAACGTTTTTCAGTTTTTCGCATATATTTGGAACACTATTCATTTTTCCAAAATGAACTTACTTACAAAGTAGACAAAATTTCCTATTAAATGCATTGAACAACTTTGATTTTCTGACAAGTGGTGTTGGAACTGGAGCACTTTGAAAAATAGTGATTTTTTGGCCCTTCTGGGAAAATGTCAATAACACCCACTCTCACCCCTTGCAACTCACGAACTTCAATGCTCCTCTTAAATATTACTACCTTGCTATTCTGCCTCTTTTTGATTGCTAGAATGAAAGATTTCAATCCTTTTTCTTTCACAGCACTCGTCCCATCTTCTAACAGCGTGTCGCAAATTAGACATTTCGGTCGAGGCATTATGCAAGCATACAACAACAAAACTGGAAACGTAACTGAAAGCTGAACAAATATCGTCACTTTCACACTTTCATTAGTAAGGTACAATTTTCTCTAAGACGTAGCCTCACAGACTCGTTCGAAGTTTCATAACCCTTGAGAATTTCGGGCTTCATTTTTAAATCAATCAGTCATCAACTTTTCCATGTATCCGTAAAGTACAAAGAGCGTATTTACGCCAGGACCAATCAGTAGTGCTCATTGTAATTATACGAGTAGGGAGATCTTGCGAAGGTGACGGTTCTTGCCAAGTGTCCGTGAAAAGATCATTCATTTATGCATTAAAAAGTATGCAGCACCTTTTTCGGGCGTTATTTGAATTTAAATTGTCAGGGGTTAGGTTTCAAAATAAAATGCAAGCAAACCATATTTCATTTTTTGGAATTAATAAGGTCATATAAATATGTAAGATTTATGTACTCATTATAATATTAGTATTTATTATTTTAAAATACTGGCGTATTGACATTAATTTTATGTATGGAATAATTATATTTTAAATATAACTTGAAATAAACGTATAAAATAAGTATATCATTCCTTTAGGTTGTATTTTTTCCTTAAATTTATTTATTTAAATTATTTTTTTTAAATTAAGTATTTATTAAAAAGAGGTTAGCAACTACAGTAAAAAATAAATAAATTCCATAATGTAATGTTTTTCAAATCTGAAAAGTTAATCTCTTACTCTTTAGCTTCATGATACGTTATTTTCGTTCTCGCTCGCTTTCTTTCATATGCAGCCTTTTTTAGCGTCCGGTGCCCAATATACTGTAAATATTAAATGTCAACGTTTTCATCAAATATGCTTTTGCCGTGAATTCATTTCTTTTAAGCGTTATAAGTTTCTTTTCTGAAGTATAGCGCTGACGATAGAATGGTGGGAGGAGTCGTTTTGGCTTTAAGCCTCAGAAGGTATTTTGTGAAAAATTCTCCTTTCTTACTACCCTTTTAAGAAAAAATTGAATGTTAGAAGTGTTTTTGTAGTAAATGCAAAGTGTTTTCACGTGGTATGGGGATTTTTGCTGATAATGTGTATATTTTCTGAGTTGCAAGGGGTGAGAGTGGGTGTTGTTGACATTTTTCCAGAAGGGCCAAAAAATCACTATTTTTCAAAGCGCTCTAGCTCCAACACTACTTGTCAGAAAATCAAAGTTGACCAATGCATGTTGACCAATGTTTTATAGAAAATTTTTACTACTTTGTAACTCATTTAATTTTGAAAAATAAATATTTTTCGAAATATAAGCGAAAAACTGAAGAATGTTCGAAAATTTTAAGGTTTTTTGATTTTCCGTGGTGAAGCCGACCTCGCGCAAGGCAGCAAAATTAAAATTCAGATTCAGCACCCCAAAAAGCATAAAGAACAGTTGAGAAAAATACTTCCGCAATTTTGTCACGAAAACAGCATTTTTGAACACTGAGGGACTGGGCTACTTTTATTAATACAAGAACAGACAAAATTAAGCGCTCAAATAAAATTAATTACACGACGTTACTTTAAACAAACACTCTTTAACCACTAATGAGAAAAGGTATAATTTTATGCTCATTTTGCCAAAAAACTTTGCACCGCCAACCACAATTTAAGATTGCTTAAAAGAGAGTCGATTTTTACACGTTCTATGAACTATTACAGGTACCATAATGAGATTTTTTTTCTTTTTTGTTGTTGTTGTTAAGAGACTTTCCCTGCGAGTCTGGGCATGAAAATAAGTGTGTCCACCTAATTTAAGTGAGGCTAATGAGCGAGTTAGCTCCTTCTCTCGCGGAGATAACGAAACTGAAGCACCCACGCTGAGAAAGAGAAACGGGTCTTCATGGTCTTCATTTGCAGGGGACATCAATAATGATTTATTTTCTGTTAAAAATCTTCGTAATTACCGAGAGCTATTTATAAAAATTTGAAGAAAATCATTTTCTGGTTAGGATGGAAGAACGTCGGTAATTATAACATTGATTCATTCGTAGCCACTGCTCTTCCTAATTATCACATGAAACTGCTGCTTAACTGTATTTTAGAATTTTGTCAAAATGAAAAGGAAACTAATTCGATTAATAAATTTTGTAAAAGCGCACTATATGCAAGTTTTTTAGTGCTTTAAATTAAAAATTGTAGTTTGATGCAAGTCTCAATATTTACTGCAGGGTTAGCAGCGGTTAAGGAAAATATGAGAAACGTGGAATAGTTTGGGAAGTTTCTTTTGATAGAAAAACCACAGCAAAATTAAGGAATATTGCAAACTGTAGCTTCAAAAGCCGGAAACTGTCAAACTGTGATATGGAAAATTATCAAACATCAACTGTTCTAAATAATCGCTGCTTGCTGTGAATCTAAAATGCTCCAAATATAATTTAACTTAGGTGTTCAAAATTATAGTATTTTTTGATATGGAAGTTAAAAATTACATGTAGATCCACGTAAAAATTTTGATTTGGACAGCGCATGACTTCCTTGAACGGCTGCTAATCATAAATATTTTCGATGCACTTCATCTAAACATTTTTGCTGGAAAGAGATAAAATGCTGCAATCGTACTAAGATTTAGCCTTTTCAAGCCAAATATTTGAGATATCGCCAAGCTAGGTTCAATGTGAACGATTTGATTTTGTCATTTAATTAAGCGATATTTCGCCGAAAGCCGAAAGCCAAGCTTCAGAAAGTTAGAGAGATTTTGGTCATAGCCGAAATAGTTTTTTTTTTTTTCCCAATGGGCGGGCACTTGCTCATCAAGCATTCGCCACTACAAAGGCCCGAGTTACTGTCCATTTTATTATGGGAGCACCCAGTGGGCGGACAGCATTACCCCCTATGAAGGAACGGACGAGTTAGCATCCATGCCCAAGCCAGGATTCGAACCCGGACCCACGGCGTCATAGAATGGTTCTCTAGCCACTACACCACCTGGGCGGCTAGCCGAAATAGTGATTCATCACAGACTTTTAATGAATTTAAAGTACCTATATATTGAAAGTATTTTGTGTGACATTGTAAATAAATTACTCAATCAATTGCAGTAAAAAAAGAATTGCACACTTGTATGTTCACTAGCGCTAAATAAAAAGTTTCAACATTCTACGGTAAACAGTTTTAGAGTTATACAAAATATTTATTTATTTTTCGAGCCTAATTTGACGATATTTCGGTAAAACTCGCCAAACAATGACTGACTATAGATATAATATATTGAAGATGTCCTTAGATATTAATGTTTTGAAATTCTTTTGGATGGTCCTGCAAGTAAACTCTCCTGTAGATTGGAACCAAAATTCGAGGTGCACAGCTAGATGTTACAACAATCTTATATATAAAATTTTAACAATCTACGGTTATTAGTTTTTGAGATATACGAGTTACATACATACATATGTACACCAAAAGTCGACAAACTTGGCGATTTTTGATTCAATTTTTGAGGGAGACACATGATCGTCGTCAGACCATTATCTACACGCTGAAAAGTGTTTTGCTGAATTTAACAGACCTTCTTTGGTTAATTAGTTTCGTAACTTTGTTTTGTTGATTAAAAAAAAAGTTTGATTCAACCAAATTGATTTTAAAAAATGCTTTTAATTTTAACTAAACGTTTTAGTTGAACCTCAGAACCAATGGCATTTGAAATCATTGAACAGTCATTGTACACATGCGTCAAGGACATGCGCAGGACAATGCAGTCCGGAGAGGAGAAATTTAATGTTCATTTGGCATAAATGGAGTATTTATTGGGAGAATATTTATTCCAAAAGAGATATTTATTCCAAAATTGGGAGCATAGGCGTAACTTAGTAGGGTCAAGAGGAATTGCCCGCTCTAAGATTAAAAAAAATGTAGATATAGCCTGTTTGAAAAGGGTATTTTCTACAACAGGAAACATTTTGCCCTCCTCCCCGCAATATTTCATGCCAGTTTTTGCCAATGTAATGGAGTAAAAATTTATAAGTAAGGAAAAAAGGGGGATGGGAGGTGCACAACTAGATGCACAGCAATCCTAAATATAAAATTTCAACATTCTATGACTGATAGTTTTTGATTTAGTACGCGAGTTACATCCAAACGCACTTACAGATGTCAGGGAAAAACTGGTCAAAATAGACTTGAGGTCAACAAAAACGGACTGTATGTGCATTTATATGAACACACACACATGCGTGCAATGAGATGTCTTGCAAAAGCTCTTAAAAGTAAATTTAAAGGTAGTCAAAATCGATTTTTCGTTGAACTCTGGATACCGAAATTTTTTGCTGTCATATTACCTTATTTTGCTTTGTACAAGGAAGTAAATGGCTCTTATTCATCTTTTAGAAAATCTATATATTTCAAAATAAAGTCAACGCAAATAAAGTGTAGCAAGTTAAAATGTACGTTATTCTCAAGGGATTGGTATATGTAACTTTACTGCAGCCTGGAATTTTACCAAAGAGTTCTGAAAAGATCAGAGAATTCATTTTCCAAAATTGTGTTGCAGGTCTGTTATAGGTAAGGGTGATATATGTGCAATTCTTGTTATAGTTTATGCACTTTAGATTTTTAAAGTAGTTTGTAATTTCGATAACCTATATTTAAACTAAAATACATTTACAATCTTAAATAATAATCGAGAATTTTTCCGAAGGAGACCAAACATAACGCCTAATTTGCCCTATCTACTCTTTTATAAATTACAAAACCAGACAACATTAAACGCTTAGACAATAAGTTAATTACAAGACGTAATTAGACGTTAAAGCAAACACTTTAACCACTAATGAGAAAAGATATAGTTTTATGTACTTTGCCAAAACGCTTTGCGACATTTTAAGATTACTTAAAAGAAGAGTCGATTCTTACACGCTCCATGAATTATTACAGGTGGTATAATGAGAAATATTTTTTTCTTAAACGAGAAATTCCTTGTGAAGTTGTGCATGAAAATTAGTCTGTTGACCTAATTTAAGTGAGGCTAATGAGCTAGCTCTCTTTTCCTTTCTGAGACGGCAGAACTGAAGCCAGGACGCTGCGAGACAAAAACGGGTCTTCATTTGCAGGGGGCTCCAATAATGATTCATTATCCCTCAAAGATCTTAGTAATTATCGCGAGCTATTTATTCAATTTTAAAGGAAATAATTTTCTGGGAAGGATGCAAGAGTCTCCGCAAGTTGCAACGCTGAACCATTCGTCTTAAAAATATACAACCATTTTTAGGCTCGAATTCAGGGTCGTCAGACAATTAGCGAACTAGGATGGCGCGTAGGTCCGTCTCGCAATAGCAAGCTGCTCGCAACAACGTATACAGGGTCCGCCGCAAAACGGTAGTCCGTCACGCAACGACTACAAAGGTAGTGTTAGTCCGTCGGAGCAGTAACGTTTCATTTACATTTTTCTCTGACAAAGCTTTTGCATATCAGGCATCAATTTTTTCACATACTTAGTTCAGTTGCGCCATACAACTGAAGCAGTTTCTTCACTTCCGTACGTTCACGAGTAGAGATGGAAAATATGAATGCTGCTAGGCTTTAGTTTAGGGAAGGAAATTGAAATTGATGTTCTGTGGAAGAGGATTCCAGAATAAAATTTTCGGTACGTTTTAAGGGATTGGACATGCATCAGTTTTTAATGACAAAGTATTGAGGACTGTACAAATGCATCAGTTTTTAAGATGGAATGTATGTATACTACGCAGAGTTTGACGCAATATCATACATTATAAGAAAAATATTTCCCATCACCAAAAAAAAAAAAAAAAATACAGTCTGTTTCAAAAGAATAAACAACAAAAAATTACAATAAACACACACAAAAATACATTGCGCCACATGAAATCATGCGCCACAATTCGGCCACCCCTGAACCCCATCATGGCCGGGTGGATGCAATAAATTTGGGTATCTGTCAACAAAGCTCCATAAAGACATTCGATAATTGTCTGCATCATAAAACTATTCCTTATTAAAAATGTCAATCTATGAACTTCATTTGCATGATTTTGATACTGCTCTGCAATACTACTGCTCTGCAATACTGCTACTGCTCTGCAATACTTGCTACTACTCTGCAATACTTAAGGCGAGGCCTCTGTTAGAGAAGAAGTCGTGAATGGTTTCGACGCTTCAAGAATGGTAATTTTTCTTAACAGTGGAAGAGTCCAAGTTTTCGAAGAGTCAAAATTTTAAGACTCACGTTTCAAAATCAAGAAGAACGGTGGAAGCAAAGCTGTACACCCAATAATAGAAAATGAAGCTCATAATCTATGTAAATATGTTAAATGTGAAGAGACATTATCATCAATTTCAATTCATATTTTACGGAGAATATTAATCAGTAATTTAGCGACTTGGTGACTTTTCCGGGATTAAGATAGCTTCTTATTAATAATTAAATTGAAAAGAAATGCACGCGCCTGTTCAGTACAAATGACCTTCTGCAGTAAAATCTATTAAAACTAATTACCAAAATTGATAAAAACAAATTAAGAGACACTGCGTTTAAACTCATCACCCTCTATTATTGCAGAGGCATATTAATTTTGCAAGCATATTTCTTCCTTAATCCAAGGGATGTTGAACAACACATCATATGATGTATTATGTTAATGCATTGATTTGTGTAATGAACATATCGGTTTTCCGATTAGAATTAGGAAAGATTTAATGAATCAAACACGATATTTGCATGCTACAATTTTTTACATACGAGGCATATTTTGATTAATTTCTCCGTTTACATTAATTCATATTACCATCCGCTGCTTGCGTGAACATCGGAGCATTTATCTTCTGATAAACAAGACAAATACGAGCCCATAAAGGTAATTTTTAAGGCTTTCCAACAAAGTTGGAAAATGCTTATGATTTCGGAAGGTTTGCCTGTCCATTCTCTAATTGAAAGTAATACGCATCGATTGCATTTTAAACCCATATTAACCCAGTGTTGCATTAATGCAACATCATTAGTGTTATCGCACTACTTATTTTTATTATTGAATAAACTTCATGTCGATACCTAGCGCTGAATTAATAGAGAACATCCTCTATGTATTAAAAAAAATGTATAAATGTGTCTCAAAATTATTTGAAGTATGTGGTATTATTCTATTAAAACATGATGTAAAGTTAAATTCAAACTATTTTTCCAACAAAAAATTCAGGCTAATATGTGTATATTATTCCATGTGACTGTCCCATGTACTCTACTGGGAAAAGATGTATGCAGCATTTGTGGTTCTAAAATCTGAAACACTTCCATATTTTAAATACGAAACACTTCCATATTTTAAATACACGTTACATATTAATGCTTAGAATTAATAATGTTTACCCTAGTAGCACAACTAGTTCAAAAAACGTTCAAATTACGTTGGAAACACGTTTTTTGACGTTAAAGAATTGTTTTAAACGTCTTTTGGACTAATTGTGCTAATAGGGTAGCTTTATTTTACAGATAAATTGCATAAAATTGTTACATAACTTATGTAATATGTTCTTTAAAAAATCTTGGCATATTTTTTTACAAGTTGGCGAAAATTTTTAAGCACGCTTTGTAAATAAAGAAGAAAAACTGCTAAACATTCATTGCAAAACACTGTCGTTTAAAATAAAATAAAAAACAAAAATAAAAATTGCCAGAAATTTGTAAATAATTTTGATAAGCATGCGTCAAGTCAGAGTAAAACTGTGTTATATCATGATGATATATTATTTGCGCATTAATTCACAACATTAAAATAATTTTGTTTATTAATTTTTGCTGAAGAAAGCAGCACATTTATAAAGCACTGCAGTTTTTGACACGCATTCTTTAGAGAAATATCTTTTTACCAGCAAAACGATTCTAACTCGCTGACACACACACAAAAAAAGAAGAAGCAAATCACGTATATTTTTCTTATCAGACTGTAATACTACACAAATTATATATGAAACTGATAAATAAGATGATTCAGAAAGATGAATTCTAAAAATAATTTCCCAGAAAACTACTCAATACAAAGGAGTAACGTATGTAAAATTTGTAAAATAAATTCCCTGTGAAACGCAATTTTTCTTTCTTTTGACCATCGAGTGGTTCATCGAGTGGCTATTATTAAAATTATTTTCTAAAATCATCTTCCGACTTCTTTTATAGACAGAAAATGAAATCTGGTTCCAGTCATTTCACAAGCTTTTCGCTGCAGATGCCTCCAATCAGGAAAAGAGTTATTTTAAGGCACCGCCCTGTACATCTGCATTCCAGACATTTCCTCTTTATCTGTTGTTGCCCGGGTATCAGGGTTCCACGTCGTTCTCTCTCTGTCTCTCTCTCTCTCCTCAAAATCTCGTTTGTGCATCAAATGTAGTCTATAAATCATCCAGTGATTAGACACCTTTCAGACAATAATCCTTACAATGTATTGTTGATAAGTACAGGTACACGAGAAAACAAACGAACAAACAAAAAAGCTTAATTAGCGTGAAGATGTAATGAGATTTTAATTACCATTTTTTTGAGCAAATTGACGTGAACTGTAGACATTATCTGAGGAAAAATATGTCCGGAGCAGACTTCATAAATTTTTAAGAAATTTCATGGTTAATTGGCAGATCTCTAAAATTAATGAACTAATTATTTTTTGGACTATGCTCCATGCTTTTGAATTATTCATAACGACCCGCGTTGAGCTCCGAGTTAAAGAGTATTGGTTTTGATCCTTTGTTAAAATTCACTGCTAAACTGTGAATTATTGATTTCGTTGCATCATAAAGTAGGATGCATAATAATAAAGTATATTGAATAACGTACAAAAAAGTATACATTGCAATGGCAGCAATAAAAAATGAGTAGTTAAATCTAATATATGTGCATCTTCTCAAGAAAGTAAAATAGAATATATGTCAATTTTCTATTACTTAGTACTTTTTAAGTATACGCAATTATTCTGTTTTCTAAATTTTGTGATCTATGATTAAAAAGATTGTGTTCATTTGTTTATTAAACTCTGTTTACAGTATAATACGCCTGACTTTTAAATTTAATAGAAATATTAAATCTGTATATCTGTCAATTATAAATACATGTACAGGGTGTCTCAAAAAAAAAGATATGATTCTTTAATTTTTTTATCTATTAGAAATATGGGGGTAATGTAAATTGAAAAAAATATATATAAGGTACGGAAAATAAAGACTCTATTAGGAAAAAAATTCCTATAGCTAATTTACAAAAAATTGTACTTTAAAAAAAAATATATTCAGCCCACCACACAAAAAATATTCCGAATTAGTAAAATGTACTTCATGCACCAATGAGGTGATGTACATCCTAAAAAATGTCAGAGATATGAAGATATATGCTGACTTAAACCACTTTTCAATGATTCTTGAAAAGTAAAAAAATCACATCCAGCAATAAAGTTTTATTGTCAATAAATGCATTTATAAAAACATCACCTCAGTACATCACCTCTGTTGTCAATAAATGCATTTATAAAAACATAAAATAATCATTTAGAAATTCATTCTTTAAAATTGTATTGTTAAAAAATAAATAAATAGATAATTAATAAAAACTAGAATAACGTTAATTTAAATTTTGTTTTTCAGTGATTTAAAGTCAGTCTCATATTTTTACATTGAAACACATTACAAAATATTATGATTTGAAGCCCATTACATTACAAATTAACATTACCAAATAAATAAATAAATAAGTAAAAATAAATTAAATAACATCAATTTAATTTTTCTTCAGTGATTTTAAAATCGGTCTTATGATATTTTTATATTGATACATTAGTAGACGAAACCTAATACTGTACACAAAATATAATTTAATGTACTCTCTTTTACCATGTTTATTTATTAATTTTAAATTCTTGTTGAATCATTCGTAAATGTTTCTACACTTATTTACCAAAATTCTAAGCACGAACAAATGTTGTAAAGCGTGGCTATACTTTTGTTAGATGGCCGACCGGGTTCTGTATTGGTTAGAGCGACATTCTACCACACCACGGGTCCGGTCTTAATTCCCGACACGGGCTTAAGTGTTATATCGTCCGTCCCTTCATAGATGGCAACGCTGGTCTACTGTAGATACCTTAGTCTAGTGGTTTAACATATGTAATGCCCATAAACGACAAGTGCCCGCCTTTAGAAAAGTAAAATAAAGTTTTGTAAGATGACCACCGGACAGAAGTTTATTTAACTTTTTCTAATATATAAAGTACATAGTAAATAGAAGTAACAAGTATCATTTTATCATTGTCATAGCAATCTATGAACTCCAATTGATAGACGTTAGAGGACACATGCATACAGGCAGACAAAACGGGAAATCGCAAACATAAAAAGCTTGTCGAAAAATACAGAAAAAAGATGAATTTTTAAAATTCTATATCTCCAATTGACTACATAAATATTTGAAGAACGTTCACAAACAATTTTGAATTGATATTCGAACTACAGTGACAGAATCGTCCAAGAAAAGGACACCGCAATCCAGATTTTTACGATAAAATCTTGTCTGTTATTTCCGTAACGCAAGACTCATTCGTCTTCATAATACCTTTCATTTTCGAAAGATGAAAGTATTTTTATCGTCAAGTATCTGTACATCAGTGGCTGTCAGTTAAATTCTTTGTCGACGGAAGATAGTAAGAATTCTTCTGTGACACCGTTTCACTTATTTCTTATTTCTTCTGGCTTTATGTTGCTGCTTTTCAGATGAGCATGTATAAGGCTGAACAAAATAAGACTCGGTGAAAGCTAATAAGTTAAAAGAGTTTTGTTTCAGCACTAAAGTGCTATTTCGCTCACCCCGGGGTTTTCTGTCGACATATTTTTGTAGTCCAAGTTTTGTGGGCATATTTTTGAGGATCGATTTGTTTCGACAAGTTTTCGTTGCATTTTTAAGTTGGGTTTTCAGATAGCGGGGGAGGGTGGTGAAGAAATAAAATGTTGAAATTCGCCAAGGTTTACAATTTTTGAAAATTTATCGCTGAGTTTGGCACCAAGCAGGCGATTTTAATATACATTTAAATTTTGAAAATTATTTTATGGAACAAGACAAACAAATACGGCACAATCATGGATTATGATGCACATTCCGTACAGTATTTATAAAGATGAAGTATAGTTACAATATGCTTGGCGAAGATTGTGAAACAGTCTTAGTGGGCAATTTTAATGTAGATTTCGATTTCAAAGAAGTGTTTAATAGAATAATTGAGAAAAATACTGCACACTCATGACTAATGACACACTATGGAAATGGTGTGTAACTCTTTTAACTAATCAATATGGAATAAGGAAGAAAAATAGAGACACCACATGGATTATGATACGCTTTTAATATATAGCACTTTAGGGTGTATTTAAAATATGAAAGTGTTTCAGGTTTAAAAAAAATTTACTTTTTGTTTTACATTTTTGTTTCGCTTCTAATACTACAAAATAAACTACAAATAATAACAAATAATAACTACAAATAATAATAAAAATGCATGTTTTTGTAGTTGTGCAGCAGTAAATATTTTTGGATGCAATAACACAATGACGTAAAAAGCGGGTTCCTGCTATCTAGGTGAAGAATCTAATGGTACAGTGTATTTATAACGTTGTAAGTTAAAACAAAGAAAACTTAACTAGTATTAATGCTGTGTATGAATTTTATTTTTTCTATTTAAATATCAATTATAAAAATTGATAACATGAAACCATTTTATTTTACTAGATCTTGTACATCACAATGAATATAGAACTGAAAGAGATCCAAGAAGAATGATTTAATTGAGCGTTTTCCAAACTCGGATACACGCACATTTGGAGGCATGTGAGGAATTCTTGGGGATTCTTGAAAAGATTATCTACAATGGCGGAAATCACAAAAATTGTTCACACGAAGAAAATTGTATAGAAAAAGATTACAAAAATTATTTCAAGTGTATATTTTATGCGTTACACACGAAATGAAGTAAGCAGTTAAATAGTATTGGCATAGTCTTCACTGGTCATGTATAATTACGTTTTTCTCGACATTGTTAAAGTGCTGGGTGGGAAAAGTTGTGCCCTCATAATACAAATTAACGGCCACAGTAAAAAAATTTGTTCCTCAATATCAGCAATAAACATTCGAAATTAAATAAAGTTGGAACAGTTTGCTTCATAAAATATAAGAAAGGTAGGAACATGATAATGCAAGCAATGCATCCCAAGAGTACTAAGTTTATGAATGGGTTATAAAACCAGCGTACAGTAAACGAAGGCGGGGGTGTTAAGACAAGTTTGGTTATTCTTTGCATAAAATTACCAGCGTACAGTGTGATTAGTGATAACAAGCAAATCCCCATCCCGATCTGAATAGAGCGTTGCTATGTCTTTTTAAGCTTTAAATGTTATTATAAAAAGAGAGCATGCCTGCGATGTGTGGGTGAGTAGGGGTCGTCGTTATGAGAAAGGGATTACTACCAAAAAATGAAAAAAAGCTAAGAGAGGGGTTAAAAGCTACGTGCGTAAGTAACGCCTTTGATATATGAAGATAGGATATAAACCATCAATAATTAATCCGTTTGCATGAACATTCACTAGGACCTGTAAGACTACAGTCCACTTGTTTTTGTAATGATACGTCCTATCTGTCAGACGTTCATTTTATTTATGTGTCACGCTATCTATGTGTGAAAATCAGAAGTGAATGGCACATTTGGTGGATTCATTGTGCAGTAGTCTTTGCTTATTGGTGTGAGTTTTACCACGTGTAAACATACAAAACACAGCTATACGGGTTTATTTAATGACCGATTGATTGTCTTGTCACTTGAGACTCAGTTTGACTTCAGCTTGAATAGATACGGAGAAAATTGTTCCCAAACAAAAATACGCTAAGTAACTTTCAAAATTTAATGATGACAAAACCATCCAAGTGTGCAGAAAAAAAAACGAAAAAAAGAAAGAGAAAGATTCTTTTTTCGTGATAAAAACGTGCTATTTTTTCTCATAACACAAGACCCGTTCGTTTTCATAATACCTCTCTCACTTTCGAAAAACAAAACGGTCCTTATCTCCAGTATCTGCACATCAGTGGCTGTCAGGTAGATTCTTTGTCGTCGGCAGATAGCGGGAATTCTTCTTTGACACACTTTTACTTATTTCTTCCTCTCATTTGGTGTTGCCTTTTCGGATGAACATGTATCAGACTGGACAGAATAAGACTTGATGGAAATAACTGCCGTAGAAAAGGTGTCGGTAAATTTCTATCGTCGAAGCTAATAACAAAAGCCATTTTTTTATAGTTATGGTACTATATTGATAAAATCTGACATTCATCTTCACACGTCTCATTTTAGAAAATTTTGAAGAACTATCAAAATATATAAAACAGTTATTCAATCGAACTATTGGCTCGTAAGCCTCAATATTGCATCATCGAAATGTGAAATTGCTAACGTGAAAAAATAAAGAAATAACAAACTTAAACGCATTTATTTACTGCATTGTTAATTTAAATAGCAAAGTGGGTAGACTTGTATTTGTTAAAGGTGCTTTTACTTCATAATTACCTTTATGCATGCTTACCTAAGAATCAAATAAAGTTAAAAGCTTTATAACATAACACATTTTAAAAAAGATCATTAGTAAAACGATGGTTTCTGGTGGTACAAGAGGTCCATTTTTCTTCAGCTGCAATTAAAGTTCTACCATCCACTCATTCAGAAAGGTTAGAGCTAGGATAGTCTCAGTCAGAATTCATTCTAACTTTCCTGTCTCTGTGAATGTTGGAACTATTTTCTGAAGAAAGGTGGACCTTTTGTACCACAAGAAACGAACGTACTAATAGGCATTTATGTATGTATGTTATTTTAGATCCTTTTAACAACTGTTTTAAGTAATCTTGTTAAAAACTAGTCAGTCTGCAGAATTAATTTTGTATTAATATTTGTTTGTTTGTAGTTATGCTTTTAGATATTTTATCAATGTTCATATGATTTTTGATCATGATTTCGTTTCGTCTCATGAAATATTACAGAACATGTAAAACATATGTTCTACTTAATTGTACTGTATTGTTTATTTACATGTTAATCACAATCACACATAGGTGATCGTCAATTTCTTTCGAATTTCATAAAAGGTTCGCAAAGAGAAAAAGGTTGGGAACCGCTGAATTAACCAAGTTACGTCTAGGGAGGGATGCGAGACACAGATTTACAGCTTTTTTTGCGAGATTTGTGTGCATTTTTAGCATTACGATACAGTGATTTTGCACAACGAGACAAAGCTTTTAGGCTGTTTTGTGAGTCGCGTCCATTACTAGTTACGTCAAAGAGGCTAAAGACTAATTTATTTCCTCTAAAGCAGTGTCTCCTAACTGGGTGGTGGTTCACGGACCACTGGTGGTCCACGAACAAGTTCTAAGTTGTCCGCGAAGCGAGTGCTAACGTTTTTTTTTTATTTGTTTTAGAGAATTTAAAAAATATGTTTCATAATCCCCACAAAATAGGGAAAATATGAGCGGGCACAATATTAAATACAATTCGATAAAATATTGTAGCATCTCAGCCAAACTTTTGCCTTCGGATCTGTAAATAGGGTTAATTAGCTATTATCAGTATCTTTGAGAGTAAGTGGTAATAATATTTTCTCCTTTTTTTAATTTTTCATTTTGCATTAAATTTTGTGCAAAACATTTTGTACTTTATTTTTAGATTTTATTCCACGCACTGCCCCCCCTTCCCCTCCTCCGGGAAGAATTTTTTCAAATGGTCCGTGGGTAACCACTGCTCTAAAGGCTGTACTTCGAACTTAACACACACACAATATATATATATATATATATATATATATACGATTTTTAAACTTGAAATAAGTTCATTGTTAAAATGATCTTGTTTAAAACACCACTAGGTTTAGAAGTTCTGCAATTTTAAACAAGCTGTACCAGATTTTTCTAAATTAAAATAAAAATCGGAAATGCAAATTTGGGCTTTCAATGGAAAAATAAAATGCGATATTAACTTATTATACCTAATTATTTCAAGCGTGGTTGACGTAATTTGTTCATTATAGATTCTTATATTATTGAAATCCCTAATCATTTTTAAACTCGTGATATCAAAATTACGTCAACTCCACTTGCAAAATCTAACATGATACCAAATGCGTTTGATGCAATGTTACTGCCTATGGGGCTAAACCTTCGGTATACTCTTACCCTCAACCTGCATTTAGCACTTTTATCTGTTTTCTGGCATCACATTTTGGCTGGGGCCAATCAATCCTGTTGCAGCAATTGCTAGATTTTTCTATCAATTAGCTAGAATTATGAAGAATTTGGAATTTTTCATGTCGGATAATATTGCCAATATTCAAGTTGACGACAACAAACAAATTCATGACAAGTAAGTAAGTTTAAATGAAACGACTTTAAAATTTGAACTTGTTCGTAATATTTAAAGGCCGTAATCTTTTGCAGTGGCTCGGACAGGTCCTATTGTAATTATTAAAAAATAAATAAACTTTTATCATTGATGCCTACTGGCTAATATACATTAGTATGCAAAATTTCAGCTCATTTCAAGATTAGGAAGTGAAAGAAAAATCGTTCGTAAAATTTGATCCGACATACAGCATACATATAGGGAAGAGGTATCGTTTAACAACTTTGGAGGACATTAAAACCACAACATATTTTACTTGCACCAGCTCTCCCATTAGCGTACACGGTCCCGCAGCAGTCGAGACGAGAGGAAGTTGACCCTCCCAAGCATTGGCCAAGTCGGATGCTGCTTCACTTGCCGTGTTCTAATGGGAACGGAGTTTAGCGCCCAAATCACTGCGGGACGCCATAATAATGATCTTACCGACCAAGATTAGGCAAAATTAAAAGATCTTTCACAAAAAGCACTTGACTAAAACTGATGATTCACAGGATCATGGGTACTCATATCTATGGGCATGCAAGGGGTCATCCCCTCCCACCCCCGCTGAACCCATATTACCGTTATTATTTAAGTATGGTATATGCTAAAAGTGGTTCAACTCAAAAATATGGTATCCACAGACATAGTACCTTTCTGGGGCAGGACACTTGACATGGCCGCTTCCACAATACAAACAATCATATGGGCGCCCATGCACAGGATTGATTATAAAAGTAGAGATTACATACTGATAACAGGATAATTCATTAAAATAGGAATTTTATGTTGATTACAGGATTGATTATTAAAGTCGGTATTATATATTGATTAAAGGATTGATTAAAATAGTCGGGATTATATGTTGATTACAGGATTGATTATTAAATGAGTTATTATAGTGATTATCATCAGGTCAAACTCAAGTGGAAACGCCGTTTTTGAGCATACAATAGTATGTGATTCCGATTCCTTATTACGTGTCCTACTTCCCCCTTTATTAGTCGGACCTCTTTTGAAATACCCCGTATAGAAACATTAGTGACACACAAGCACGCGGACTGTTTTCAGTAAGGAGAATGCCATAGTTTACCTCAGTAATGTATTTCACTGAGAACACATATGGACTGACGGAAAACAAACAAGAAAAAAATTGTTTTTTATTTATTTATTTATTTTAATAAAATAATTTGATAAAAATACCAAAAGTATTCAGAAAAATCTTATTTGTACTTCTGAATCAAGATGCATAGAACAAAACGAATATACAATAAAAATTTAGAACAAATAATAGTATTGCATTTTTTTTTATAGTTAAAAGAAAATTTTGTTTTCAAAAACATTTCAGTCATAATTTTTAATTCGAAAAATTCATTTATTCAATATTAAAAAGCAATTGGGCAACATTATGAGCTCGCATAAAAAGCAGACTCGAAAAAAAAAGTAAAAATGTTTTCATTAAACTAGTTGTCTGAGAGGGTAAAAACATATCATAGTATAATCTTTAAAATCTCAGCCTTGTCCCGTAACATTATAAAATATTTCATTCTTAATTTCAAGAAAAGTAAATATGTTGTAATGTTTATGGAGTAATAAATTGTAGTTACTAAAAAAAAAGGAAGAAAAAGTAGCGTACAACGAAAATTTATTAATTGAACTCACTCGAATTGTCTCGCATTAAGTCAGTTATTTCTTCGTAATTAATTAAACACAATAACTTTCTTTGTGCTGTCCGTTAACATTTTTTAATATCTTGGCAACAACTGTCAAAAAAGATATATAAAACTTCGCATGGAATTTTGAAAGATGAAAACATTCTCATTTAACGTTAACATACCTTTGATATCCGTTTTGAAGATAGTTTTATGAGACTGTATTTATTCTAATTACACAGGAGAAAAAAAAATCATATACAGCACTGAATTTATGCGAAGGAAATATTTATGTTTTGATCTTAAGTGGAGAGAAAACTCGTTTATCTCGGTATTCAGTTATTTTAGATAATGATGCTGAAGGAAATTTATTTTAGTCGTAGCAAAAGTTCTTTATTTGCCGAATTTAATTACTGCCTTGTTTTTCAGAATAGTGCGCTTAAATATGCAGACAAAATTGCCATAAATTATTTGTTTACGTAAAATACACATTTTTAAGTCTTCCGCTTTTAAAATTAAATATGGTATATTCATTATAAATGATAATGAGAAAAACTTTCATTTTGGAAAGAGGTTTCTTTAAAAATGTTTTTGTCTTTTAATTTATGAAAATACTAATAAATATAATCTCTGATATATGTAATATACTTAAAAGTATTTAATGGTACATTTATTAATAAAGATAAAATGAAAACCTTCCGTCTTGTTCCTCAGTGGCCTAGTCGCTAAGATCCGTTCTCATAAGAACACTGGAAATGAAGCAGCACCGGCTTGGCCAGTGCTTGGGAGGATGAAAACCACTCCCGGCTGCACTTCTGTGGAACCGTGAGGTGGTCCACGTATAATCAGTCATGGCTCCAACGTTTTACATGTTCAAACGATACCTCTAGGGGAAGGGGGGGGTTACCAGGTCTCTCATCTGGAATTAGTTCAAAATAAGGAGACCCTGAGCTAAATCGGCCTTCTTTCCACTGGCGCTCATTTGCTTAAAGCTATTTTAAAGCGCAATTTTGTGTACCACAAGTAGTGGTACACAAAATGGTGACTAACTTTCATGAAAAGGAAAATAAAAAGCAGCGATTGACGAAAAATATGTCAATTAATAAATTCCAAAGGAATTACCTTACTACATGTGTTAGCAGGACCCGCTTCCCATTACGTCAATTCATGCAAATGCGTACTGGTCAAAGTATACACAGAGTGTCACAAAAATATGGTAACATTCTTTAATTTTTTTATGAATTAGAGATAAGTAGGCTATGAAAATTGAAGAAATATAAAAAAAGTAAGAAATAGAAAATTGGGAAAACTTTTATATTTTAATCCTATATCAAATACGCACTAAAATGTTTTATATTAAAAGCGTATAGTAATGCATATGTCGGACCTATTTGTCTTTCTTGCTTCATTATGTTGGAAATTTCATCATTATCTATTCGTTGGCCCTGTTTGTATTTCTTGTTTAATTAAGTATGAAAGTGCATAATTATTCATGCATCTGCTCTATTTGTCTTCCTTGTTTCATTACGTTGGAAAGTGACAGCCATATTCCATATATCAGATTTAATTGTCTTCCTGTACTATTATGCTGGAAAATGTATCATAATTTGTGTGTCGGCCCTATTTTTCTTTCTTGCTTCATACAACACTTCTTTGAAATTGAAGCCTGTTTTAAAATTGCCTACTGAAGCTGTTTTACAATATTCGTCAAGCCTATTCTAACTATACTTATTTTACACTAATATAGAAAACTTTAGAGATGCTAATTAATAGTTTCATTAAATAAGGTGTATTACTTGGAAATTTCTCACCAAATGTAAAAGATATAAAAAAGCTGGGTTGAGTTTTGGGGACTTATTTTATGGCGTCAAAATTGACTATAAGTCGTTTAAAAATTGACAACCTTGGTGAGTTTTCTCATCTTACTACCCCTATGCTGTCTGGAAACCCTTCATAAGTGATTCGTCGTTTGGCCGATAAAGAAAAATAATTGTCAGAAATTATTAACACTCAAGTGCTAACAAAGAAGGAGGGGAAAAAAAGACTGTGCTAAGAAAAAGTCTTCTCGTTAATTTTCAAAACGTGGCACTTTTTAAATTTTTATACGATTTCCGTACAAAAAAAATAAAAATAAAAAATCCATTAGTAAAATGTGCCCTAAGCACTAATGAGATGATGTGCAAAGTTTCAGCCTTTCATCGTAAAAGGTCTCAGGGATGTCTTTAAATAAATATATTCAGGGTTACAGCTGAATCTGAATATAAATGTATAGCACTGCAGTACAAAAAAATTATTTTATTTTGTAATTTCTTTTAAGACCGTTGAAGCGCTATCGTCCAACATGATATTTTCCCTTCGAGAGCCATTAGAAAGTGGTTGAAATCAGAAGACATCCGGTGTTCCCGAACTTCGTGCACAAAACTACAATATCGTTAGGAATCATAATTACATAGCAAAGCTTCAATAGTGCCGGGTGCGCCAAAAGTTCGTTACAACTTTAAATATTATACAAAAAAAAGGAAGAAATGAAGATAAAGCCGTGCGGTTTGTACGTAAAGGCTTAACATTAAGTCGGATTTTTTTTAAACAACAAAAATTTTAGTTAAAAAAGTCACCGGTAGAGGGCGCTTACAATCCGAAACACAATGAGTAGGACAACAGTACACTTCATTCATTTATTTTGGCAATAACAAATGTTCAACATGACCTCCAAAACATTCTACGACACGTAAGGCGACTCACAACGCCTGTTACAGCTAAAAGAATAGCAGAAACCTCTCGACAGTTCGGCCAATGTTGAAGGGGATGAACGGTACACAAGTGACTTCAAGTAGCCCCACAACCAGAAGTCAACCGGGGCGAGGTCGGATGATCGTGCAGGCCACGCGATCTTGCAACCTTGAACAACCCCCCAGCGAGAAAAAGTTTGCACAAAAAGTGTACAAAATCCGAGCGTATTTGGCACCTCTGCTTGTGCATAAAAAGTGCAAACTAAATTGTGCATAAAAAGTGCAAACTAAATTGTTCACAGAAAGTGCACTCTGGGGACCTAAACGAAAAAATGTAGAGGACGTGGTCGGTTGCTTTCCACTTTAGTGCTGCCATCTATATTCATACAGAAGAACTTGCTCCATTTTTCAAACTTCCGAGGACTGGATTCGAACCGGGAAACCGACGCTTGGTAGGAGAGCATTCTAACCACTAGACTGGAGTTGTCTCAGAATGATGTGTCTTAAGTTTGAAGTGATTGTTGTTTCAAGTTCGGAATTGGAAGATTTATGTATTTAAATAAATAAAACTAGACTTTACCAGTACACTTCTCAAAATAAAAAAAAAGCGATTTCTATGCATTTTAAGCTTTTGGAACCCGAGTACGACCGTCAAAAAAAAAGGTTTGTCAGTCTGTCATTCTGTGCGTGACGCTTTTTTTTATTCGCACATCACCTAAAACTGACTGAAGCGAATGAAATAAAATTTGGTGACATGATAGATGGTCACTCATCTTGAACTATATTTTTCAAAAAATCATTAGATTTTGAGATTTTCCAAAAATTGTTTCAAAGTGCATACATTTTTGTTTGCAGATCAGGGATGAACGACTAAAGCGAAAGAAATGAAATTTGGTGACATGATAGATGATCACTCGATTTAACCTATAGGTGTCGGATTAAAATTTTTTTTTTTTTTAATTAGATTTTGAAATGCTTCTAAAAATCGTTCCAAACTGGGTAAATTTTTGTTCGCAAAATTTAGCGACGCGATAGGTGGTCATACAACTTTAAAAAAGTCCCTAGACAGGGCCGTACCCAGAAAATATTTCCCGTGGGGAACCAAAAATTTCGTGGGTGGGTGGGGACTAAAATGTGAAAAAGGCTAAGTTTTTCACAAAAGGCTACATTATTATTGTTTTGTTAACAAAATTTTAAATTTCGGGGGGGGGGGGGGGGACCAGGGGGTCAAGTCCCCCCCCTGGGTACGGATTTGTTTCTAGAGTTTCTAATTATTTGGATTAGATTTTGTGATTTTGCGAAAATTGTTTCAAACTGCTTAAATAGTCATCAAATGCAACTAAATTGTTGCATTTTGCAATTACAAAAGTATGATGAATATATATAAATATGATAAAGCTGTACATCAAGTTGCTGAATTCATTGAAGTTTTTTAAATTAAAAATGAAGCACTAGATGAAGATTTTTGAGATGTTTTGTGTGAGTTTGATTTTTAAAGCAAACTAATTTTTTGTTGTATAAATGTTGGTGAAAAGAAGTAGAAAATTTTTCCATCCTGTGCCTTTTAAGGAATATGACATTTGGATATCCACAAAGTTCAATGTTAAACTTGGAAAAATTTTACAGATTTTTAATAGACAGAAATAATGAAAATTTGAAATATATAAATTTTCACATCCATAAAAAAGTACATTTAAAATTGAAATGTGTAAATTTTATTGCGAATAAAAAAATCAAAATTTTTGCAAACACAGAACTATACTTTTATTTTATGCAAAAAATGTGCAAAGTATTTGAAAACATAGAATGTGCACTTTTTTGTATGCATAAAAACTGCAGATAATTTGCACAAAAAGTGCATACTTTTCAAAGCATTCAAAAATATGCACTTTTTGTGCACAAATTGTGTACAATCTATACTTTCGTGCAAAAAAAGTGCAGACTTTTTCTAGCTGGGCCCATACTGTCGAATCTCGCATGTCAGCGCCCTCTACCGGTGACTTTTTTAACTAAAATTTTTGTTGTTGCTAAAACAAATCCGATTTCCTGCTAAGCCTTTGCGTACAAACCACACGTCTTTATTTGCATTTCTTCCTTTTTTTATAAATTTTTAAAGTTGTAACGAACTTTTGGCGCACCCGGTATATGAGGCACATTTCGCTGAATGGGAGGGTTTTTTGTACGAGGACTGCATACAAGTTTTTAAGATATGTCACTTCTTAAAAATCAACGGAAAGCCTTTTGTTTCAACATAGTCTTTTTTCCAGCATCATTTGAATATTTTTCCAGTTGAGATTGGGCAATAATTAAAACATGTTATCTTTTTGGGACACCCTGTATACTAATGCATTTATAAACACAATCTTTTTAAAAAGATCTGTGTATATGTTTTTTTTTCTTCTAGCTCTTCTTGGTTCCTAATGTATAACCCTTCGTGTATTTTGTTTGTAAAACGTTTATTTCTTTTATTTTTATTTTACTTTTTCTGCTTTTGTCTTTTCTTTCTTTTTTTTTTTTCAAATAAAGTATGCATTAATTTAATAATGTTATCATACATTCTTACATGCTAATTATATTTTATTTAAGGTAGGAATTTTTCTTTATTTCATTACAATTGCATTACAACAAATCTGGAATATATTTCTAAGACATGCACGTTAACTACCATTTATTTTTTCTGAAAATGCAAATTACGACAGCGATAGTACTCTAAAACCCAAGAAAAAGCACATTTAGATTAGAGGTTTTATTCTTAAAGAACACTCAACTTTTCAGCTCTAACATATGGACGTTGAACTTTCCGTGTTCCATTTGTCTTCGGACTACAAAACCTACTTCGAAAAGCAAAGAGAGAGAGGAACAATGTGTATTGATGTAGAAAATAAGCTAAAACAGACAAACGTTTTACAAAAAGAGAAAAGTGACAAAAAATCCTCCTCTCTAAATTTGCTTTCCACTCGTTCATTGTTAAATCGGGACAAGATCAATGTAAACACCGTTTTTCAAACTGTTCGAGAGAAGCGGCAAAGAGGAAGAGTTACAAATCTTCCGAGAGCAAGAAGTATTGACATATCAAATTCCGTAAGTTTAAGAAATGATACTGGAAATTCTCATACTTGCTCTCGCAATAAATGTTTTCAATCCAGCACTGATTTATGAACAAAAATACGACTGTTTTCTTTCTTTTTTTGCTGTTACTTATAAGTTACATAATATCTAAAAAATTTTAAAAGTAGATATCACGTGAATATTAAGTATACCGGAAAGCAGTAGCGGCTCGTGACCTTTCCTGCTTTGGGGCCCGAAAAAAACAGTGCCAGTTCAAATCGGAAAAAAGTGTTTATATACAATTATAGAGCAATCTATCCCTCCTGCACACACACTTTTTCAAACGGCAAATGATTATCAAAATTATTCTACAATTTGTGCTGTTAAAATTCTGCTCTGTTACTAATCGAAAAGCCATGTGTAATTTTTCCTTAGAGTTTAGGGACAAACCAGTGGCCGAGAGCTTAGCGCTCTCAACTGGAATTGGTTCATGCCCAGGTCCCGTCTGTCGACCTGGTCGTTCAGAGTTTTAAGTAATTGTCTCCAAAGCATAGTGTAAATACGTGTTAGGATTCGTTAGAAAGTGCCCCACGGAGGACAGCCCTCTCGGCCTAGATCCCCCGTGTAGATAAACGGCCGTATTCCCAAAATCAAATCAAATAGTACCTATTTATGTTCTTTAGAGCTGCTTGTTGATAATTTTTAAATGGCCGCTTCTTTTTAAAATTAATATTATCATATAAAATAGATTTAAGCATCGCATTTTGTAAATCGAGAAAAGACAATAGAAAAAAAAACCTGATTACATACAAGATCGTGCAAATTAAAATGATTTCTGGTTGAGCGGAAATTTTACCACTAGCTGCGCATTGGAGAAATTTCCTCTTTTAGTCGTGAAAAACATAATGCTAGGGCCCGAGGATCTATGCTCCGGAGACAGCGCCAAATAAGACGTTTTGAAGACAAGTCAATACTGATTACGGATCTGCAGAAATATAGATAATAGTCACTTTGTCCACCCTTCCCCTATTACATTCATTAGTTTTGGCTGGACGAAATACTGACGTATAATAAAACGAAATTTCGTTACGGTATAATATCAGGTATAATAGTAAACCTTTGTGCACAAACTGCTGTACATCTTTGTGCACATGATCAATTGCTGCTTTCAAATAAATGATGTCCTGTTTCTCAAAATCTTCGCAATATGCATATTTGCTTTTCAACCATCATCAACTTTTATTGCATTTTTTCAGCAATAAATTTTACTTCTTGTTCAAAATTTAATAAATTAATGTCCGTGAATTTTTATCGAGGATATCACACGTTTAAACCAAGCAAGCGAAATTCGCTACGGCAGAGCGAATTTCCAATTATTTTGCTAGTGGAATGTGAGTTTCTCCTTTTGGAACATTTTAAACATACTGCGTAGCAGAAGAGGAAAAAGGGCTGAAAAAATACCGGTTCTTCGTTAAAAGATCAGAGCAGAAACAATCCTACTGCTGTAAAATATGAGCAAAGTAGCTCACTCCTATCCGGTCGATCTTTTCTGAGCTTCTCTGGAGAAAAACGTTTTTATGAATCACGGATAAAATTTTTTTTCTGACTATCACCTTCAGTAAATGCTTGTCCTTCTTGTGTTGTTTAGACAGCAAGCTTCCCAGTACTGCAGACAGACATCGGATGCTATACGTTGACAGATGTATATGTATGTGAGCAAATGCCACCTTATATCGCGGATGGTAGGCAAAAAGGGCACGCATAATTCATAGCGAAATAAATGACGTGAGCCTGAAGGTAGTCATGTCCCGTGGGATAATCATACATCAAAGAATGCTTATGACTTCCTTAGGACGTGTTTGTAAACTTCAGACTACTTCATCATGTCCCGTGGTTAAATGAAACCGGGCGACATGATGGGCCGACAGCTGTTGATTTCTCCAGGTTATTTTGGAATCGGACCCGATGCGGCTAGGCATTCCTATCGTTTGCCGCTGTTTTGATTAATCAGGGTATTAGTAGCGGTATTAATGATAACTAACATTTTGTTTTGAGCTGCTCTAAGTGTGGCTGGTATTGGTGGCGGCTCCACGATTTGCTAGCTATCGGCATTTTGTTGCGCGGAGCGTCAACATGGCTGCGAATCCACTGAACAAAGAAACCCAACCGAATTCAATCAACTCTGTGCTCCAGGTTATCCTTAAACTAGCACGTTATTTCAAAGAAACAGTTTATGCTCATTCTCTCATCTCTTTCATTGGAGCAGAAAATTGTGCATGACTTGATTTATTTCCATTGTATTATAATCTTTCAAAAATAAATCATTTTAATAACTCTCTCATGTTCACTGCCTGCATCATTTGAAAAACATCGGATTTTAGCATTTTCTTCTGTGTGACTAACCGGACTTTCCACTAGCACGTGCCTTCTTGCTCTCAAGCCTATTGCAGGAAAGTTCTGGTATACACGTACATTAATTAGAGGATAAAATCGTCTAACGAAACTGTTAGAGTATAAAATATTTTTTCCATATCTCCAATGCCACCTATTCTCTCCTGCTAAGCTCTGCACCGGGGAACAAACTCTTACTACTGGCCACTTTGGAGGATATGACGTCACTCCCTCCCCCCCTTCTCTCCGAGCGTAGGAGGCGAAGGGTTGTGCATGTATTTTTTCTCCACACTTCTTCTGCTTGTCCCGGCGAATGCGCGATGTGAGAACTGCGTTGCTCACAGGTTTACTAAACTTTTTATATTGTTATGTATGTTAATTGTTTCGTGGCGTATCTTTATTAAATGTATGTTCTCCAAACATGGATTTGTGTTTCGTCAGTGATTACTTCCAGTACCTCACAGGTTATGTGACACAGCCCGCAGACCACTGCGCTGAATAGAGAAAACTGATTTTCTTTGTCTGTGGAGAACACGCTTGGAAATGGCTTCGTTCGGAGCGTCGCGAATTGAGCTTTTAAGTAAAGACAATTACGAAACGTGGAGAATTTTGATGAAAGCGGTACTGATCAAAAATGGAAATTGGAAATACGTAAATGGAACACTCAAGAAACCAGTAGTTGATGCCGCAGATCCGAAAACAGAAGAAGCGTATGAATTGTGGATTGAAAATGATGAAAGGGCGAAATCGGACATTATATTATGTATCTCCTCGTCCGAATTAAAGCAAATCAAGAACTGTGAAAGTTCCAACGACCTATGGAGAAAATTAGAGGAGATATACATGTCAAAAGGTCCCGCTAGAAAAGCGTCGCTGCTAAAATCTCTCATTCAGCTAAAGATGCCAGACGGATCGAGAGATGTTCGAGGACACCTGAAAAAATTCTTCGACATTGTGGATAAGCTTTCCGAGATGGAAATACGAATTGATGAAGACTTGTTATCAGTGATGATGCTATACAGTCTACCATCGACGTTTGAAAATTTCCGGTGTGCCATAGAGTCCCGAGATGAATTGCCTAAACCAGAAATACTTCGGATAAAAATCGTGGAAGAGGGCGACGCCAGACGACCGGATACTGACCGATCGGAAGTTGGAGCGTTCGCGGCGAAGCATCTAAAGCAAAAACCATCATGGAAAACCGCTAAAGGTGTGAAAAACGAACTAAAGAAAAATGATTTATCCAAAATAAGATGTTTCACTTGTGGAAAAATAGGACATCGGTCATCTCAGTGTTATGCAAAGAAACAAGCAACAGGTTTCATGACAGATGTTATATCAAACACTGCAGATAGCAGGACTTTCTCTAACGGTGAGACAAAAGAAATGTGGTGCCTCGACAGCGGGTGCACAGCTCACTTGTGCAATGATGAATCGAAATTTGTTTGCATCGAAAAATCTGAAGTTGCAGAGCTAAAACTAGCTAATAACCAGACAACTAAAGTGACTGGAGCAGGAAATGTTGCAGTGAAAACCAAGATCGACGGAAAAGTGGAAGATATCATCGTTCACGACAGTTTGCTGATACCTGACTTGAGAACGAACTTGTTATCCGTTGCAAAGCTATGCGATAAAGGTTTTACTGTGACTTTCACGAACTCTGGTGCAACGATTGAAAATTCTGACTCTAAATTTATTGCTGATCGGAAAGACAATCTTTATTATCTAAAAGTATGTAATGAGAATGTCAATCATGTAAGTGAATCCATTGATACAAAAAGCAAGGTTTGTGATATAACAAGGTGGCATTGTAGAATGGGACACCTTAATTTAAAAGATCTGATAAATTCAGTAAGTAAAGGTAATATTAGGGGTTTAAATATTGCGAAACCATCGGATGAATTTAATTGCGAAGTGTGTGCATTAAACAAATTATCGAGAGCGCCTTTCCCTAAAAAGTCAGAGAGGGTTAGTAATTTGTTAGAAGTAATACATTCGGATCTTTGTGGCCCATTTCGGATTCCTTCATTAGGTAAGTCTCTTTATTTTATGACTTTCATTGATGAGTATTCGCGCTATTGTGCAGTTAAATTTTTGGAAAATAAAAGCGAAGCTCTATCAGCATTCAAGGAAATTAAATGTCTTTGGGAAAATCAAAAGTCTAGGAAAATTAAAGTTTTTATGAGTGATAATGGAGGAGAATTTATAAACAGGGAATTTGAAAATTTCTTAAAATTGCAGGGAATTCAACATAGGTTGTCTGTTCCGTATTGCCCGGAACAATCTGGGATAGCGGAGCGAAAAAATAGATCGTTGGTTGAAACATCCAGATGCATGTTATCGCAAGCTAATTCACCGCTTTATTTATGGGCAGAAGCTATAAATACTGCTAATTATGTTAGAAATAGATGTCCTACAAAAGCAATTAATGGAAAAACTCCTTATGAGTTATGGAATGAAGTAACCCCCAATGTAAGTTACTTTAAAATATTTGGTTGTACAGCATACTGTTTAAATGATAAACCAAAACACAAATTTTCAGCTCGATCAAGGAAAGGGATATTTGTAGGTTATTCGGATAATTCTAAAGCGTTCCGCATTTATTTACCTGATGAAAGAAAAGTAATTATTTCGCGAAGCGTTAAATTTTTTGAAACGTTTGATAGTAGTGTTTCTCCTTCTCTAATAGATGAAATCATAGCTGAGGAAAACATCCCCATAATTTTTGAAAATGAGTTCTCGAGCCAAGACCCTACGGGTAAAAATGAACGAGGGGGGACATTTGAAACCGAAACCCAACCCCCGGTTAGTGATGACTCAATGTCCGAATCCCCTATCCCTAGCGAAGAAAAACGAGAGGCAAAAGAAAATGTCTTATCGCTCCGAAACCGAGATGTTGTGCGCGCGAATGAGGGGGAAATTGCAGGTGTTGTTTACAACTGTAGTTCCGAAATTCCTATAAGCATTGCGCTAAAGGGTTCGCAGGCGAAGTTATGGTACGAAGCCTTAGTTAGAGAGATAAAGAGCATAATAAAAAATGAGACGTTTGAATTGGTAGATCGACCCAAATCTGGAAAATGTATTGGTAGTCGATTTATTCTTAATAACAAATATAACGCGGATGGAACGCATTTAAAATGCAAGGCGCGACTAATCGCGAAAGGTTTCAATCAGAAACCTGGGATAGATTTTAATGAAACTTTTGCGCCTGTCGCAAGACAAGGGTCTATTCGCCTTATGGCTGCCTTATCAGTAAATTTGGGAATACAAATTCACCAATTCGACGTAACCACAGCTTATTTAAATGGGAACTTGGAGGAAGAAAATTTTATGGAATGCCCTAAATATTTCAGAGAAACATTAGAGCAATTAATTTTGCAGGAAAAACCTAATAGCGAATACTATAGAAAAAGTAAGAAAATGCTAGAAATTCTTGACGAAGGGGACAAAGTTCTTTATTTGAAAAAATCACTATACGGGCTAAAGCAAGCGGGCAGGTGTTGGAATGTCAAAGTAAATGATATATTAAACAATTTTGGAGGAAAAAGATCTTATGCCGACCCTTGCATGTATTATATTAAAAGTGATAAAGGACTAACTATAATTGTAATTTATGTTGATGACATTTTATTCATGTCGCAAGACCCAAGCATGATAGGAGAGTTTAAAAATCACCTAGAAAGGGAATTGGAAATAAAATATGAGGGATTGGTTAAATATTGTTTGGGAATAAATTTTCAACAGAATGATGGAACAATTACAATGAGTCAAGAAAGTTATATCAAAGAACTATTGGATCGGTTTGGTATGGTCGAAGCAAAGACGGTAAGTTGCCCTATGGACGTAAGCATTAAATTGAAAAAGGGAGAAAAATGCGACGATGAATATCCCTACCGAGAATTAGTAGGGGGGTTAATGTATTTGGCAACATCCACCCGACCTGACATTTCTCATGCCGTTAGCCAACTTAGCCAGTTCTTAAATTGCTACGATAAGACCCATTGGACTGCTGCAAAGCGTGTCCTGCGATATCTTAAGGGAACTATTAATTATGGTCTGAAATTTAGAAATACTAACGATCCCTTATATGGTTATGCAGATGCTGACTGGGGTAATTGTACCGATGATCGAAAATCATATACAGGTTATTGTTTTATAATGAGTGGTAGTACGATAAGTTGGGAAAGTCGGAAGCAGTGCACTGTAGCCCTGTCTTCTACTGAGGCCGAGTATATGGCTCTTTCTGAAAGTACTAAAGAGGTACTTTACCTAAGTAAAATTCTAAATGAGATTGGTATTTCAAAAATTGGAAAAATAAGAATACTAACTGATAACATAGGTGCCATTAAATTATCAGAGAATCCCGTGTTTCATAAGAGAACCAAACATATAGATGTGAGGCATCATTTCATAAGGGAAACAATAAATAGTGGAAAAATCGAAATAGCGCATGTTTCCACCGAAAATATGGGTGCGGATGTGCTTACAAAACCATTATCAACTGCTAAGCACACTAATTGTATTAATATAATTGGTGTGGGTGATGTGAAAAAGTTTTCGATAGAATAGGTTGACATTGTGGGGGGGTGTTAGAGTATAAAATATTTTTTCCATATCTCCAATGCCACCTATTCTCTCCTGCTAAGCTCTGCACCGGGGAACAAACTCTTACTACTGGCCACTTTGGAGGATATGACGTCACTCCCTCCCCCCCTTCTCTCCGAGCGTAGGAGGCGAAGGGTTGTGCATGTATTTTTTCTCCACACTTCTTCTGCTTGTCCCGGCGAATGCGCGATGTGAGAACTGCGTTGCTCACAGGTTTACTAAACTTTTTATATTGTTATGTATGTTAATTGTTTCGTGGCGTATCTTTATTAAATGTATGTTCTCCAAACATGGATTTGTGTTTCGTCAGTGATTACTTCCAGTACCTCACAGAAACAACTTTGATAACTGAATATGAATATACAATGAAAACTGTCTAATTTGGCTGCCCTATGGAATAACAAAACTGGTTACCTTATAAACGTGATCATACAAAGGTGGAAAGTGCGAACAGTGAAACTTTACGAAAGTGGTCTTTATCCCTCTCGTCACCCTGAACCTCATATGAGGCTCCTACTTCAAATAGCAATAAGAAGATTTAGAGAGAAAAAAAAATGAATTTAATATTTTTTTCTTTCAGTGATATCAATATCATTAATTCATGTAGAAAGTCCCAGTGAGCCTCCACGCTTTCTGGAGTGTCCCCCGTAGAGGCTACCTGTAGCTTTAAAGCTGCCCAGCAGCTAAGCTGGCCTCACACGATTTTAAATTAAATTAAATTCATGTAGAAAGTATATGAGGCTCTTAACTAGATGCATAAATCATGCCTAGATTGCAGTACTAGTCAATTTAGATCATTTTTTACAGTTTTCGATTCATTGTTTCATGAGTAAAATTAAAAAAATATTTACGCTGCTTTTTTACCGTTTTTTTTCTTTTTAAGGTAAGTATAGTTTCTTTTCTTATTCCTCAACCTTTACCTAATATGTGTATGAGATCACCGAAAATTTTCCCCACTATTTTCTATAGTTGGTATTCTACTACGTCCTTCTATACACAGACGAGAAGTGGCGAAGCCCTAAAAATTATCCCATGAGTAATTTTCAAAACTCTTATCTCACTACTCCAGTTATCCGATTTTAAACTAATAAAACTTTATATGAGCAAATCCTCTACATCTCCCAAGTAAAAATAAAGTAATATACTTCATTAGCACAAGCTCGTTCAAAAGCCAGTGTAACTACATTCAGCCTGCGTTTCCATCCCGTACAGGAGGTGGCAGTCGCTTACGTCAGTACGTCCGCAAAGTACGTACGAAATACGTAGAGTTCCCACTGTTTAGAGAGACGAAGGGTTACGACTGAGGAAGAAAGAATAAATTTTCGGTCGAAACAATCGTTTCTTGCAGTAAGTGTAATTTTATGCATGTTTTTTAAGCAAAAGTTTTATTTATTTTATCTTTTAACACCAGTTTTTTGAGTGTTTTTTTTTTAAATATTTTTCCTACGTACAATGGTACTTGGAAATTGATTCAGGCTTTCCGTTGTATTCTCCAAACGTGCAAAACGCACTGTATAGGGCGTACTATTACAGTACAGACCGGGTTTCCACTGTAGATTTGCGAATTTGTTTCACAAACAATTTTAAAACACTAATTTTGGAAAAATCTTTTACTCAATACCTCAGCCATGTTTATTACTACCTACGTGGAAAAAAAACGGGCGCTGTAAAAGTTGTTTTGTAATTCTCGCGAGTCGTACTAGATTGAACGTCTTCAGAACGTGTAGTAATTTAAGTTGTAGGACGAATTGTGGTGACTATTTCCTGCTCTTATGATTGTAAAACAGAAAAAAAAAAACTAGCAAGTGCTACTAAAGACCAAACCAGAACTTGTCTCCGAATATTCAAAAATACAAATATTCTGAAGCAGATCCCATTTCGCACAATATAAAGCATTATACATTAAGCATTATACAAAGCTCAAAACAGTTGAAGAGTATTAAGGTTGAGGGTGGATCTTACTGCTGTAGAATTGTTTAGAAGACTGATACATGATTGGCTAAATGAGAAAAGAATTACACCTGTTTGGCAGAAAAATGATGCCTTTTATTCATCATTTGGGTACAAAAAGAAAAAAAAAACACAGTTTTCGCATATGAGAAAAAGCGATTGAAAAAGATGCTACCTTGAAATTTTTTTTTTTTTTTAGTCAGGCATGGAGTCTGGTTTTACCGGGCCGCCAGCAACGTTGAACATATATGGGATGAGATATGGAGTTGAGATATGGAGTCAGCGAGGCTATTAATATGGGGAATTGTGATATTCTGTTATACTGCTTTAGAAGAGTTGTTTGAGTTTCTTGGGGAGCTTATGGGGAGGTAGGCGGCCAGTGAATCCTCCGATTTGATTGTCCTTACATTCTCACTAGGTTCATGTACGAAGAACACGCTGGCCATTTCATTCCAAGTTAGTACAATGTGGTTTGCAATCGTCGTTCACTAACATGAAGTTATCTCTAATTATCAGCCAGTAGCAGCGTAATGATCCTCATACAATAGGTCTGAGGATCTCATTCCTATATCGGCAACCTGTCAAAACTCCGTTTCGAGTGATATGGAAATTGGCGCGCCCATGAATGCTAACATTGACCATCATTCCCCTACTGCCAAATCTGACACTTTCGTGCACAAAATCATTGCTTCTAGTGCTACGTTCTCTCCAGATGAAAATAAACTTATATAGGGGAGGATAAGCGATAAAATGGGACTCGTCAGAGAAAAGAATAATACACCATTCATTTTTACGAAAGTTCTTTGCAAAACGTGTGGTATCGATCAAAGAACATGGATGTGCTGCCTGGAGCTATACTCCAGATATTTAATACTTCAAAATTCAGGAATCTTTTGAGAACATCCCCCCCCCCATCCGTTCTTTAAAAAAAAAATTCACCCCGTGCAAAGAACTGGCACACAGCTTTTATCGGATAGCATAAAACTTTTGCAAGTTCTTAAAATTTATGCTTTATGCTAAAATGTTAAGTTGAAGAATTTAATGTTTCTCAAATTATAGATTCTGTACTTTATGAATCTCATTTTCATTTGGGAATGCACTCAAAAACCTTTCAAAACATTATATGCTTTTTTTTTTCCAAAAGACACGCAAAAATGACGTTGATATTGTAAGGTAAACACTCCATTTCTCTTCTTTCCGATTCAATTTGAGAAGGTTCTACATAATTTATTAAATGTTTATACGACACATTGTTTGTAATCTAAATTTCACAGTGAAATGTGCGTCTTTTCACTATGAAATTCACTATCAATTCCTTTCTCAGAAAAAAAAAGTAGCACTAGAAAAAGTTCCTCTGACATATTTTTCTGAAGTTACTATACAAGTTTGAAGTAGAAATAAAGAAGAAGTCGACATCTTGGTAACGTCAGTCTCCGTTGGAGTAACTATATTTACATTACTTGTTTCTTTGAAAAGATGTCTGTCAGATGAAATACTTTCGTATCCTTTCAGAAGACTTATTGTAAGTTAGTTTTAATCTGATTAATGTATGATGCCGCAAAAATTTTCAAAAAGAATACTTAATATATTAAATTTGTTAGGTAGAGAAGTATGGTGCGCATTTTTTGATTGAGAAAGGTGGAATTTTTCAAGTCCATTCTAGCGAATTAAATGAGTTTTTCATTACCGGGAAAACTAAAGCTTTTGAAAAACAGAAATAAGGAACGAAAAAGGCAATGCATACAAACAGTTTATCTTGTTAAATTTAAAAACTACACGAAACTGGATTTGTTAGATTTTTAGCACGTGAGTGCTGTTTCGTTTACGGCGGTATTTTCTGTCGACATAATTTGTGGATGTGACTTGCTTTGACACGTTTTAGTTGCATTTTTCAATAGGATTACCAGATAGCAGGGGCAGTTTACAATTTTTGATGATTTATCGCCAAGTTTGTCACCAAAAACAAATTCCCCCAACCTGAAACTAGCTTGGCAATAACTTCCATATTTGTCGTGAAACTGGCAAACCCTATAGTTTAATACAAAAGATAAGTATAGTTAGAATATGCCAGTCGAAGATTGTTTAACAGCTTTAGTAGGCGATTTTAATACAGATTTCAATTCCAAAGAAGTGTGTTATACGGAGCAAGGAAGAGAAATACGGTACTCTCATTGATTATGGTACATTTCCGAATAGTATTTATAAAAGTAAAATATAGTTAGAATATGCTTGGAGAAGATTTAAAATATGTTTAGTAGGCTAATTTAATATAGATTTCAATTTCAAAGAAGTGTTTTATAGAAAAAGTTATTAAAGTAAGTAACAATTATGAATAATGATACACTTTCCAGATTAATGGAATAAGAAATTCTATTCATTAGTTTCACGTAAAATCTTGTTTTTCAGGGCTTATTCTGAGGGAAAAAAGAATAAAATCAGACTTCGCTATCGGTTCGGTTAATAGAAACCTCGGTGAATCGTGGTTCTACTGTGTATTTTTTATCGTAAAAAGATAGGTTGAAGAAGTCTATATTTTTCAAGAATTACAGAATCTGCACATTATGAGCATTCGAAATCTTTCACTGAATTTAACTGCATTTACGGTAAGTTTTTTTGGTGTTGTGAGTGTGTTTGTCGTGTAGTATAAAAGGTCAACACTTCTTCAGTTGCAAGTACAACCATTCACAATGGCAAAAGGAGCAAAACTCAATATATCTATATTCGGATTTCTAACCATTCTGCCTGTGTGGATGGTGGAATATTTTTTGCTACTAGAATAGAGTAGTTCTGCTGTACCACCCGAAACGATCATATTGTGAAACAACTCTTTTAAATTTGCCCATTTACAAAATTTTTCATTAATTATATGCTTTAAGTAATTTTCTGGGAAATGGTTATTTATTTAACCGTTCAAAAATTCATCTACAGAATATAAATTTTCCCTAATTTATGTCTTTTATCTACTACCAAGATATTTGATGGATATCTTTAACAGTAAGCTAATATCAGAAAAAAAGACCACGCTTCTCTGCGTTATTTTCAATAGAAATGCTGAAGCACGCGAAGATTTATACACTACAATGGATCCATTAGTAACAGTGCTTACGTTTATTGGAGGAATAAAACTTACTTGTTCAATCTGAACCCTTCAGAAATCTAGACCCTTCACATTCCTGGCTAAGTTAATGGAAAGGATATTGTTTGTTTAACGTCCAGAAGCTTTAGTATATATATATATATATATATATATATATATATATATATATATTACACTTACTGTATCGTGAATTAAGAAATACGTTTCACAATCAATGTGAAATTCGTCATATATATATATATATATATATATATATATGACGAATTTCACATTGATTGTGATACGTATTTCTTAATTCACGATCAGTAAGTTTCATTACAAAACAGTGGAGAAATTTTTACCCCACAACTTATACAAGTTTTTCGTGTGCTTAATAAGAATTTTTTTGTAGTTTTCGTACAATTATGATTGACATTTTGAAGATAATAAGACTTTAGTTAAAGGATTTTAAGCTTTTGATATTTCTGTAGTATCCTCTTCAAATTTAGCAAAAGAAAAAATTAGTAGAATTAGTAAGTTTGCTGGTTGGAAAAATAACATATGCTGCTCAAATTATGCAAAATTTCAGTATGCTTTAATAAGGACTTCTATGAGCTTGCGTACGGTAATAATAAACAACTAGCTGCGTGCCCGTTCTCCGCACGGTAGGGAACGAAACTTTTTCTTATATGTATAATTCGAATTGATTCCAGTGATTTGGAATCTTAAAATAAGCAAAATGATTTGACTCTTGGCGTAAAGTTACTCATTAGTTATTCGTAAAGTTAGTATAAGTACTGACCTGAGACCATTGTTAATATTATGACGCAAAAAACTATATCGGTGTTATTCGCGATCAGAAAAGAAAAGTGTGATGGTTTGCATTGAAAATTCCTAATTTTCAAAATGTCTCATTTCTGCATCATACTCTTTTTTAGATTTAAGTTATGCTATTAATAACTTAGATACTACTTGCTGTGGAGAACCGTTTTATTTTATAATTAAATAGTTGTGTATCCGCTCTTCGCAAGGCAAGAACAGAACATTTTCCTAAGATGCGATCATAACTACTTGTGACAAAACAGAATCTCCAAGAAAAGAGAAAGTTCTGTTACAGTCTTTTCTTTTGAAACTACCGCGGGATATAAGAACGCGACGTTGAATTACTTAATGTTTTGTTAGCTGTGATGTAATACGGCTGTTGAAAAATGAATAGAAAACTTAGTTTCACGAAATATTTATTAATGCGGTATATTGTGGTTTGATCAATATTGCCTTATCATACCTATTTACTATTAATTATACTATCTTTTACTGATACCAATACAATATACCGTCGTTTTGCAGCCGTTAATGCTTAATTTAAAGAAACGGTTTAGATATTTGCCCCGAATGTAGGCTTTTACTCTTTGGCGATTCTTTGCAATTTACGCATTAGCATAAACGATAATCATTTCAGTTTATGGTTGCCACTAAATCAGCTCTTCATAAATTTTTACGCATAGTTCTTGTCAGATTGGTGTATTTAGCACCTGGGCCCTATTATCGCATGGGCAAATCGGGATTGGGGCCTCCGGCTCGAAATGGCCCCCAATTTCAAATGTTGTTCTTTTTTTACAAAAAAATTTATGAGAAATAAAACAAATTTCATACATGGGGGGGGGGGCAAAATTCATCATGCTATCATCAAGCTATGGGAATATTATAAGCAATTGGGACCTTTGTTGTACACATGATTGCAATGTCATTCTCGTATTATTATTACTTATATCTCGTATTATTTGATTTATTTTTGATTTTCATTTCATATTCCTGACTTTTCATACTCTCTTGATTTTGGGGTCCTTGTGCATGCGCATGTTCAATTTTCATTCCCCATTAACGTTACTGAATTAAGTAGTTCTCCCTATCGCCACTTCTACACAAAAGACGTCAATCTGCATTTTCCTCGTTTCAAGAAGAACGCTTACAAAGTTTCATTACTTCAGTTTATACTGATTAATCAATTTTCTTGCAAACTAACCGGAATTAAGATATGAGGCTTTGACATAGTATACAGGATTTCTTAAAGACCTTGAAAATGAATTTAGTTAAAAATAACCAAAGTTATACAGGTTCGCGTTATTGACATTGCGATTGTGATAATGTTCTAATTGTATCATATCCAATGCGTTTTCATTTTTCGAGTCAAGAGCTGTAGAAATGAGTGGTTTCACTTAATTGTTAAATTTAACAGCTTGAGTGGCAACAACAGATTCCGTAACTACGGAAACTGTAGCAATATTAAAATAGAACATGAAATGAAATTTATTTATGCTTGCTAGAGCTGCCATATTGGCGTAATTAACGCCTATAGTCGATGGCAAATAGCCAAAATGAATCCCAAATTTAACTTCACACTAAATGCAATAATTTATAGGCATTCTTGTTCATCTCTAAAGACTTTCGTATTTATACAGAATTCCTATTTTGCTATACCCTGTTTGGCGGGATTAAAAAAAAATTATCTATCCATCCGCTCGTAACATTGGCTCATCTCAATCCTGCCATAGAATTAGCAATACAAACGCAAAAAACACACGCTATTAAACACGGAGTTACACTACATTTGAATATTTATCGCCAACTTTTCAAAGAAAGGTACTAAAGAAGAAATCTGCATACGACATTTTGCGAGATTTTTTTTTTTCAGAGAATGATTCTAAGCACTGATTTAACAGCAATCAAAATGGGAAATAGTTATTTGTGTATGGTTCCATCGCCAAAAATTAATGCAGGCATCTAATTGAAAAGTAGCATAGCAGTATTTTAAATTATCAACTATAACATGTTTTATTTATTCCAATTTACCGAATGCGAGAATTTCATTTCTTTTTTAAATTTGGCGGCATTCTCCCAAGGTAAATCAATTTACTTAATTTGGGAAAATTTCCGAAGATCGATCGCTTAAAATCGCCTTAATAATTGCACTATTTCTGCATGGAAAAGTTTAACGCCGTATTCTAATAAAACCTACACACACAAACCTAAACCTATTTCGGTTTGCTCGCAGTAAATTGCGCCAAGCCCAAAACTATGCAAATCGGTAGAATCTACTACTTTCTCAAAATCACCAAATCATCCATTGTTTTTCGCCAAACTAAAAAACATACATATTAGTCTCGGAAATCTCCCAATCTCTTATTCTTTTACACATAAAAAGCATTGAATTCCTGCTCTGATTTCACATGCACGGAATACTTTATTAAAAAATAACTTTGCAAATAATCTAAATAGAAAAAATCGTTATTCTTCTATTTTTACTGCAGGAGTCTAAAATAATTCAATAAAATAGCCAAACATCGCAACCTCGATGCTTTTTTCTCACATTTTCACTACAGGGGTTACAATCGCGGAACTGCGAAGAGCAAAAATTAGCGTTTTTGACGGGGTTTTTTATCAATATCTCCTAAACTAATTCGAATTTCGAAATTTAAATTAGCGGAGGTTCTTTCTCGAAATTTTCCGAATAAGTGGACACCTCGATCGAAACTCAACTCCCAGCCGTTTAGGAGGAGATGATGCTACACACACACACACACACACACACACACACACACACACACAGACGCGCACAGATTTTAATAGTATAGAAGATTGAATAAGAACTCGTGAAATAGAAATAAGAACTCTTTTTTTTGTTTGTTTTTAGAAAACGACTGTTCACGTCACCAAACGTGTCGTTCAGAGCTACTTGAGTCTTCACTAGGGATGGACCGATACCACATTTTCGCCGATGACCGATACCGATACTTTACCTATAAATTCATTTTCAGAAATATCCGATACCGATACTTTTAAGTTATGGTATCGGCCGATACCGACACTTAACCGATACCGATACTTTACATAATTTAATGTCATTTAAACCTACATCTGTTGGGCAGTTTATGTAACGAGAGTGTAGTTCTCGTTAAAATGAATAAAAGTATGATGAAATTTGATCCCAGTAGAAAGCATTAAAAACAAAAAGCAGTGGATACATTGAAGTGTGAATTTACAGTAGTTCTAGTCTTTCTTTTCTATTCAATCATGCCGACGAATGGCCGAATTTATAAAAAGCTGGGCACTGGGAAGCGACTTAGTGTGCAGGTTCGGAATTCTTTCTCCTCGCGTGGCTGTCGATTTAGCGGTCTAGAGTTTCGGGCGATTTTCTCCAGATGTTACGTGAATATGCGTTAGACTCCCTTAAAAAGTCCTCCGCCCAAGCCCCCCCATAGGTAGATGTCCCTCATTTTGGCTTGACAGAACACAAGCACGGAGGGGGGGGGAGAATTTAAAGGGATATATTAATAAGATATAATCTATTTCCAGTGCCGACTGGTGCAAATATTTAAATCAATTTTTCTCAATCTCCATTTTGTCGCCTAATTGTTGCTATGAGCCAGATAAAAGGTTTCCATATTAGCAGTGCCGTAAAAATAGGGAGGCATGGCGGGGCGAATGCCTGGGGCCCCCACACGTAGGGAGCCTCAAAATCCATACAGCCATTTTCCCCCCAACTTCTTCTTTTGTGTTTTGTTTCTTTTATAACATTTTAGATTTGTGCATGTAATATTCTAAATGGATCACCTAGCACTGTTTAAGCAGAAAACACACGAAAAAATATGTCTTACTGCTTACAAAACAGCTATCAGCTCACCAACAGATCCGCTGTATTACAATATGTACAGCTGATTTTGAAAAGTTAAATTTATATGCCAGTAATTATAGAGTCAAAGTTCTTTAAGCAATGACCTTGTGTTCCCTTTATGTGTATACTAGAAAAACATGATCTGGACCTCAAAAATCCACTCTGAAGCAAACATCCTTTTGGGGTAGCCCCTCTTATTTCTAAAAATTATCATATCACTTAGGTAATTTCAATCAAAAGGCCTGCTTTTACTTTCCGAACATGTACCATGTAAGGAAACTATTGTAATCATGAAAAAATTCGACTTCGAGATTTTGGTGTATTGGCAAGTTTTGGGGTCTTCTGAAAATTCATTTATGCTATTTTTACGAGATGTATATATGTATGTGTGTGTGTGTAGGTGGGTGCACACGATAGCTCCTAAAAGGGGCATTCGAGTGAGCCCAAATTGGGTATATAAGTTATGAACCACACTCATAATATCGATATTGATTTTGGTGTGTATAGAACTTATAGTTTTTCTACAGGGGTACGACAAAGATTTCTTTTACATTATGGCCTATGGGGGAAAATTCTCTAAAGTGCGCTAGCGTTTAAACGGTATATTCGATTGAGCTCAAATTGGGTATATATGTTATAAACCACCATCTTAATACCAGTATTGATTTTGGTGTGTATAGGACTTATAGTTTTTCTACATTGCTACGACAAAGATTTCTTTTTGATTATGGCCTATGGGGAGAAATTCTTGAAAGTGCGGAAGTGTTTAAACTGTGCATTCGATTGAGCTTCAGTTTGGTATATATGTTTGAATGATTCATCGATTAAAATTTATTTAAATGCTTGGTAATGATCTTAATCGTGAGTGCTTGGAAAGTCGAGTGGAGTCACTCCAGATTTTTTTAAAATAAAAATTTAAAGCATGTCCCTTAAGCGTGAAATCTATATCAAGAGCTAGACATTCTCCAACGATGTCAAAAGTCTATATATACAGTAGAATCTCCCTATAACGAAGTCTCCTTACAACGAATTTCTCCCTGTTACGAAATTTTTCATGGAAACGTAACTTTAAGGCTTAAATAACACTATAAACATTCTGCATATGACGAAGAGCAATAGCGAATATTTCAGATTTACCTTTAATTTTTTTTTTTTTTTAGTTTTGAAAAAAAATTTAATTTTTGAACAGACCACTTAGTGGAAGAGTAACATATGATAAAAATGGAGACGAGGAAAGTGAAACTGACTCCGATAATGAAGGCACTTCACCAGCGCCCGATTATGACCAACAGGGGCATCGGGCATTGATAGATTTGGGGGACCCCAATCTATGAAATTTGTTATATTTTTCATAAAGTTTTGATATTAAAAAGAATATTTCAGATAAAACACTTAAAATTGAAGGGCCTTTCAAGTCGGGGGCCCTGGGCAAAGTCCCGATTTGCCCATATAAAAATCAGGCCCTGCGCTTCACGATCAAAACCACATCAAACTTTAATGCTTCAACCTTTCAAAACCATTAAAAATAGGTTTCCAAATGGAATAAAATGTGCCTCACTCTATTTTCAGCGGACTTTTAAAATGTGAATATTTTTATGAAAATTTAAACTCACAGAATGCGAAACAATGTAAAATAACGGAATTTTGAAGTAAAATAAACGTAAGTGCATTACATATTTTATTTTCTAAATTCGAGGATTGTCTTTACTTTTGAACATTTCATTTATACAATGATAAGTAAGAAACCGTAAGTTTAACAAATTTATAATAAATACCAATTTATTTTTAATTGAAAGTCATAATGTAATACTTTTAAACATCGAATTAACTAAAAAGTTTGTAATATTTGCTGAAATAACTGTAAAAATCTCTGTACAACAAAATTTTCTCTATAGCGAATTTCTTAACTGGAACCGAGCGAGTTCGTTATAGGGCGATTCAATTGTGTGTGTGTATATATATATATATATATATATATTTATTTATTTATATATATATATACATATATATATATATATATGAATTAACTCTTTTTCGAGTTAACACATTGAGAAAATAAACGTTTATAAAACTGAAGTAAAATTATACCCTATCTCTCGACATTTGTTTTTTGCAATTCTTGCAGATAGCGCATTTAGTGTTGGGCACTAATTCAAAATAATTTTGAAGAATAGACGATTGTCCTGTTAAACTGTTATCTAACGAATCTACGTCCATAATTTCGACCACACTTGGTGATACGACATCCATTTAGCGATGGTTAGAATTAAAAAAAAAAAAAAAAACACAGTTCGAAAACACAACATTCGCGCAAACAAATGTGCCAATGAAACGATGCCTCTCATCTCATTACCAAAATAAAGATTCTAGAATGGTGTTGCGCCTGCGTGGTTTCTTCTGAAAAGTGAAGTATCGGTTAAAAAGTATCGGTGAAAATGGATGAAAGCAACAGAAACCGATACTTTCCTGATACTTTTAGAATCGAAAGAACCGATACCGATACCTAAAAAAAATTGGAGGTATCGGCGCCGATACTATCGGTCGATCCCTAGTCTTCACTGAAGTTTCCAGCTTCGACTTGGATCTTCATCAAAACGTGAGAAAAGGGGGGGGGGATTCTGATTATTGCCACCTTTCTGAACTGCAAGTAACTGCCATGGGGATTTTCGAAATTATGGATTTAAGGAGCACGTATGTACACGGTGGTCTTGAGTGGTGTGTCAGAATGGAAACTGCAACCTTCTGATTACCAGATCAAAACCTTTACCACTGGGCTACCACAGCTCTAGGGATAAGGGCCTAATGCTAATTTTATGCTTTAGAAATATAATATAGAAGCTTTAGAAATATATAATACCTGATACGCCCTCTGTAAACTTAGCGAAAGGGATGGGTGCAAAAATAATATTGACCCTTACACTTAAGATAAATAAACTTCTTACTTTTTTTAAGAGAAAGATGCTTTAGAGAAAATTTATCCTAGACATAATAGCGCATGTGGAAGTATTTACAAAACTGTATTACTTGGTCATTTTCAGAATAGCCACTCAAGAATCAATGGCTTGGTTATATCGTAAGATCAATTTTACTATAACTGTTGTGTTAATGAGAAGAATAAAAGAATACAGATTAACACATCTACGATCAGGATAAACTGATTGTTTCGAAATTGGAAAAATTATTCCAATTTAGCTAAATATGTAATAATAATAATTAAAAAACTCCTTATAGGCAGACTATCACTTCGTTATTAATATATACAGGGTGTCCGATAAATACCGTCCAAAATCTGCACAGCCAGATTCCTCGTTGGGTGTACATAAAAAATGCCTGAAGAACGGTACATCAGCAGCCCAAAGTTTTTGAGAAAAACACGAAAAACAAAGATATTCGAAGTGTGCTTGAAAACGCCGTGGAGTGGATGACTGCACCCGTCTCAGCAGCGCAGTATCCACCGAAGTACAAGTAGCATGCAGACGAGCAGCTAAGTTCGTTTGTGAAATCATTACATCTCGGTACACTAATTCCTTCAGATGGCCCCATAGAAGAAAATCCAACGGTGTAAGATCTGGCGATCAAGATATGCAAGTACTGCTGTTGATGCGCGTACAATAAAGTATTTTTTCTTTGCACCTGATGTGACGTCATACTTCTTTTTTCCTATTTTTCTGGAAAAAGTATGGGTCGTATAGGTATAGTTCTTTAAGTATTTTTATGTACTCCCAACGAAGAATCTGAATGCTCAGAGTGTGGACGATATTTATGGGATATCCTATATAAACATATACCAAATAAAAACCGAATTTTGTATTATTCGAAGGTGAATCTGACATTCAGCTTTCATGGTACAGATGTGTTGCTGCATATACGTATAGTTTTACATATCATGACAGATAAAAGTTCCTATTTTCTGTTTATATAAAAAAATAATTTAGTTATTCGGTTTACCATGGTATATTATAAAATGACTGCAGAAATGGCCGCAAAATATCATAAACGTGGCTAATCACAGTGCTATAACAATTTCCTACAAAGAAAATGAAATATATTTTACAAATTCTTCTCATTCTCGAGTTCAAAAAGTCCTAGACAAAAGAATAAACAATCCTCGAAAACTAGTTTTGTGACAAATGTTACCACGAGTTGATTTAGTTTGTTAAAGAACTTCCCCAGATGTTACGAAGAACAAAAAACTTCGCAGGGCAAAATTTATTTTCCTTTTCACCAGAAATCTATGTATGTATGGAGAAAATATTTTTGGGACATGGCATTAACTGATATATTTTGCTCTATAAACGCACTCAACATATTGAAAAATGTTTAAAAATACTATGTGGTTAAGAAACAAACATTCATTTATAGTCCATGCCATACAGAATCTGTTTATGATGGTAAAATAATTTTATGAGTATGCCTTTGCCAGCAATTAATTACTGTAATCATTTCTAAACTGTAATCAATTCAGGAAATTTGCTCAGCGTTTTGTTTTTCTCATTTATGCAGATATGTATAAATTTTGAGAAACTAACTAAAACAGAATGGATTATTGACTAAAATTTAGAGATTTTTGCTTAACACACACACACACAGACTACAAATTTCGTATAATAATATATTTATGATTTTTTTTTTACTTTATAATTCTTCAGAATCCATTTTCTCAAACACCGAATATTAAAAGGTCAATATAAAAATTAATAAACACACACATTACTACTATGCACTACATTACAAAAGATAATTACTATCAACTACTTAAGTGAATTTATCGATATATTTAACAGCATAAAAAAAAACTTACAATATATATTTTCTAAAAAACTTAATCTTCTTTGGCAGATGACATGAAAAGTTCACTGCATTCATACTGATTTATTATTTCGAGAATACCATCGTCATCGTCATTGTCACTTTCTTCTAACCATTAAAAGTCATCCTCTGTTCTGTCTAGTATGCATTTCATATTCAACATTTTTGAATGAATCAACAATTATTTCTGGTTTTATTTCATCTCATGCTGTAATAATAATGCATTGATTTTGGTAGGAAAATGTGTTACGCGTTATACAGCAGTAGTTGATTAAAAATGGTAAGACATACCTAAATTTATTGGTGCGTGTTATACGCTGGGATATACAGTATATTGAATTCAGAAAATATTTTTCCAGTGTATGATTAGTAATCAAGAAAGAATAATTGGCATGTAACGCAAAGTTGCAAACGATTGAGCCTAAACCGTGAAACTAAAACAGTTATTTTCTCTTCTGACGAAAACTACCATAATAGAAATACTTCTGGAAACTTGCATTCAAGAGGGAGTGGTAAAGTTGCTCAAAGCAAAACCCAGTTTTTCCGCCTGACCACCAAAAAATTGCGAAATAATCAAATTCTAGAAGAAATATTCTGGAAAATCCCCCTCGAGAGAACGGGAAATTTTATTAAAAAATTAAACAATCGAGGGGGGGGGGGAGAATCGATATTTTGTATGGTTTGGGCGTAGCTTTGCAGCAGTGGATAGGATTGATAGGACTTGACAAGAAATTTTAAAAAAAGGATTTGCGTTTTGGTTATAGTAAAGCTGTTTTGAACTTCTTCACATTTCTTCCCCATAGCAAGTAAGCCACTTGTCCAAACTTGAGCGATTTAGACCTAGGCATTTTGCTTTTAGGTTCCCACCTAAAAGATATATTAAAGAATATATTCTCTAGGCGCATCAGACCTGAAAACATTGCTCGGATATTTTAGAATTGATTCATATAAAGAATATATTCTCTGTTTATCTAAAGTCCAGTAATAATAGATTATAATTATCGTAGTAGTAACAGTAATAATAATAATAATAAAGGAAAATAATAGGGGGAAAAAGATAAAGCGATAAAAAGATAAATATATTTAGACGTATCATGTGCCTAACGCATAATGTCATTACATAAGTATGGTAGAAAGTTTCTATTCAGTTATGGAGAAACTCTTTCTAGTTTTTTTGACAGCATTCCCTGCTTGGAAAAAATATTGTTAAGCATTTGTATCTTATATTTTATTCCACCAAAGATATGCTCATAGCCAATCACTACTTTACGAATTATTGCGATCGCTCTAAATAAGAAAGAGATACCACTGGCATATAATATTGTCTTCATTTGTTCATGTATGCACATCATCTTTACTGTTATGCGTAATAGTACTTTAACTTGCATTCGCAGGCATAATATTATCTTCTCTGGTCCGTGAATTTTTTTTCTTGCATTTGTATAGCATTATGCGTGGTAAGTAGGTCGATGAAGTGAGGACAAGCTCGCTTGAGGAACTGAACATCTGGGTCTGTGCATCAGACATGGCCAGAGCACATGCTTCTGCAAACCCAGATCCAAGGTTGTGAAGGTGTGGTTGAGATACTCAGGCTTTGGCCCCTAATTGGGTTGTTGTACCACAAAGTTTATTTTATTTTTGAAGTTGAAAAATAAAATATCTGAGTCTTAAAAAAACTCATATACGTATATCAAATTAATTCACATTTTCTAAGAACTTGTTTCATTAAAAAGTGAGAAACAATACTTACAATACAGGACAAATACTAAAGAACAGAAGTGAATAACATGAAAGTTTAGGTGATTTCTCGACAAATGTAGGAGATATCGCCAAACTATATCCAGCTCTGGAAATTTAATTTCTTCAAATTTGGGCGATATTTTGTCAAATATCACCAAGGTTGACTGCATTTTCCGAGATTCTTGGCATGGACCAAACAATGATTGACCGTAGATAATTTAATGTATGAAAATGTCCATAGACTTTAAAGTATAGAAAGTATTTTGAGTAACCAAACAACCCAGTCAATATATATACATTGCATCTGTATATACATTATATATACATTGCTTGTATACACAAGTACACTAATACGTACGTATATGCACACATACGTAGAGATTATATGCAGAAACTTATGAGAGCAAATTCAGGGATGGTGAAAATCGATTTTTCCGTGAGAATATGATTACTGAATTTTTTAAAAAATTAAAATACTTTCTTTTCATCGTGCGAAAAATTAAATAAATGTAGGCGCATTTTATTGGGAAAAAATAATTATCTTCTTCCGATTGAACCAAAATATGCTATTTAAAATGTTAAAATCGCTTAAAATAGTTTTTCCTTCTTTTTTCGTAATACACTGGCATGACATGCAGATTTTCCATTACATCTGACTTCAAAAGAATCGATATATATCATCATTAAAAAATATTTTACGTTACAATGCTTTTAAGAAGAGAAGTTCTTTCATGAGATAACCATAAAATCTGAACCCTAAAGCTTCGGGGAATTCAGCATCAGGAAAAGTATCTTCCATTCCTATTTTAACCAACCATCGTTAAGACATCATATGTCCTCCGAGTTCCAAATTATGTTGTTTCAGGCGGTCTCACTTGACTTCTAAAAGAAACTTCAATGTAACAAGATGGAATTGTTTAGTTTCTCTTAAAATGTGGTATATGATCCAACAATTGTATTTCAAAGTTACTTTGCTGTAATTCTTAAAAGCGGGTATTTCCTTTGCCAGAATATCCCATACATTTCAAGCGCATTATTTTTCTTTCTGAACGTGCATCGCTGAGAGCATTTTATACTTTACTCGAAGAAGGAAATGTATTGCATTTGAATTTTGTATGTAAATGTAATACAGGATGCTTCAAAATGAGGCTCTACAGTTATAAAAAGGTGTCCTGAAGAAATTATCATTCTGTTTTAAATTCGGAAATAATCAGGGATTCTTGTGTTGTGTGTAAAACTCAGGTTGCAAAATTACAACAAGTTCATTAGAGGAACACTTTATTTGCGTTGAAAGAACGTAGACAAAAAGAAGTTAAAATCTATATTTATTTTACGAAAAGGAACTCCTTCGACAAATATATTACTGTCTGTTGGTGGTCAGCGGGAAATATACGTATTAATGTAACAGTGGAGTAGAGGAGAAGGGACAGAAATATGAAATACGAACTGAAGTTCTCTTTATCTAAAACACTGAAGAAAAACAAGCGGCAATTATGAAGTATCAATAAATATAGCCCAATGAGTTTAAGCAAAATGGCAACAATTATGTAATTTTGAAGGTGGGTGCATGGCATCAAAATTAAGTGAAGTAAATGCTAAAATAATAGGCAATTTTACTTGGCGGAAAGCAATACAAAAACACGTTAAACTTACAACGGGCAAAGTAAGATCTATTTTTAGAACAGATGTTGTCGCAGGGTCTACTGGATAAAATGGGTATTGTAAAAGTTAAAAGAAAAATAGAAAATAATGAGAATAAAATTAAATTACTATTCCAGAAAAAAAAAACCTCTAACAGTTAAAATTAATTTTTAGGAATTTTCTTTCTGAGGTTCAAATAGCATAAAACAATTAATGGTGAAAACGTATGTAATTTTCTAAATTACATTTTTAATATGGAAACTTTAATGGTTGTATTGCACACGTGATTGTAACAAAAAAATAAATAAATAAAAAATGCAAGCTGTGAATGAATTATAATCAACAATGGAAGTGGAAACCAAGTGTGTAAGGCTACCCTTCACGACAGGTATCAGCCTAGATGGGATGCCCTGGGTGAAGGACTTTTTAAGGCCTTCTAACGCTTATTCACGTTACATCTGGAGGAAAGACAATTAGATCGACTGTTGCGTTGTAGACCAGATCCCTCGACGTTCATCCTTCATACCATGTTCAGTGTCTTATCCACCCGGGCATGGTGGTAGAGGGAGCCAAGACTAAGTGCACTTAGCTGGCTCAAGCTATCATTGTTGTGCCCAATGCTTGCAGTTACACCCACAGCTATATTTATTTAGCTTAGATGGCGGTGTATCCATACTGTACATTTCTTTGAAAAGCGCCCAAAGGAACGTTAATTATTCCAAGGTGATTTGTTGGCGAAATCTCTGTTGCTTGGCTTAGCTAACTCAGTTGATGTGTGGGCATTTTCTCACACCGTAAACCGTCCAGGTCGGTAGTCCACTCCTCGCAAAACTAAAACCAAATCTAAACTCACAAGTGTCGACTTGGGCTGACGTGTATTGCTAAGGAAGTTGTAACAAACACTATTTTTTAAATTAAATAACAGTGTGGGATGGAAAACGCCATTTTCATACATCTTTAAACACTCACTTCATGAAAGGTGTTGAAGCTTTATCTCCTTTTTCCCTATTAGCTTTATTAGAACTGATTGTATTATAAGGAATTGTATCTTCTAAATGAAATATAAATAAATCCTAATAAACGATTTTAGTTTAGTTCATCTTAAAAAAATTATTTAAGTCCGCGGTTCTCAACCTTTTAACGCCACCCCCCCCTACCAACAAAGGTTAACTTATGGTGGCGCGCCCCACCCCCTCACATTTTTCAGAATTCATTCAGTTTTCTAATCTTTAACAATGAACATTTAGTCGAATTTTCTACTAAATAATGTTATTAGTAAAGTTTGAATGAACATTTTAAGCGAAAATAGATATAGTTTTGAGTAAAAATGAGAATAAATAGGATGATTTTTTAAAGACATGCATCACTACTTACTCTTTGGTTTTTCTCGCGCCCTCCCTGAAAACGTTCTGCTTCCCCCTTGGGGGGTGCGCCCGACAGGTTGAGAAACGCTGATTTAAGTTTTAGTAAATCGTAATTTGGGAATTTCACCAACATTACGTAACTTTTTTTTTCTGAGTTGTCATTAATAGGTTTACAGTTTCTCACCATGCAATGCTATCGCCCTCTTAATTGTCTTGGTTTCTCATTATAATTCTGCCAGATATTTTTGAAGCACCCTGCATAGACAAGTTAACTTACGTTTATTCTTCTGAATTTTCACATTTTTTCTAAGGTTATGCCACTTAACTCTGTAATTGAGGAGATGCTTAAATTCACGACCCTCCATCTTTCATCTGTCGAATTTGTTTATTTAAACAAATTCGACATGCTAACTTTACGTGATCGTGCTTTCCCAGTACAACTTTAACCAAAGAAGTGAAGCCTAAGAAACGGTCCTATGACTATCACAGGTTTTTATGCAGTAGGGAGTTCTGTTCAGACAATGTACTTTCTGGAACAACTGCAAGGAAAACATACTGAACTACACATGTTAGTGATGCCAATTACTAGGAAATATTAACTTTCTGTACTTTCTATGTCTATTTTACTCCAAAAAGGGACCGCAACTCCCCTTTGACCCTGGTGAAGAAAAGCTGAATTATTTTTAATTGGGCTCTAAACATCTCTACATTAATTATGGACACCCTGAATATATATATTTAAAATTTGAATATGAGCAATTATTACCTACATTACTTCTGGAGGTCAATATAGATGATTGGATGTTTTTGTTTTTAGTGTATAATTTATTACTAAGTATAAAATAATAAAATATTTAAGAAATACTTAATAAATAAAATCATTTTTCTCTCAGTTCCATAAATGAAGTATAAAAATCCATATAACTCTTTACCGTGAAATTGATAGGATTTACAGTTGAATATTACCAGTATTTTGTGATTTGAATATTAAAAAAAATCATAAATAACTATACCAGAAGTTATTCTGTTGTATAATAATTAGACTTTAAATAATATCTAATGTCCATACTAGAAGTATTCAAAATATCATATTTTGTTATTGAACTTAAGAAGATTTTTATTTGAACAAAGATCATAATTTTGCAGTATAAATGTTCGGTATTAAAATATGAGATATTAGACTGTGACATAGCTCATATATTTAATCTAATTATTAGCAATAGAGTGCTTGTTTATTTCAGACCAATTTTCTGTCTACATCACTTTTCAAACAGTATTTATAAAAGTGAAGTACAGTTAGAATATGCCTGGGGAGGATTAAAAAGCTGCTTTAGTAGACGATTTTAAAATATATTTCGAAGACGTTTTCGGGAAAAGAAAATTCGATAAACTCGTGGATTATGATGCACTTTCTAACATAATTTAACAAGTAATACTAAATATAGGAAACTAATAGATTATGATACACTTAACAAACGGAAGTAAGGAAAACAAACAGGATCTACGCATGTATTATTATGAAATTTCCACCATACGGAAGCAAAATTGTCAAACGGAGCCAATGGATGGATTATGATACCCTTTTAATCTATACTACTTAAGTGCGTATTTAAAATATCAAAGTGATTCAGATTTTTTAAATACTTTTTCTCACAATTTGGAGTTTAGAAAGTGAATGGTAAAAGAAATAAGATAGTTTAAAAAAATTAAATTTTTAAAAGCATATCCAACAGTTAAATTTCAAAGTGTCTCAATTATTCACTATGTCTATGTAGAAATTCATGTCATCCAAGTTTTTCAAATTATGAAAAATGTATTAAATTAGTAAGGAATTTAGATATTTAAGGTAAATTTCTTACTTAAAAATTATAAGGAAAAAAATTTTATGTAAGAAATGTGAATAAAATATCAACAGAAATATTAACAAAGCTTCTGATATTTTAATGATTGGATGTTTTTGTTTTTAGTGTATAATTTATTACTAAGAATCAAATAATAAAATATTTAAGAAATACTTAATAAATGAGTGAAAAAACTTTGCATATTGATTGACAAAGCATTGCATATGACAGTGAAATAGCATCACAAAATGAAATTAGCTGTTCATACATGATCCCAAAACCTTATTGCCTAGCTCAAAGTAAAATATTCCAACACTAATAATCATTAAATCAAGTACTGTGGTATCCATACATGAATAAAATGTCAAATAATGTGTAATAACTAACTGCTTGTGCTCTATTTCTCCAGTTCTGTACTCCATTTCTGTTCTGAAAAAAAACTTCTATCACACATCTATAACCAGACAAAAATTACAAAAGAAAGAGAAAGACGAAAAAGTAGGGGAAATAGCAAAAAGGATCTTGGTCATCTGCCGTATCCTCTGAATAAACATTTCCCTTCTTTCTCAAGAATTTCTTTCTTTCTTGGTCGTATTTTTTACTCTGACACCTATTGTTTCTTTCTTTTGATTTTGACTAGGGTGTATAATACGCTTCAAGGAATCAATTTTTAATAAGCGCTATTGTGCACATGCGATAGTTTCTTTACTGTACGTATTGTAGCCCATGGGCAAAATATTGCAGTGTTACAAGAACGTATCTCCTTCGGTGGGCGTTGTGAGTTTTGATCAAAAAGGTAGAATTTATGTTTACTTTTTAATTAATATACAGAATTTTATTTTATTTTATTAATATGCAGGATTTCATTTATTTTATTCCATTTTATTTTTAGCAAAAACAGTACTAGACTGAAGTACAGTAAAGTACATAAGATCTTTAATTGTTACTTTTAATAGATTAGCAAATTTTGGAAATATGGTGATCAAGTAATGATATGGTGATCAAGATAATGGTCAAGTAATATGTGAAAGCATGTTATGCAGAAGTACATGAGTTTTTTAAGTTGAAAGCTTTGCGGACGCACAAATGGTTCTTCATATTTCGCATTTGTCATTATTTTGGATTTCCCTTTAATTGTCCGTTTGTTTGTCATATGAAATTAGTATATTTGTGTATTTATATTCCAGCTGAAAATAATACAGACAACGTCAACAGTTTTTATACAGGAGGGAGATAAAGAATTCAGATACATTGTTGATCTGTGGACAATATTTGCTTGACACAAGTTTTAAAGATGTAATAATACTAGTCACTAAACAAACTTACAGTATATTATTCAAAGTTTCACCAGCTTCCAATCTAAAATAATAGCACAGCTCACACGATTATGTTTGCTGTTCTACTTCTTAAAAAAGAATAATATAAATTATCCAAGCTTTAAATGACGGTTCATAATATTGTTGGTGTTTTGGCAGTTTGTCTCCTCCCTGATAACTGCATACAAGCATGAGTAGTTAATAACGAACTTCAGTGATTCATTAACATATTCTAGATAAATATATCGCGTTTTTGAATCATCTGCACATCAAAATTGAAGCAGTGTAAGTACAAGAGTCAAATTCTGTTTATAGAGATTAATTTTGATATCAGAAATCAAACGATGAAGCTAATTTATTAACGCTACCGAAATTCTCGCAAAACAAACTAGCAAATAGTTGAACTGGAGAGTGAAAAAAATATTACTTAATAGATTTTGTGTTGATATACCATCCAAAACCCCATTACTTAGCCTCATACTAAAACTCCACACTAGTACCAATCAGCAGAAATGAAAGCACTATTATCTCAGCACATGAATAGAGTCAAACCATGAATTATATATATCTAAGTGTGTCTCGTCTATAAATATATGCTTTTGCATGTAAGGAGATTTCCTCTTTTCCTGTCTCAGAACAAAAGAAAACTTAACACACATCTATAACAAGGACGACGAAAAGAAAAACACAGAAATAAAACCACTAGCAAGAAGGGGAATAAAACAGTGAGAAGGTTTCTTGATTATCGCTGCCTTATCCAGTGAACAAACATTATCCTCCTCATTCAAAAACTTCTTTTTTCTACTATCTTCTCTTTTCTTCTGATACCTCTCTACTGTGGCTACTTTTTTTTTATTGGTATAAGGTGTAACAACGCGCTTCAAGAAACCACCTCTTAATCCGAGATATTGTGTGTATGCGGTATTTACTCATGTTTGCATAGTATGATGCATTCAGTGTAGGGGAGGAATTCCGACGCTATAGTGAGGTACCTGCTTTGCTAAACATAACAATTAACCATTTTCAGGTTCAATCCAAAATTTTATAACGAACACAAATTTAACCTGTTGACAGGAGAATGAATTTTTTTTTAAACTTGTCTTACACAGGGAATTTTTTCTTTCTCAGTCATTAATAATATCATCACACCTCAAGTAACAAATGAAAATTGAACGATTGCACAACCACTTAAAAAATCATTCGATTAATAGCCAAAATTCTTATTTCACTTATGTCAATAACTAATTAGTTTTTTTGAAAAAAAAAAACTCAACATTAGAAAGAAATTATTATTTTATTTGACATGTTTAACTTTTATGGAGAACAGTATTTTAAATATGAAAATGACATAGGTAATTTAACTTGTGCTCGAATACTGCTTTGAGAGGATGTAAATTAAGGTGGATCGAAAAATACTGGGAAAAAAATTCGAAATTCATTTAGGCATAGGATTGAATATTTGTGTCAAGAGCATTTTAGTTAACACATTTTTTTTACTTAAGAATATCCACATACTCTCCGATGCTCTACGTATCCGGAACAAGATTAAAAACTGACAATTTTATGTAAATAGATTAAAATATCAAAGTTAACAATTTCATAAAAAAAATAATAATTGCAAAGTAATTACACAGGGGAACAACAATTTTGTTGTCTTAGAACTCTGACTTGTTTTTTAATCACTTTTGGCCCCTGAATCCAAAAGTAACTGTAGTTTTTGTCTGTCACATCAACTTTATAAGAAACAGGTTACCCCCAAAATGTGCATAAAAAGAAAAATAAATTGAAAAGTTACCAAATTTATAGTTACTACAAGTTAAATTGTATTAATACACATAGAAAAACTTATTTACCAAGTGGTAAACATACATATTAGGGCAAAAATTTTCGTTTGTAGCTTTTTCTGGAATGTTTAATAAGTGGACATTCTTGCTTTCTGCTCCAAAAATAGTCAGCCATCATATGTAGATCCCATCTTCCTTGATAGCGTGATTCCATGATCTTCAAATCTTGGTGAAATCGCTCACCCTGCTCATCACTGTCTTCAACAATATTTTTCGGGAAGTCAGCGAGATGGCTACGTAAAAAATGCAACGGTATTCTTGTTGCAACCAAGCAGTTTGAAGCTCTCCAAGAGCTGTTGGACAATTTCGGTGTGATTCTGTGCTCGAGTATTTCCAAGAAAGTCTTCGTTTTAAAAATGCCAACCAAGCATTATGTCATTGTTCCGATGAAATGCTCATCTTTAAGAAGCTGGCGAATCCGTGGACTATCAAACACACCAGCTTTTATCTTTCAAATGACAGGTTAGGAAATGCCGAAACAGTCTCCTTCAATTGAAAAAACTTTAACAAATTGCTTCATGAGACCCAGTTTTGTATGCAGAGGTGGAAATATTTTTTCTGTTGACAAGTGGCTGATGAAGAATGTTTGGATCACCAGGTTTCAGGTCATATCTTTGCGGCCATTTCGACTGCACCCAATGCTTCTTGCGAGCTCTACTGTCCCACATGCACAAAAAACAGGAATACTTGGTATATCCACGTTGCTGGACAAGGAGGAAACAGACCATTTTAAGATCAACACAGATGATCCATTCGTGCATGTGATATTACAACAAATCAATGACTCTATGTCTTCATATTCCTCACGCAAACATACTGAATGTCCTATTGGGACTGCACCAAATAAATTTCCATTGTGGAGGAGTACACACTCTAAGCTCCGCTTTGAGCTATCGATGAGCTGAAATTCCCAACTCTTCCATTAAACCATGTATGTTATGGCAATATACAAATGCATCATCACTTCGAAAGTATTGCAGTGCACTTTCTTGTATCAAAAGTAGGATACTTTAGCTTCTTTTTCAAGCAATTTTTTTTCGTACAGTCTTGATGCTAACAGTTTTCAAGCTTTTTTGGATAGCCCCAAATCATTTAATTCATGCTGCTCAAATCCCTTAAAACGGGATCATCTTCAATTTCAAAATCTTCGTCATTGGGGCACAGCAACAGTGTTTCCGGTGAACGAAGTTCGCTCTTGCGGATAGTGAAGAGAAGGTAGCTGTAGAGAAAAAACTTGACGTCATCGAAGAAAGCTAACAACAGTTTTGTCATTTTGAGTGCCCATTGGACTCTAAAACAGCTTAAAAATCGAACTCAACAGGAATTATGTTAAAAATTGTTCCCTAGTGTTATCTTTTTAATTTGTCCGAGCTCTCGTGGTTTAAAGTATAAATGCAAATAATAATAACAACTTTTGACGGTACATAGAATATAAATTTAAAATCAGAGCAATAAATCATAAACCTTATAAAAATTGAGCTTCAGTGAATTTTTTTAATGCTTAGTTTGGGGATCTGCATATTTCGAAAGATTACAGTTAGTTTTGATAGGAAAATATTTGATATGATTTCTGATTTTCCTATTCCTGTTTTCTGTTTTCAGTACACACACTTGCAAACGCCTCCGATACTGGGCTGATGCATCTCAATGGATATGGCTCGGTGTTTTTGGCCATTCCTCCTTTTTTCCAGTTTTTACCATGACAGCAATTTCTTCGCATGCCAAAAATGTCAGCTCGTTGCGAGTTAATAAGCTGAAAATAATCCTTTACTTTGAAGGGAACTTCTGGTTCATGAACAATTCTTACTTCTGATGACTCTTTATTTTCATTTTTACCTAATATTAGTTTTTGTACTTCCAATGAACAGATGCACTCTCTTTTACCTTTAAGCATTGACATTAAAAAGTTCCGTTTTTTGTTCGATCTATAAATAATGCGATTTTAGATATTCTTCTCTCCACCCCATTCTTTTAACGTGGCCGTGCCAAATTGCTTTTTATGCAGATCATCTAAAACTATTCTCTTTATTTTCTCCATTCCCATGATTCATTCATTTTGTTATTGTCTGTATCCTTGATACCCTGCGTGATTTTCACAGGGCATCCACTTCCACTGACACTAGTTTCTTTCTCTCTGCCTCCATTATTCTCATCTTTCTGCTCCATATAACAATATGATTTTGCGATAGAATAGCATGTTTCTGTAATTAATTTCCGATGACTCTCTGAAATCTATATTAGTGTCAACTTCAAGGTATCTATTATGTTCGCACCTTTCTACTTTCAAATCATTCTGTCCAAATTATTAGGCATATCCTTGAGTCTTATTTCAACTTATACAGAAAACAATTTTGGGCGTTCAACTTCTGCCGAACTTCAGTATGTGAAAGGAAAAGACTTTATAGGGTAAAAACTGGCATTCTCGGACTAATTACATTTCGCGTTTGTTTTGTTTTCTAACGTAATTCACAGATGGAGACCAAATTACCATTTGCAGTTTCACCCCAACTCTTTTTTTCCGCCTTCCAGAAACTAATTTACGGACAAACTTAATTCACCCGGAGAACGAATTCTGTTGATTCGGAAGATTCCAAAGCTGAACGCTGCCTCTCCACGGATTGGGGGTAATGGAATAATTAGTGTCGGCAAGAAGCGCCATGGAATAGATTTAAAATTGGCATCGAATGGCTCCTTCAATTTCCGATAATAGTAGACGAGGTCTTTATGTCAAAGTTATTTGATCTGGAATTATAATGCGTATTATATGGAAGACATAAGTTAAATAAATAAAACCAATTCATGCTATCACCTATCATTTCTTATTCTGCATATTCTAATGTTATAGATCGAAATACTAGGATAAGTATCATACGATTTTAAAAATATAAGAGATAAATCATGGTAAACGTATCGATTATAAAATACTTTCCAACACAACAATCTTCTTTTTGCGAAATAATTTGCCAAAGTATCGGGAATTTGGGCGAGATTTTGTCAGTAATTAAAACAAAACAACAACAAAAATATCAACACATTCTGACATTTATTCTTTCAGTCGTTACTGATATGTTACTAAATTTCATTCTATTCTCGTAAGCCATTTTGGGGGGGGGGGATATGAAAACAAACATTTATACGATTTTCACAAATTCTCAAAATCTAAGTAAATTTAAAACAAGTTTGGTATTTATAGTTTAAAATAACTTGCCATTTCACATAATTCCAAATTTCATTCTATTCAATTGCCATTTTTCAGGTGCAGAACAAATATTTACTAAATTTTCACAAAATGTCAAAATCTATGAAAATTTTTGAAGTGCTTTTACGTCGACAGTTTAAAAGACCACTCATGAAGATATTAAATTTTATTTCATTGTCTTTAGTGATTTATACGTGATGGATAAATATTTTCATACTTTGAATAAATTTTTGCAAAATCTCAAAATCTATTCAAAACATTTTTAAAAAACTCGATGCCTTTAGTTTAAGCTGAGTGACCACCAATCATGTTACGAAATTTCATTTGCTTAATCATTTTTACATGATCTGCGAACAAAAAAAAAAAAAAAAAAAAAAAGCGTTACTGACAGAATTACAGGAAAACAGAACGACAGTCAACTTTTTTATGTTTGTCGGACCTACTGGGTTCCCAGGTGATAGAAATCGCAAAATTATTGAATTTAAAATAATGTACCGACAAAAGTTTAATTTTATATACATAGACATCTAAAAGGTAAAGTTCAGTTATGGAAACTTGGCACCAAATTTTATCACCGAATTTGGGTGATATTTCGTCAAAATACTCCAAATTCCGCTACAGCTAGCAAGATTTTGATTGGCTCAAAATAATTTTGATTGGCTCAAAATAATTTTGATTGACATTCCAAGCCAAAATGGGTAACCTGGGTATTTATTTTTGAATTTACACTATTGTTTAAAAAAAATTGTATTGGTGGGTAAGGGTATTCACACACACACACACACACACATATATATATATATATATATATATATATTAAGTATAAAGTAAAAGAAAAAAAAAAGAAAAACGAGAAACTTAGGAACCCTTTACAACTTTTTAATTTCATAAAACTTCAAAAAACATAATTATGAAATGAAGCTATATGATACATGTTGAATAAAATACTTGATTAAATATAGCCTCTAAATATAACTGTTGGAATAAAATTGTACATAATATAATTGTAAATAACATAAATAAGAATAATAACAAGGAGCAAATTGTATATTTGACAATTTGAAAAAACGGACAGAAATTCAACTACACTAAATATATACAGACAGTAAAATATGAATAACGAATCTGAATCTCAGGAGACCGAAAATCAAATTTGTAATTATGAAAAATTCGCTAAACGGAAATTTTATTATAAAAAAAATGGTATTAATGATTTTTTAATAGAAATATTTTGTTCATCAATCTGAAGTATTCATAAAAGTTTAAATTTACCGTAAAAAATATGTCTTTAAACCTATTACTTATAACTACTAGTTTTGTAACTATTTGCATGTAATTTTTATTTTAGTGATCATTAAATCAATCATAAGATGCATATAATCCCCTCTCCCCTTCAATAAGAAACCATAATAAACTATCACAGTTTAAAAAATAATAAACATAAAATAAGCTCTGGGATATAATAGTAAACTTAAAATAAGCTATGAGGTATATTAATCAATGTAACACATTAAAAATATTGCCAAAGCTGTCACTTGCACAAAACAATTTAAGGACTACGATAAAACATCCTTCATTAAGTTAGGGGGGAAAATGCGGTATGACTGATAAAGCAGTTTATGCCAAATAATCAAACGCTTAATAATAATAATAAAAACACTAAAAAAATACTCATAAAGTCAAATTAAAATTAAAAAGTTTGTATTAAAAAAAGGAACAATAATAGAAATCTAATTGGTATTAATCATAAATGTTGTAAAGAACTGTTATTCCATTCTAAGTTGAAAATGCCCAGTTTTTGGGTATTTACCCACGCCTTGGGTAAATACCCAAAAAATATTTACCTACGCAGTGGGTATTTACCCACCCCACATCACTGGCTGTTGTACCGACAAGTTTAGTTTATAGTAAGCGCGTGCAAATGTCTTGCAAAACAAATTTGCAAATAGATGCACAGGATAGTGAAAAAATACTACTAATATGTGATATTGTAATGTGTACGACCCCAAAACCACAATACTTAGCTTCAGAGTAAAACACCGTACGACTACTAATGCACTATTATCTCGGCGCATGAATAAAGAGTCAAGCTATGTATTCTTAGTGTATGTATGCTTTTGGATGTAAGCAGATTTATTCCCCTACTGTCTCGGAATAAAAGGAAATTATCGCACATCTATAACGAGGTAACAAGGGCGACAAAAAGAAAAACAAGATAAAAATACTAACAAGAAGAAAAAAATTGTCAGAAGTTCTCTTGATCATCACTGCTTTATCCCGTGAATAAACATTATCCTCCTCACTCAAGAACTTCTCTCCCTCTCTTGGTCATCTCTTTTATTCTGACACCTCTGTATTGTCTCTGATTTTGTTTTTTTCGGAATAAGGTGTAACAGCACGCTTCAAGAAACCACTTCTTAATCCGAGATATTGTGTGCATGCGGTAGTTACTCATGTTTCTATGTAATGCATTCAGTACAGGGAAGAAATATTCCAGCATTGCAGTAGCTGCTGGTCATAGGAATTAACCATATTCAGCTTCGATGTAGGTTTTTACAACGAAGACATATTTAATTACACTAGTCAACAAATTTAAACTTTTTTTCTGCTGTTTTGTAAGTGGGTGGATTTACTTAATTTCGGGGTGCTGAATTCACTGGTAAAATCAATTTATGTCTATCACGTCAACATTTCCTAGAGACACAGCGGGATCAGAAGCAATACCAAAATTTTATGCCAAAATTTGACATAATTAAAACTTACAAGAAATGCATATTAAGAACTTCATAATTCAATATTATTTTATATATGTACAGGCATGAGGCTAAAAAAAATGGTGCAAGTAACTTTAAAGCATATTTTGAACTTTAATCTTCTTTCTTTGGAAAATGTGAGAGCGATGTCCTTCTTTTGTTTCTCGTTTCATTACTCTACTTAACAAGTTCCCAGCATTAGTCCCTCATGACTGAAAGGTTACAGTGACCTTGATAACGGTGTTCCATCGTAAGAATGCGTTAGTGAATATCTCGGGGAAGAAATCGAGATGCGAATGTAAAAAATGAATTTTAAGTGACGTTCTACACTCCATGTTCATATAGTTGTCTGGCAGATCTTAAGCAATGCCAACATAGTTATAATCTTTTTCGTAGTCCAAAAAGCCTTTCATATTTTCTTTGAATGAGAACTAAGCCGCTAATTCGATATTTGTCAGTTTGACAGCAAAGGACAGATCGCTCAACAATTTTTTTTATGCGTGGTCCAATAAATATACCTTCTTTTAACTTTGCTTCACTCAGTTTCGGAAACGTTTCTTTCAAATAATTGAGGGCCTGACTTAATTTATCCAGAGTTTTAACAAAGTTGTTCAACAACCTGACATGACGCGGAGGCAAAATGATTTTATTGAGCTCAACCAGTAGAGTATTTTTCATATTTCCCTTTCCAGTTATATACGATTTCCTTATAAGTCACTTCTTTACTGTATATTGACCATAGTTTCATAAGTTTCTTCATGTCTAGTGCATAAGCCAAAGGTATGGATGGAAAAGTATTGCCGTTATGCAGTATGACTGTTTTCAATCTTGTTTTACTAGAGTCAATAAATAGTCGTTATTCCTGAGGGTCATGTTGTACACCTAACTGCATCAGAAGACCACTAACATCTCTACATACACACATGGAATTCTGCATATCGAAATATTGTGCGAATGAATTACCTGTTGATCTAAAACAGGAAATTTTTATACCTGAAGCTAGAGGGTTTCGTTGTTGCAGTCTCGACTTCAAAAGTTCAGCTTGCTGCTTTGACAGTTTTAGATTGGGAACCAATTCGTTCAGCTTCTTTTATTAAAGAGCTGAGGCGAAGAATCGCGAGATTAATAGGGAGTACTCTTCGACATGTTCTTCTTGATCAGTTCCTTCAGATTGACTTTTGACGGTGTTTTTGATTCTATGCCTTGCAAGTTATAGGCAGGAACAGGCAACCTTTCATTAAGGGTCTTAGGCAGATGAATGGAAGATACATTTAAATACTTTTATTTTATGTCTAGTTTTGGTAAAGAATGCCCTGCAATATTAGTGAGACAGTAATAGTCTGAAAGGTGGTCTTCGGGCTAACACCCCACCATAGGAACAGTGAATTGCATAGCTCAGCATTTTCCTTTCAACCATTTGGTTAAAGTAGTAGTACATGTTATGCAGGCAATATTAGGTGCAACATTTTATCTTGATCACCAACAAAACGATCAAAATATAAAGTCATTGTTTTTTTTAAACTTTTTGGGTGAATTTTCCACAGCCATAACAAAAGTTGCCGGGGTGTTTAAGACAACAACGATGTTTACTAGATGTCATTTTTACTAAATTTAAGTTTTAAATATATAAATAGAACAATTTTAAAATAAAAATATCTCTCACTAGAGACACTCACTTATTTAAAAAACTCACACATTCGTACACAATACATATATTCTTAGTCTGAGATATATACTATACTAATTGCACCATTGCCTGTTTCAACATTCACTAGGTCATAATGTTCATTTCGCGCTACTGGATTATATGTCCATCTAATGAATAACACCTCTTTGTGCAACATTTGCCATCAAGTGAAGATTTGTTGATTTTATAGCACTCTTGTGCCAAATAAAAATTTAAAAATTAAACATTAAAATAAAAGAACAGAAAATAGTGAAATGATGAAAATAAAAATACAAAAATCTTATGTACTAGAACCTTTTGAAAAGTAGATTCAGATTCTACATGGTATGTTTCCATTGTTTAAATCCAGTTTTCTCGAATTCTCTTGAAATATTGGCGATATCTCAGCTGATTTCAGTTTTGAAGACTTACCTTAGCGTCAAATTTTGCATTTGGTGCGATTTTATTAATTGTGTCGGTAATATTTGCTTTCCACCATTGGTATTACGCTTTAGCATTATTATTACGTCATCAGCAAACGCGACCAATAGGAAATATTCCCGAGGAAGGATTCACCTGGAAAGAGAAATTTCGGAGTGCCTTTATAAGAAGGGCAGATCACGACCCAATAACACAGTAGAGAGTTGTCAGCTGTTGGTAGCAGAGAAACGTTATTCTGCTGAGAGCATATAAGCTCGGTATTGCGGTATCATAAGAGACGCTTTTTAGCTTGTTTTGAGAAGCTTAATTTTGAATGCTGTTTGTGAATATTTCATTATTGTGTACTGAGTAACAGATGACAGTTTTCCTCGAGAATTTCCACTGATTTTTAGATGTGGAAGGATTTTATTGAAGAAACACAGCATCTGAGAAAGCTTCTCTGTTATGCTGACTATTATAAAACGTGTTACTGCATATTAATTTCTATGAATTATGTACTGAAGGTATTCCGTGACCTCCTAAAACCAATAAAATTTGTATTGTGTCCTGCAAACCGAGCTGTTTACTAGAACTTTCCATGTACACTGGACTTTTAAGCTACGAACCCGGCAACAAAACAGTTTTCTGCAAGAATAATAATAACAAGTGTATAATGTCACAGTAGTTGTATCTAAACGATGTATTTATGTACGTTCAAGCCCGTAGCCGGCCGATTAGTACGATCAGGCCCGTAGCCCCCCCCCCACACACACACACACACTATTTTGTAAAGCGTCATTTCTGAAGCTGGACCTAAAGTCTGCCCGTTCTTTCACCTATTGTTTTTCTTATAAACGATGATTTATCCAACGACAACAATGTGCAATACATGAAGACATTTACTTAAAATTCCTCTGTTGCTGTATACTTTGGTGGAGGTAAAGCAGGATTTGGGAATTTTAAAATGTTCAATTTTACAAAATCAATTTTAGTTCATTTTTTAATTTTTTTTTCAAATCATTATTCTATCTATTCTGAAAATTTGTCAAGGGGCAATGGTTTTTTCAGGGGGGTCACTGCCCCCAAATGCACCCCTCTGCCTACGGGCCTGTGTATGTTACATTTTAAAGCAAGAATTTCATAGATAACTGTTTTCGTTTTAGGAGATTTGAAAAAAGAGGGAAAGGCAGCCGTTTACTATCCTTTGAAGGCAAATTTCAACCACCCCACGCCATTCCAATGAATTATGAATTCCAATGAATTTTTTCATGTCTACTCTCCTTGGAGGATTAGATCCAAAAAGTTCTGAAATCGATTTTTTTTTATTCGCGAGTGTTGTATTTTACAGTAAGAATTTTATGGATATTTCTCTTTTCTTCTCGACGAGAGACGACGCAGGATATGTGAAAGGAACGTTTTGGATCCTATCCCCCATACGTTACGAATTTTAGAAAATGCTGTCCAATATAGCACCCATGCTAAAAAACTCATACGCGTGCCAAATTCCGTATCATTAGCTTCAGTAGTTTTGGCAAGTCAAAATATTGACGTACGAAAAACTGACGGAACTTTCCCATGTGATAAATAAAACTAACAAATGAAAAATATATGTTAGTTTTGTTTATAACTGAAACAAAATGGAATATTTTCATTGAATTATTAATTATTCCTCACCCTGTTAGATTTTTTTAGTGTGTTTGTGTGTTATCTCAAAGATATGGTTTTCTAGAGAAATCCTACAAGCATAGATGAATTAAATAAATCATAACTGAAGAAATCTCAACAGTAACAGTATCAAAGGTGCGAAGTGTGTCGAAAAACTTAATTCGACATGCCCATCTTTGCTTTCAAAATGGTGGCGAACATTTTCAGCATTTCTGCAAAAAAATGAAAATATAAAAATTTGGGAAAGGCAGGGAATTAAATTATGTTTTTCAAAAATAAAATTATCACAGTATTAAGTAAGATTGTGCTTCTCCATTTCTTTTTTACATCACAAATAAAATTGTAACAGTCCAACAATTTTGAAAATTGTCTCCCACACTTAAACAAACTTCAAACAATTGTATTTCAGTGTTCGAATAGTTGCCACATCCGTCCGATTTAAGAGTAACAAGAAAAACTGGCGGGTACTCTTTTAAATGGATCACCTTATACTATATGCATAAGACACTACACATTGATATGAATTATCGAGGCCACATAATCCAGATCCAGAATAAAAGACTCAATCGTCAGAAATTAAGTACTATTGTGATCTCAACACATGAATAAGAAGTGAAACAATGTATCCTATTTGTGTTCCGTCTCTAAATATGTGCTCTTGCATATAAGGAGGTCTCCTCTCCTGTCTTGAAGTGAAAGAAAACTTATCGCGCCATCCATAGCGAGATAACAGAACGACAGAAAGAAAAACATGAGGAAACGCTAACAAGAGAAAATCGTAAGATCAAAAAAAAAAAGTCTTTTTGATCATATCTTCCTTATCCCGTGAATAAACATGTCCCTTCTCAAATAAGTACATCTTTCTTGGTCATCTTTGTCGTCACTTTTATTTCCTACTGGACTACAATTGTTTGAACTAATTTGCGGTGTAACAACACTTTTCAGGAATCCACTCCTTAATCTGACATATTGAATATGTGTGGTATTTTGTTGTTTTTCGTTACTCCTGATATATATTCAATTTTATGCAGCTAATAAAGAATACACATATATATGTATTGTTTTACACGGTAAAATTTTCTTTAGGTAAAACGAGTAGTAAATGCACAATATAGCGCATTTGTTCTTTAAAAAATCATAATATACAGGATGTTTAAAGTTTCCCTTTTCAGTGGTGTGTGTTTGCAAAAACTACTAGTCAGAATGCTACTAAATTTGCAGGAACCTCAATGAGACCATGGAAAAGAGATTTCCTTGGGAAAAAAAATAGTTCCAAAATTAACAACCAGGTGATATGCTGTGTTATAATTGCTGATATGCAAATTCTCTTTCCGCGTAGAGATATAAAACGTCTGGTTCACAAACTCTTCAGTGTTTTTCGCTTGAGAATGTTTATTTGTCTATTTTATTCACACTAAAATGTTTGACATGCCAAGGGGTGGTCCTTGTTTGAACTAATTTTTTTCTCACTAAATCTCTCCCCCTTGGTCTCATTAAGACTTCCTAAAAAGTAGTTAGCATTTAAAACCAATAGTTCTCATTATATACAGTTTCTGAATAGGAAAAATTTAATTATAAACACCCTATATTTTGAACATGTAGCTTTCCGCATTTATCTGTGTTAGTACATTTTTTTGTTTTATTTATGTAAAGAAATTTGGTGAGCCTAAAAATTATTGTGATAAGGTTTTTTAGGGCTTTCCAGGGAAAAGTGGTACATTGGCCTAGTAAAGGAACAGATATTGACTGGAATTCCATAATGTTCCCAGTAAAGGAACATGATGGAACTAATGATCATTTTTTCAATTTCAAGAGAAGGACATGTGATTAGGGAAATAAATAAAATGTGAAATAGCTTTCTATCTGTTTTGAAGAAAGTGACCATTGGCAATCCATGCATTGAAAAATTCTTTAAACTTTATTTCAGTGGAAGATTTAAGCAATTTCATTCGACATGCTAAAGACGAAGTATATTATCAGACATGGGTCACTATTTTTTTAACCTCTTCATTTTTAATTTTGAATCCATATTTAACCTGTTTTTCTTATCATTAAAAGAATTAGCATAAAACCCCCTCCTTCTTTGACTAATGTTCTTCCCAGAGTGGTTCTTTGAATGCTCCGCTGGGGCCTGACATTGCTCTCGCGCAGTCGATGGGGAAGGTGTAACAAATATAAAGTTCGCAATAATCGTTTCTGATCTATGGCAGTAGGAGTACGGACATGGGCAATCAGACGGACAGACTGAAATTATGAAACTTTCCAAATTAGTTGAAAAAAGTTTTAATAAACGACCCACAATCAATTACGCTACAATTATGATCAATGGACAAGGATATATGTTAGCGAAATGCTGCTGTGTTACCCATAAATACAAGTTCATTCTGCAAATGATAATTATCCGAAAAATAGCTGAATTATCAAGAAGTATCTCAATATTAAACTATCGAAACGCACTTCATATATATCATGCCTGTGTCGGAAAAGATGGGCAATTTTTTTTTTAAATAAAAGAGATGAAATGAAATAGTTACTAAAAATACTTTAAGCCACAGATAAACTGAAGTTATAATTACAACAAAAAAAAATTTAAGACAACTTTAATAGATACAGATGAAGCAAAATACTTGTTTGGATTCCTCTAACTTCAGGACGCAGGAAGCGCCGAGAAGTGAATTGTCGCGATTGTTTAGACTTCTGCTTAGGGAAAAAGAGCGTTCCTTTATTTTTACAACATTATGTTTGGGGGTTGAATTAGTAAGAGTCAGGTCATATAGTAATTAAAAATGCATAAAAATAAGTAAGCCTATGTTAACACCGGGTTATCCAAAAGTCAGTAGACTTTTTAAAACCTTATAGTTGTTAAACTATTTACAATGAAACGGTGCGGTTAGCACATAAACATTCTGAAACACGGGGGATTTTTGCCTATAATACAGCGGTTCTCAACCTTTTCAATGTCGCACCCCCCCCCAACAAAGTCTAACTTACGGTGGCGCTCTCCTCACATTTTTCAGCATATATTGTTTTTTAATCTTTAAAAATGAACATTTAGTCGAATTTTCTACAAAATAATGTTATCAGGAAAGTTTGAATGAACATTTTAAGCGAAAATGGATATATTTTTGAGTAAAAATGAGAGTAAATAAGATTTTTTTTTTAAACATGCACCACTATTTGCTCTTTGGTTTTTCTCGCTCCCCCCTGCAAACGCTCTACGCCCCCCTTGGGGGGCGCCCCACAGGTTGAGAAACGCTGCTATAATGGAAAATATTTATTTTTTATTAGTTATATTTTTGACCGAACGGTAGCGCTATTGTTTCATGTAGAATACAATCTTATGCGCGAAATAAGCAATTAAGTTAATTGCGCATTATCTTGGCTCTAAGAATGTTGTTTTGATGCTATTGTAAGAACCGCTTCGACCCAAACGACTTTCAAGGAATTGAATGTTAACTAGTTTCAATAAAATTTTATCTTTAAAATTTATGTGTTTAGACATGCTGTATTTACGTGGTAAATTTTTATTAGTAAAACTATTTTACAAAAGTGAAGAATCTGAAAGCTTAGCTTTACTTAGCTTTGAACTTACTTTACATAGTTTAGCGTATCGAACAATTCGGGATGGGCTATGAAAAAAAAAGAAAAGGGCCGATGACTTCGGCAGGACTAAAAGTTATGATAAAAAAATTCAAAGAAACCCATTGGAAGAAGCGGGAAGTATGGAAAGTCTGTTGCCGTCGTACAGGTTATGGTACAAGATGCATTTTCTTGTCATTGTATTTTCTTATTATCTTAGACAATCTGCATCTTCAACTTACAGTGAATGCAGTGTACGTGCAATTACATGACGATTTGGAATTTCTTATGGAAGTGTGGGGCGAGAACTGTAAGGGTTTTTCTGAAAAGGTATCCATATAAAATGAATATGTTCTACAAATAAATTTTCACTTACTTAACAAAACGCCAGGACAAACTGGGCTCTTGTAGCAATGCAAAATGTCAGATTGACTTTTAAATGTTTTATGGTCCCAACTGCTGTATATGGGCAATCGAAAATTTGCACAGTATCGTTGAAAAACCACTTCACGTCGTAAAGATGACAGTCTGGTGCGGTTTTAACGCGTGATTCATCATTTGTCCTTTTTCCTTCGAGGAAATGTTTGGTGACGCATTTGAAACCGTTTCTGTCACAGGTGAACAAGCACTATTTAAAGTCATTACTTGAAAAAGAAGCAAGCTCTCCGTTCTTTAACATTTATGCAGGATGGAGCACCTCTACACATAGCTACTTGTATCACGACAGTTTTGAGGTCAACATTTGGAGAGAACCATGTTCTTATTCGAAGCTTCCAGCACGAATGGCCTCCAAGGTCTCCAGATATTACACCTTACCACCAGATATTACAACTTCTGGTTGCGGGGCAATTTGAAGTCACGTGTGTATAGAGATCGACCTACGTCTATGGCCCAGTTAAAAGAAGCTTGACACCACCATGTGTTAGGTATACCATCTGAAATGCTTTTTGACTCTATGCTGGGTGTGTATGCTATCGTCTGAAGGCTGTAATTCTCAGGGGACATTTGTGATGGGGAACAGCTGTAATGTTGAAACACTTTTATTGATCAAAATAAAATGGATTAATTTTATAAGTCCATTAATTCAACTCCATAACCAACTTTTGATCAAAAGTGTAACTATTATAAAATATTTTTTTTTTCATTATAAATAAAAATTCCTTGTGTGTCTGAGCATTTCTTTGCAAACTGCAAAGTTTTACTTTAAATAGTTTAATATGGTTTTAGAAAATCTGCTGACGTTTGGATCACCCGGTTTTAGATCTGAAGGTACAGTACCCCCTCGTTATATCGCGCTTGTCGGGAGACAAGAAAAATGCGCGATATATCCTGGGGCGCGATGTAACGGGCGGAGAGGAGTGATATGATAAAATTTTACTTTTATGAACATATGCTTTTAAAATATAATAAAATTAATAGTATATGAACATATGCTAGAATGATGTAATAAAGATGTGCTCTTAAACTATAAAAAGAAGTTTAAGTTTTTATTTTTATTTTATGTACAAATAAACATTTATTTTCCTGCTGAAAAAATGATCCAGAGTCATTTGATTTGATATTTTTTCTCATATCCTGCTTTTCAACAAAGAAGCGAAAATTAATTAATTATACCTAACTTATGTGATAGAAGATGTATTTTTCAAATGTACTGTGTACTTCTCAAGTAAAGTAACAAAGCAAAAGAGTACAGGAAAAAATTCGGAAACATAGAAAAAGCGCGATATATCCGAGTGCGCGATATAATGAGGGTTTACTGTATTACCTGAGCGTTTCTTTTTATTTTAAAATTTATACATACAGGGTGTCGAGAAAGAAGCACCCTGCTTTCAAATTTACAATTCTCAAAAGCAAAGATCAATTGAAACGGTATCTTTATTCTGTAAAAATTTTATGCTGAAGTTTCGAAATAGTAGTTGCAATAGCTGCTAACAGACAGTGGCTTATGCAGATTTCCTTTAAGGAGGGGTGGTGGTTATGGACGTAATCTTAATTTTAAAAGGCGTAGTCCTTCTGTTGAAAGTAAAAAAATTATCGTTATATTAAAAAAATCTTTGACAAGGGGCGAGAGTTACAACCCCCAAATCTCCCCTTGCGTGCGCCACCGCTGACAGTTGGATCTGAACGTCAAAATCGATGGATGATCATCATGTATAAGTGTAATTTCATTCTCTGCAATCAGTCACAACACCATTTTTTCAAAATGTCCACTGTTCGACATTCAACGGTGGCGCAAACGAATACTGAACTTTGTCATAACAGGCCGTAATGTATTTGCGGAAACAGATTCTCAACCACACAAATCGACGATTGAAGCTTATCCAGCGTATTGGAATGTTTCCGAGAGACGGTATTTTTCAATGTACTCCTCAGAAAGTACTCATAAGGGGTCAGATCGGAAGAATATAGAAGTCTGGATTACAGTGCAATCTTTTAGCGGGTTTTATAACCACAATTTCGAAATTTCTGTATAAAATTCTCACAGATTACATAATAAACGTACTGAGCGCACCATCAATATACACCCGAATATGATTTTTGGTGCAAAAAACGCTGTTTTTGACGGTACCAAGAAAACAAAGTAGCTGCGTTTCCAAATGTGTTTTTCAACCGGAGACACTAATAAAATTTGAATATTTGTTAAAATAATTTAGGGTTAAGATTCTAAACAACATTTTAATTTCAAGAAAATTAACTAAGAATTGATGGCCGCGAATTCGCGTTTTCTAACCAGATACACTAATAAAATTAGAATATTTATTACAAGAATTTAGGGTTAAGAATCGAAACAACATAAATTTCAAAAGTATTAACTAACAATTGATTTTTATTGGGGGGGGGGGGCGCAACTCTCAACCCCCCTCGTTTCATTTTAATGATAAATATAGTCGGAAAACCGAGGAAGGAAACATCGCTGGCTGAGAAAGTCACTGCCGTCACGCTTTGCAACGATGGAAGCGAACAGGTATTTGTTGTACTCACTGTCTTATTTTTTACTAACCACAATCCACAAATATGTAAATGTATGTCAGTTTTGTTTTTGCCCCCCCCCCCCCCCCCTTTCCGTAAATACGTACACTATTTTCAGTGAAAAGCTTCAATAAAAAACTTCATTAATACGCATTTTAATACTGCATAGTTTTAAATCGATTGACATAACTAAAATGGACTTCCAATAAACTGCCCATTCAGTTTGATGAGTTTGAAGACTTTCCAGTTAATCATGTTTAAAAGAGCAAGAAACCTTATACAATGCATACTTCTTTTTTTTTTCATTGGGGTACACGTCTAGTACGAAGTACGTAGCTATAAAGTGTATCGGTTTCTTTACAGTTAATTCATATATTTATATACGATTAAATCGTTAAAACAAAGAAAAACAGACCCGAAATAAATAAATTCCTTTCAACTGCATTGAAACGCGTTAAAAGAGAACACCAAAGACGTACTCTAATGAGAGTTAAATTGAGTAAAAAAATCGCAAAGAATACTATTTTGTGCTTTTATTTCAATCTGCTGATGTACATATTTCTAACTTTTTCTAAAAAACTGCATATTTGGTAGGAAATTAGATCTTGAGGTCGATAGATATGTGATGAGTCGGCAGGATGTGTCTGTTTGAACAGCAGATTTTTCCCTTCCCTCTTTTTTTCAATCGTCAAATCTTCAGGAAATTCAATTCAAAAATTCTTATTACAGTTCTGTTTATCCATTTGTAAGTTAAGTGTAACGTATATGTTTCAGTAAATGTAATAAACTGATGATTTTTTGCTATCACCGCTAAACTTGGTAAATGTGATAAACTGTTGAAACTTTATCAAATTTATATAATCCCAGACTCATAATGCGGAATTAGGTTGGATTACTTTGTGGAACACTTAAAAATTTGTTCTTATAAATTACAAGGACCTCATGATCGGTATTAAAATTTATAATATTTCAATTAAAAAGAAATATATATAAGTGTCGATTTTATAACTTCATTTTATTAGACACTAGCCGCCTCCGGCGACCAGTTGGTTTGCCATCATAATAAATCTTGTTCGGAGAGAATCCTGTTTCTCACCGGCTTCCATGGCACTGAAATCTCTCAGATTCTGAATGGAATTTAAAATTAAGATGGTTACAAACAGGGGCGGCCCTAGGGGAATTCCCTCCACCCTGCTAACGTAAAAATGATGTCCCCTTTTATGCTCTACTTAGTTTTTGAGTTCGAAATGACGCCCCTACGAAGCCGGCGCTCCGATGCGATGCTTACCTTGCTTACCATGTCGGGCCGCCCCTGGTTACATGCGATGGTTTAGTGATAAAATCCTACAAAAGGTACAAATCATTTCCGTCCTATATTAACGCATTTCTTAGAAAAATTTAAAAAAAACTTATTAACAAACATGATATAGTATTATTGGCACATTTTTTCATATATTTCTTGCCAAAACAACTACTTTTACATAGTCCTTAATTTGTAGGAATCCTGGTAAAACTAGAGTTTAAATTTAAAAATGGCGAGTTTTCCAAAACTGGAGAGTGTCAGTTTTGCATTTATAACCTTCATTTAAATAACAACTAGTATTTTCATAAAACTTTTATGTCTTACCAAAAAGAAGACCGAATAAAGAAAAGCCACACAGCTACGAAAACTGTAGGAATTTTGTTAAAAATATGTTATTTTATTACATTCCCTTTTACCAGGGGTATTATAAACTAAACAAATACATAAGTATTCAATAACTTATAAAATAATTAACACTTTGTAAAATAGCCCTCTAACCCCCCCCCCCTCTCTTTCTCTTGACCTCCCCGGTTTCTTTACATTTTTACTTCCTTTGATCCATAACTTGCTCTTCGCTTTTGTTTTCTGTTTACTTTCTTTTCAGCTTTCTGTCCCAGTCTGTGAATGACTTGGATCGCTAATGAAGAAGCTCGAATTTTTTTTCGATCGAACCAGCTATATTGCCTGACAAGAAACTTTTATGAGGTTATTTTACAAAGTTTTTATCATATTTTAATAACCAGTTATTTTGAGTGTTTTTTGTTATTTGCCTCATTTACAGATTTAGCGTTGATTTTTAATAATCACCTGATTAAACAAATTTACTGAAACTTTTATGTCAATAACTTAAGTTTTAAACCTCAATCTAAGGCTTTTTAAAAATAGCTAATTTATTTAGGTCTTTTCTTAATAAAAGAAAGATGTATTTTTTAAGCATATACCTCTTCCTCCCTTTGACTTTTTAACCCGCTTTATGTTTTTAAAGGCATAGGTTAAGTGTCAATACTTTTTCGATGCAATTATTCGCATTGTGAACGCCAATTTAAATGTTTTAACGATCGTATTTTAAAATATGTCAAGTTCAGCTCTTTTCAGATTAATAGAATTTGAGATAATTAAAATATCAAACAACGGAAGTATGTATTTGTAAATATTTTTTGCAAATATTCTTTTAGAGCAGTTCTTAAAGCAATGTGGCCTTCCTGATCATTGGTATAATTGAAAATTTTCAGGTGCTTGAAAAGATAAAAAAAGGTATTTAAATATTTTTTTTATTTTTGCAAATTTTCGTATGGTACAACCTAAATATGAATGAGATATGACAATCCATCGCAGACGATACTTGTCTCGGATCACTTAGTTACTAGATTCTCACTTCGAATAATCATGATCTGGATCACCGCAATTTAGACACTGTGTTTACTGTGAAATATGGAAGATGAAAATATGAATAGATTAATGCACCTACGAATAATGAATGACCTCTGCACTTCATTTTGTACTCATTGTGTGCCGAGAAAGTAGTACATTCCAAACTTTACGACGGGGGGGGGGGCACAGCAAGATGTAAGATGCACGAAAAAAAAAAAAAAAACACATGATTTAAGTCTTCTAGAAATATGTTGCATTTTAATGAATTTCTGTTCAAACTCTTTTAAAAAGATTAATTTTAACTAGAGAGTTAAGAAAAAGGCATTTTGAGGAATATTCATAGAATAACTTGAAGTTGAAACATCGCTGAATAAACCGAATACATTTCAACTGATAGAGAAAACTATTTTGTGTGTCCAACATCAAACTCCAATTTCAGACTCAGACCTTCAAAATAGAGGGGGGGGGGTTAACGGGGTAAAAACTGACATTAGGACTAATTATATTTCTCCGTGTTTGTTTCGTTTTCTATCGTAATTTACAGATGGAGTCCAAATTACCATTTCCAGATTTATTCTTTTTTTTTTCCCCTCCAGAAGCTAATTTACGGACAAACTTAATTTACCCGGGGAGCATCGGGGAACGAATTGTGTTGATTCAATAAGATTCCGAATCTGAGCGTTGCCTCTCCACGGAGTGGGGGTAATGGAATAATTAGCGTCGGCAAGAAGCGCCTTGGAATAGATTTAAAAGAGGAATCGGATGGCTCTTTCCCTTTCCGATAATATTTTGTTGGCAACAAAGTAATTGCGTTTTTCCGTATGTCAGTATTTCACCTGGCCAAAACTACTGAAGATAATTATGCGAAATTTGGCACGTACGTGAGTTCGTCAACCCAAGGTGCTAGATCAGAGAGCATTTTGCAAAATTCGTAGTCTTAGGGGGGTAAGGGGCCAAAAAGTTCTTTTCACATATCCCGCGTGATCTCAAATAAAAATAGAGATATCCGTCAAATTCTTTCTGTAAAATGCAGCAGTCACGAATACCTAAAAATTAATTTCAGGACATTTTTAATATTGTCCTCTAAGGAGGATAGAAGCGAAAAAAGGGGGAGGGTGGCTATCTTTTATGGACGAAAAAAAATACTGCCAGTGAAATTCTTACTTTAAAATGTAACAAATATGAATCGTATGTTCAGGCACAGCTTACCTGTAATTAAAAACTTTTTGGAAACTTATTTGCTTGAATTTTATACAAGAAAACGCAATTACTTTGTTGCCAACCCAATAGTAGCCGTTGTCATTATATCAAAGTATTTGAACTGGAATTAAAATTCGTACCATAGGAAAAGTATTGGTTATTGTAAAAAAGCGATTCATCGCAGTTGGATAGTTTGTGCGTAGACCTTGATGCCACGGTTTATCATTTCTTGCTCGGAATATAATACATCACAGATCAAAGTGCAACGATAGATATCGTAATATAGATAAAAAGAAGTTCAGGTACTTCTTCAGTTAAATTACTAGGATATATTAGCGTAGGCTTCGGTGAGCTGTAAGGCACTCGTCCAAAAATGATAAAAATTACAAACTCTTTTATTTTCAAGAAATATATATCAACATAGTATATAGTGCTTTAACCTACATTATCGTAATAAATGTATTAATACTACTTTTTATTCGTACTAATATTGCCTATCTTCTTTTCTGCCCCTTAAATGCTCATTATAAATATTTAACCGACCGAGGGGCTGTGACGTAAAATCCGGTTTACTTCATTCCATTTTTCACTGCAATGCTTCTATAATTTAAATTATTTATAACTCTTATCAGGAAATATGTTTTGGTATTAAAGCTTTGAACTAATTTCAGAGCTTACTTTTTCTAATTACAAATCTTAATTTGTATTATTGTAATTACATACCTATTACTTTATTATTTGCCTATTATTTTCTTTTTTCCTTTTTAGAACTTTGAATCTGCATGGAAATTTTACCTTGAAAACAGCTTTATATTATTCGTCCATTTCTAAGATACTCAGAGGGTTAAATCCTCCATCGTTCAATATCGTTAAAATATCAAACTGTGTCATTTAATCTCGAGGAACTATTTAAAATCGCAAAATTTGCCATAAAACGTAAGTTTATTCTATCTCTTATTTTATGAATGTCATGCAATTCTCAATTTTGTAAAGTCTCGTTTTTATTTTAGTGGTGTAAAATCAATTAATTCTATTTAGTTGAAATAGTTCGACTTAGTGAAATGTACCCCACATTCTAACGAGATAATGTACCAAATTTAATCCTTTCATCATACAACGTCTCAAAGATATCATTAAAGTAAGATGATCGGGGACTGTACATGGCTTTGAATGTAAAATTTTATTACTAGAGTGGAATACAGATTTTCTTTCGTAATTTCTGTACGACCCCTTGAATACGACCATTCGACTTGACTTTAACGCTTCGAGAGCCATTGAAAACGGGTTTAAGTCAGCGGTATATTTGTCTTTATATCTGCCACTTTTTAAAATATATTTCTCAAATTTTGTTTGTCAGTTCAATAGTGTATGGGGCACATTTTACTAATTGGGAGTTTTTTGTACAGGAATCATATACAAATTTAAAAAGCGTAACTTTTAAAAATTAACGAGAGGATTTTTTTCTAAGCGGAATCTAATTCCCGACCTGATTTTGAATATATTTTTTTTAAATTTACACTGCCTATTTATCTCTAATACATAAAGAATTTAAAGCCCCTTATCATTTTTTGGAACACCCTGTATAGGAAAATGCACGTATTCATACTCCAAATGATATGAACAATTGGTTTGAAGATGAAAATTTTCCTCTGTCAGATCATCCGCCTAATAGTCTAGATCTCAACCACATGAAAAATACTTGGGCAGAACTTATTCGAATTGTTTATGAAATTGGAAAACAATATATGCATCGAATACAGAGCCGACAGCTTCAATGAGTCAGAAATGGACATTAAGAACTGATCTTAGATCTTTAACTGATCAGAAATATATTCAAAATCTTATTTTATCCAAGAAGGATAGAATTTAAAAAAATCTGATGAAAAAACGTACCTTTACAAAATATTAGCTACATTTTATTTATAGATTTCATAAATCAATTTCCATATATAAAATTCAAAAAGGTAGAATATTTCTTTTTATTTATTAATGTGGATGATTTCTTGTTTTTTCAATTACTAGTTATGCGTAGCATACATAACATATGATATATGAAACACTTTCAATGAATAGAAATAAAGTTATTTTGAAAACTCTATGATTTTTTTTAATCAACTTAAACCACTACTGTACTATGTATGGCCCCTGATGAGAGTCCCATAGGTTATAATCTCTATTCCATTGTCCATTGTATTTCGAATTTCATAATGTTCGGCTCCTCTCTGATTCTGCAGATATATATATGTATTTTTTTCAAACAGGATACCTCATTTGTGCAGAAATATATTTTGTTTTTACTTTATATATATATATACAGGGTGAATCTAAACTCTTGGGTAAAACTTTAAGGGGTGATAGGCACACAATGAGGAATCGTAACCACATAGCAATCTGGGGTGAAAAACGCAGTTTTAACCTGTAATAATACTTTTGGGAAAGCATTGAAGTGTCCGTCTAATTTCTTAACCAAGTTTCATAAACAATAGGCTTGTCTCCGAAAATTTCATCCATGAAATATAATAAACTTTTTAAACTATCCATTTTAGTCTTCTGTTTTCGGAGAAAAATATATTAGTTTCTGGCGAAACAATGGTCGGAAAGTGCACTGTTTTTTCAGCAGTTTTTTCCCGAAGTGATTATTAACAGCTATACGAAGACGACGTTGCCGACCCCACATGGTTACGTGATTCTGATGCCTTATTAGGGAGTTTTTGCATAGCGGTTTCACTCACCGTAACGCTAACGTTAAACGTCATAGGACAGTACAGCGCATGCGCCCGTATAAAGTTTACGGTATCTGAACTACTAACAAAAAGAGAGTTTTGTATAACGTTTTTACTCCCTAAGCATTTATTAGATTATATACTTCTTTTCTTTCAGTATTGCCATCTAGTGGCAAGAAAATAAATATTTTATGCGGTTTTTTTTCCCTTGAAAAGCTTTGCACTACTTTTAGAAATTATTGTATAAAATGTTAATCAAAATGAATTTATAGAATTTATGAAATCCTCAGAAAATAGTTACAAACAAATTAAAGCATAATTTTTTATTTTAAGCAAATGAAAAATTAAAATACAAATTTCTTAATTGTTTATTTTTGCACGTATTTTTTCTTTTCGAATTGTGTATTGGAACTGTTTAGGTAAATACGGTTGAATTTTTAACGAAATTAGTTTTTAAAATAATTAAAATCCCCCATAAACTATTTTTTTTTCAAATGCAGTACGAACCACTAACATGGAGTATTTGTTTGAGCAGTAATTAGAACTAGAACCTACAAAATATTTATAAATTAAACCCACTGTGAACACACCTTCAGAAACCTTTTCACAAAATTTTTAATTCGTCTTCAATAATTTTTTTAAAAACCACGGTTTGTTTACAAACTCGTAATTTTAATAAAATAATTTTAAAACCTGGATTTTCATTTTTAAAAACTAATTTCGTTAAAAATTTAACCGTATTTTCCTAAAGTTATTCAAATAATAATAATAAAAAAAAAAACATACGTCTAAATTAATATTTTGCTTTAAATTAAAAATTTTGCTTTAATTTGTTTATAAGTATTTTCTGAGGATTTCATTATTCTATAAATTCATTTTGTTTAAAATTTTAAACGAAATTTTCTTAAACCAATGCAAAACGGAAAAAAAAAACCTTTGGAAACCAATTTATTTTCCCGACACTAGATGGCGATACCAAATGAA
>JAWZYV010009166.1:0-15686 GCA_038373885.1 Cheiracanthium punctorium | reverse complement strand
AGAGGAAATATAAAGTGTGCCTTTTTCTATTTAGTGAGTTTCTTTATTTCTCCTTCAAAGCTTATTGGAGTAAAATTTATAGAAACATCAAAAACACTTTTATACTATCAGTAAATTGTATACACCTTTTAAAAATGTAATGATATGGATAAAGGATCTTTAAGAAAATAGTGCAATGCACTGTAATAAGGATGCATGTACTTATAGAGAATTTTATTTTTAAAAACTTTACCTGTAAAATACCCATCAAAAATTTTTAATGAGATATTATAGCATACTTTTAACTACCTGCGTATAAAATTTGGTGGAAATTGAAAATGGAGCTCTTTACGAAATTAGTAGTTGAAGTTATTCACTCTGTCAACCAAAAAATGAGAAATAAACAGATTTTACAGTTACTGTAATAAAGTTGTATTATATTGACCTAGCTTAAGCAAATATTATATCTTTTTCTGATCAAAACAACACAAATTTGAAGTTTGACGGACAAATTTTAAGAAAGTTATGGCTATTTATGTGTGTATAAGTATCATTCAAGATGGTGCCCGACAGGGCATCTCATCTGACATTTGAAAGCTCATAACTTTTGAATCCGTTAATTAATCTTAATATAATTGATATATTTGTAATCGGCATCAAAAGTTGTACAAATGTACCAAATTTCTTAGAAATCTGTGACGGATGATGTCATTTTTGAAAAATTTTGGTTGATTTGACATCTATTATCTATGTAACAGTTTACCCCTCCCCGCCTAAAAAAGGTGATACAAGTAATAATTTTTATTAAAATATATGTATATAAGGCATATTACTGGCAGGGCAAATGGGGCAACTGCCCAGGGCCAAAAATCTTACACCTTTTGGCCCTGGCAGTGTAAGATTAAAAAATCTTACACTTTTATAATTTTACAATAAAATTACAAAGGATAAAAAAATTCCAAAAAGTTAAATGATTTTTTAATAGAATAAAGTACTAACAATGAAAATAATTCAAATCTACATTTTGTATAAATTAATTTAAACTTATTTTTAATTCTTCGAAATGTTCTATAGTTGATATAGCATATCAATACGTAGAAAAATAACTAGCCTTATTTGGTAAAGAGTATTTTTAATGTTAAAAAATAGCAAAATTTTTGATTTGTTATTTTAAGAAATATTTACAAAAATGATTGTTTACAAAAAGTGGTTGTATTCCGTACATGTTAGCAATTGTTCATTTTGCTGTAACGTTTAACTATCTGTTACTTTGACATAATGTATCTATATTCGTCTATTTCAGATCACTTAAAATATGTGTTTGGAAGGGGTAACATTTAAAAGTTTCAGTGTAAACCAATCATAATGTGTTTTTTTTTTTTTTTTTTTTAAAGGGAGAGGTTATTGCAAGGGGCCTAATTTTTTTCTTCTGCCCAGGTCCCACAGTTGTCTTCATTGGGCTCTGTTCTAAGGAAAATAAAGTTAATGTACAAAATTGTACAAACAGAAATGCACACCCTCCCAAAAAAAAGTATTTTAGTACAACTCAAATATCCTATATATCGGTTTCATTTGTAAAGCATTTTCTTCATAAAATCAGCATGATGCAACAAATAACAATAACTTCTTATATTTCAAAAACTAATTAGCTACTCACTAAACTGAAAGGACTAATTATGTTTTTACTTAAATACTTTTTTCAGTGGGTATATTAAAACTAAGCATAAGCAAAAATTTTATTGCTTTACACAAAGGTTTATCTTCTTATCTTTGAATTTAAGAAATTATATTATCAATGTTATTTATAAATGTTTCGTACAAAAATAATTAAGAAATTCCATTGATTTAAATATGAAAGAAAATGTTAGCAACATAACACAATAACTTTACATAGAATTTTCAAATTACTTTCCTTTCTTTGAAGCAATATAAAAAAATGAATGCCAAAAACCTACCTGCAGATTTTAAAATTTTTTTTTAAATAGTTAACGAATAACACAGAATTAAGCTGTAATTCATTATAATTCCTTTCATTCCATAATGTGTATACTTCTTAATTTTGTGGTATGGATTTATTAATCCAGTGATATCTAATTTCAACAGTTAGTACAAACAGACCTGCTTTTAATATACAGCCAAGAAATTATTATATATATTTGAATGGTAGTTTTATTTCTAAATATTCTAAAGAGGAAATATTAGATATTTTGCTTGCAAAAACATCTTTTCCTTTCAATAAAAATTAACTGATGCATTTTTATAGCTCTATATTCTTTACGATTATATATTCTTTAAACAACTACCATTACAATACTGTTTGTTCGGTCATGGAAAATTTTTATGACAAATTTCAACTATCAAAAATTACTAAAAGTAACTTTTAAACAGTATTGTGACTAGCAGAAAACAAACATTTTTATTTTTCATAAAAGCAACACAATGAAATTAGGATTTATAGTTTCATGAGTGATAACAATAATCTTGAATTGAAATAGAACTTAAAATATTTTAAAAGAATTAAATGCTTCTACAATAAATTAAATTATTATTACAATTAGAAATAAATACATAAAGGTCATGTATCAAAATGTTCAATAACTTAATTACTAATTTATATTTTTAGTTATGTATTTAATAAAATAATTACTATAATTAATTGTAGTTTTTAAGTTTTGTATTAGTAAACTAATATATACATTAATTTATCTGAGGAGAAAAAATACATAAATTTATAGAACTTGGATACACAATTTTTAAATAAAATTTTCTCTCATAGGACTCTTTAAAACATAGATTAGAAAATTCACCTAAATTCAAAAGCTACAATTGTCAAATTCTACAAAGCTACAATTTTTTGCAGGATGGTTTTTTCCCCACAAGAATAGCAGCAAAACCTATCTTGCCTTAAAACAGGAAATCAGAGTTAAAAAATGAAGATTTCCTAAAAAAATTGGAAAATTTTTTAGAGCAGAGTTTAAACTGTACAAACATGAAAGAATCTGAAATTTGCTCATTTTTGTTATTAGCTGGTTAGAAGCAGCACCGGCTTGTTTTGGCCCAAGTAAGGATTCACAGCTTTAATGATAAATTTGGTTTAATGTGCTTTATTAAAAATTCGGTAAATAAGCACTTGGTATTTAACGACTATGTTAAAAACAGTATAAAAGTAATTTTAAATTTTACAACCTTATGCATATATAAGTACTGCCAAATGAGTGAAGGAAAAAAATGGAAAGAAGAGCTTTTTCTCTCAAAAGCCCAAACGTAAAGGGGCAAGATAAGGAGATCTATGCGAGTTCAAAAAAGCTCTGTTCAAAATGTGAAATTAAGAAATCTCTACTTCTTACTTTTAAAATATCAATTGGTTATCTTTTAAAACACAGCAGTATGTACAGGGAAAAGGTAAAGAATGAGAAGATTTAATCTTCCTGCAGGAAGACAGAAGAAAAATTCAAAATCAGGAAGTCTTCCGGGAAAACAGAAAGAGTTGGCAGCTATGGTCACTAGTAGTCAAAACTTCCCAACCCTGCTTTCACTAAAATGATTTTAGGCCCCTCTAGAAAAATCCATTTTTCTGTTGCAAAAATGAAAGGCCTTTAAGAGGATACAGATACACTTAGTAAAAATTAAATGATCACAGTATTAAGTAACATGGTGTGTCTCAGTTTGTGTTTTACCTCAGTAATAAAGTTGTAACAATCCAACAGTATTGGAAATTGTCTCCCACTCTTAAACAAGGTTCAAACAATTATATTTCAGTGTTCGAATAGTTGCCACATCCATCATATTTAAGGGTAATATGAAAAACCCATGGGTACTCCTTTAAAACGATCAGACGGTATATGTTGCACATAAGTTTTAGTACCTGTGTGGGTATGAAGATGTCTGTTAAAATTACATTTAAGAGAGAATAATTTTAGACAAATGTTACATGATTAAGGTTTCTTTTCTGAGTGGGCACGAAGATGTTTATTCAAGTTTCCTTTATGAGAGAATCCTTTCTTACATATGTCACACACATGTGGTTTCTCTCCTGTGTGGGTACGAAGATGTGAATTCAAGTTTGACTTATCAGAGAATCCCTTCTGACATATGTCACACACATATGGGTATTCTTCTGTGTGGGTATGAAGATGTTTATTCAGGTGTGACTTATCAGAGAATGCTTTTTGACAAATGTCACACACATAAGGTTTCTCTCCTGTGTGCAAACGAAGATGTTTATTCAAGTGTCCTTTATGAAGGAATCTTTTCTTACATATGTCACATGCATGAGGTTTCTCTCCTGAGTGGGCACGAAGATGTGTATTCAAGTTTCCTTTTTTAGAGAATCCTTTCTTACATATGTCACAAACATGTGGTTTCTCTCCTGTGTGGGTACGAAAATGTGAATTCAAGATTGCTTTCTGAGTAAACCCTTTCTTACATATGTCACACACAAAAGGTTTCTCTCCTGTGTGGGTACGAAGATGTTTATTAAAGGATGACTTATGAGAGAATCCCTTCTGACATATGTCACACACATACAGGTATTCTTCTGTGTGGATACTAAGATGTTTATTGTGGAGTGACTTATCAGAGAATGCTTTTTGACAAATGTCACACACATAAGGTTTCTCTCCTGTGTGCAAACGAAGATGTATATTGAAGTGTCCTTTATGAGGGAATCTTTTCTTACATATGTCACATGCATAAGGTTTCTCTCCTGTATGGGTACGAAGATGTGAATTCAAGCTTTCTTTCTGAGAAAACCCTTTCTTACATATGTCACACACAAAAGGTTTCTCTCCTGTGTGGGTACGAAGATGTGAATTCAAGATTCCTTTCTGAGAAAACCCTTTCTTACATATGTCACACACAAAAGGTTTCTCTCCTGTGTGGGTACGAAGATGTGTAATCAAGTTTGACTTATCAGAGAATCCCTTCTGACAAATGTCACACACATGGGGTTTCTCTCCTGTGTGGATACGAAGATGTGTAATCAAGTTTGACGTACCAGAGAATCCTTTTTGACAAATGCCACACACATACAGCTTCTCTCCAGGGCTTATGCTGTGGTGTCTTTTCACGGTGTGCTCTGTAGGAAAGTTCTTCTGATAACCCGGTTCACTCAAACATTCGCTCTCCTGCATGGTTGCAACTGTTCAAAAGTGGATGCTGAGAGAATGTTTTTTTTCAAGTATCACTGTCGCATGTTTTCACATCCATGGGACAATTAATAAAAATGACTAACTTTGACAATCTTACTGCACTGCATGCATCATAGCATCGAAAAATGCCAAATATAAAACTTCTCAGAAAAAAATTACAAATGCACTGGAGGAAATCTGTAAGAAAATAAAAGAAACAAAGTTAATGGAAAATAATGATAAAAAAATGAAATTATCTTACAAGTATAAAATGCCTTGAAATTTTGTATGAAAAGGTATAATTAAATTTACGAAACGAGCTTCGATATTAAGTCACCTACAGACTGCTTTACCGTTAGATTAAATTTGGAAATAAAAAATACAGCTGTCCCACATATTTCATGGTCCTTTTATTTACTGTATTTTAAAATGTGTACTTTAAAAACCTACAGGGAAAAAAAACCCAATGTTTTAATCTCCTTATCAATAATACCAGGGTGCCCACCACAGCACAGCCACAGAAATAGTCTTTAGTAGCCTTCAGAGTACAAAATAGTAGCCTGATAGTAGCCTTTGGGTAACAAAACAGTAGCCTTTATGGTAAAATAGTATTATTTTTAACAATCTAAAAAGACTAAAATCTTTTAAAGAAAGTTTGAAAAATGTTAAATACACATTTATGTTTTTGGAAAGAAGTTTATATAATATTTGTGAAGATTAAATTCATTATTAAATTCATCATCATTCTTTTTATTGATCTTATACTACTAATAATATTACTACTAATATACCTTAATTATACTTTTTATTGATCTTATACTACTACTAATATTTTTTTAACCCCTATTTGATCTTATTCTATTGCTTTTTGATAAATTTCATTAATTATACTTTTTATTGATCTTATCTTTCTGCTCAATGGGTCCATATAGATTCACCATTTGTAGATCACCATTCTACAAATAGAAGAGGTGACAGGGAGTCACCCTGTACTAGTTTGTATTGTACTCCGTAGCAGATGATGCTTGCGGTTTAGTTCCGTTTCCTTAGATGCAGAAGTTCATAAAACAAAACATTATAAAGTAGACAGTTTTCAATGTCTTTCCAAGTATTTTTAGTTAAACATGAAATACAAAGCACAGACTCTCTCAAAATTACACACACCGGAATCTCTAAATATGCAGATTATAGAATTTTAGATCATGGAATTGTTAACATAACTTTATATTGAATTATTATGTGAATTAAAAATTAAATACTCAAAATACACCTTTTTAAAAATTAATTTTTTTTTAATGGTGAAAAAATACAGTTTAAAAACAAGCAATAGGTGTATTAATTCTCATGAAGCATACATTACTACTAATAAAAGTTAATAGTCTTACTAAAATTAAGTTTTCCACTTTGTTGCATGTAAATCCGTTAACTAGAATGCAAGATGAATCGAGGTTCTTGTTAAATATTGGAGATATTTAACAAATTGAATCCACCACTTTAATGAAATCACCAATCCACCACTGCTTTAATGAAACCTAATCGATTAAAATTTATTTAAATGTTTGATAATGATCTTAATCGTAAGTGTTCGGAAAGTCACTCCAGAGTTTTTGTCATCTATAAACAAATTTAATTTTTACCGGGACGTGAAGTAAACCGGCCGGGACACTGGGATTTTGTCTGCAAACCGGGACTGTCCCAGTCAAACCAGGAAGTCTGGCAAGTGTAGGTATGGGTATGGTGTTATATTTGAAAAATGTATAGATTCATTTCGGTGACAAATCAAAACCAGACTACTTTGGATAATTTTAATTCTGGATAATTGAATAAAGGTATGTTTATTCATTCAATCATTTGTTCAAGCAATCATTCAATGCTTCCCTTTGAATAAATCCAGATTACTTATTCCATGTGCTTTTCTTAAAAGTAAATAAATTCACAGCATTAGCTTTAAAAGATAATTTTTAAATTCCCTTTTTAAACCGCCACCCTTGCTTACCGCCGAAAAATACGTGGAACCAAAGACGGCAGTTCAATGGGTACTTACGTATTATCCCGGCGGTCCGCCAAGACCAGCGATTTTTTGCAGAGATAAATTCCGGGCACATGAAATTATTAATGGTTTTGAATACGATTGGCAACAGCTTGGCAACTCATTTGATGAAAAAATAGGGTAAAAACATACAAGCCAGTGCGCACCCCATGTAAACATGGCGACAGTCGCTGGAGCTTGGCAACCTCAGTGGATTCAGGAACCTAGTTTTACAGCTATGTAAACTATGGGGATAATACCGTAAGCGGGTGACCATCGCCAAGCAAGATGCGTCGCCAACTTGGGACTTAGTAAACAGGATGGTAAACGTAGCGATTGTTTTGGAATTCTCTAGCAACCTGGTGGAGAAGTTGAGTTGTTGTATCTTGCTGTGTAGAAAGGAAATTCTGATTGGTTGATTTTTTTTAACCGTAACCGAATGTATTTTGAGGAATTATTTGATTGGTTTAAGGAATGTAACTTTTAACCGGGAACCGAAGTTTCGGTTTTGACTTACTGCGTCATTTTTATTAGTTTTGCTGTCGTATTTGTGTAGTTGTTTCGGGGCGTTGTTTATTTATTCTTTGTAAAGTGAAATTCGACAAAAAGTTTCAAAATGTTTGTTGGGAGATGTGAAGAATATATATAGCGTGTGTTGATCTACAGTTAATATGCATATTTGAATGTTCGAGGTGGATTCATTTTGGAATAATGTTACGTTGTTTATGAATAAAATTTGAGGTATGTGGTTCTTTTATTTATTTAAATGTTTATTCCTTGCTTTACGGTACACGTGTGTACAGTTGAGTATATTTATGATCTTATGTTTCATATTTATGTAAGGTTTTTAGTATGTTGTGTTATTTTTTGTGAATTGGGATGAAAAAGTAAAATTTTTAAGGTTTTAAGAGGGATGGTTAATTTTAATTGTTATATGGTTTTGCCCCTGATTTGCAGAATTCTTGTACAATTTTTAGGTTTAATTTGAATTAATATGCAATGGTTTTTGAGTTGTTTGTGATCAGTTTTCATTCGATTCTGATTAATAGTGTAAATTTTGTGTGTTTTGAAGGTATTAAATTGCAAAAATCACTGGGGGGGGGGGGAAGGAGGTAGGCGGTTTATTATATTGGTTTTCTGTTATTTTATAAAGAGTGTTTTTAGCATTTTGTTAAAATATTTGCAGTATATTTATCTTGAAATCACACGAAGTATTCAATTTAAATATGTTTCAATATATAAGTATTTTTTAGTTGTTTGTGGGGGATTGTGTGTGGGGGGGGAGGGGGGGAAGTAGTCGGTTTATTTGAGTGTTTGTCTATTAATTTTAAACTGCGATTTTAACGTTTTAAGGAAAATTTTGTTGTATAATTATGTGCAGAAACATATTTTGCATAATTTGAAGGTTACGGCTTATTTATTTTTTAACGTACCTATAGTCCAGAGCTAGTGCTTTGTTTATGTGAATTTTGTTCATAATTGCATTTGAAATATGTCTAAAAATGTTTTTATGTGTTTAGATAAGTGTATTGTAGTTTTGGGTTAATTTTGTTACTTATGTGTCAACGTATGTTTATGTTTTAATTGGCGCGAAAAAAAAGTCGCCAAGGTTGGATGTTGGCGACAAAAAAAAGTCGCCAACTCAACCGACACCCGCTTACGGTATTATTCCAAAACTATGCAACCAGTGGACAGTTTTTAACTAAAAAAACATAAGTTAATTAGGCAACCTAGTTGTACAGCTAATGTAAACTGGGCAAACACTGGCCCGTTTTCAACTCAAAAAAACATCAGTGGATTCAACAACCTAGTTGTACACCTCTTATAAAGTCAGTCATGATTAGAATATCACGTAAATAGCACTTACGAAACATAAACACATCCAATATCCATTTAAAATTCACATTAAAAACCTTAAACATTGCAAAGATTCGTTAAAAAAGTGCACTTACCTTTATTTTTATTTTTTTAAATAACCGCTCAGAAATGTCCCCAACACCCACTGGCTTATAACATAACACCAACATGCTTTCTTTTAGTTAGCTTTATATTCACACCCTATTTCTATCAAGCACACACAAATTCTTTTCATACATTAACATAACATATTTCATTCCCTTCCATCCATAACATGAAACAATATCAAATATCAACCCAAACTGACGATAGACGTATTCTTTATGGTTGCCAGTCACAACTACCACCGGCAGGTTACTTCCCTTTAGCGGTGCATCGCTCACTCTGGCGTCAGATTGTTCACCAAAGAATTGTAAACAAACACATTGATATGTAAACAAAGCACCGTATACGGAATATAGTCCAAATTGAGAAAAATATTTTGATAACATTAGAAAATAACGCTATATTTTCAATCTAAATAACTGAAATGTATGTAACATACATCATTAGTTTAGTTAATATAAACTTAAAAGCTTGACTTTAAGACCTTTTTTAAAACAATGCAAGATTTCCCCCTATCTGACATTAAATCGTTAAGATATTAAAATTATGAAACTCACCATGTAAAATTGCAAATGCAAGGTTTGGCAAAGGAAAGTCGAATAAAAACGGATAGTGATTTTTCAATTTTCTTAGAACAGATTTTGCAGCGTCAATTTATGACATAGGGAATCTCCGTATAGATAGGATGAAACTGTTCGATTTGTTTTGAATGCATTTGGCAAAGCACAATAAATGTGAAATAAATGCATTAAGAAAACATATTTTTCATTTAAAAGTAAATATATCTAATTTATACGAAAGCAATTGAATAACAAACAAGGAAAATTCTTAACGGGTTACTGTCAAAAGAGAATCATTCATTACGAGTCAATCACTCTCAGCGGACGAGAGCATCCACGCATCTCCAGACTGTGAACGAGAGTGCAGCATGTGGTGTCACTTTAGGGACAGTGCAGGACAAAGATTATGTGAAGTTAATATAAGGCGACCACATTTCTAAACAGTATTTTGGGGACAAATCATGCATTGTCCTCGAATCCAAAGAAAACTTGGGGACACTAGAAAATATTTTTGGGGACTTATTCGAGGACACAACATACTACCATGTATACCTAAGGCGACCATATTTCTTAACGGTAATTTGGGGACAAATCAAGCATTGTACTCGAATCTAAACAAAACGTGGGGACACTAGAAAATATTTTCGAGGACATAACATATTACCATATACACCCTCCAAAAACAGTATTCGAGGGCAAGAAAATTTTCGTACGTCAATTTCATATTTAAAGCATGGTTCTTCATGAAAGATGATTAATCATTAACAAAACTGAAAGGGGAAATTTCGCTCATAGTCGGATACTTTATTGAATGTCTGTACACGCTACACACACAATGACAACAAACGTTTTTCAGAGATCGAATTTCAGTGTTTTTTCTGAGTAAATGGCGTTTTTTAGTTTGGTTTTATTTTTCCTTATTTCTTCAGTTTTTCTGAAAGAAAATAAACTAAACGGAAAACTTTCAGGGAAAAAAAGTACAAATCTTTAAATTTGGGGACAAAGTATTTTTGGGGACAAAATGAAAAAAAAATCTTAATTTGGGGACTGTCCTCGCATTTCGAGGACGTATGGTCACCTTATGTATACCCATACTTTAAATCTTGACTGACGGTAACACTTAAAAATGAACTCTAATAGCTCTTTATATCAATTGTGTATTCTTATTTCTAATAAATTAATGGAAGTATTTCATTTATTTATAAATATTTATTTAAACCAGAAGTATGAAAGGAACATCATGTTGAAATATTGCAATTTATTCAAAATTTAACTCTTGGAATAGTATTTGTATTTTTCAGAAGACATTGCTTTTTACATTGGATTATTTTGTGATAATTTTTCATGAAACTTTACACCCTCTAATAAAAGTATTTGAGTGCAAGAAAATTTTCGTACGTCAATTTCAAGCATGGTTCAAGCAACGTCTTCATGAAAAGTGATTTACACAAAACGAAAAGTGATTAACAAAACTGAAATGGGAAATTTGGCTCATAGTAGGGTACTTTATTGAATGTGTGTACACGCTACACACACAATGACAACAAACGTTTTCAGAGATCGAATTTCATGGTTTCTCTAAGTAGATGGCTCTTTTAGTTGGTTTATTTTTCTTATTTCTTCAGTTTTTTTCTGAAAGAAAAAAAACTAAACGGAAACTTTCAGGGAAAAACTCACTCTGTGTGTAGCGTGTACAGGCATTCAATAAAGAATCCGACTATGAGCCAAATTTCCCATTACAGTTTTGTTAATGATTAATCCCTTTTCATGAAGAACCATGCTTTAAATATGAAATTGACGTACGAAACTTTTCTTGCACTCGAATGCTTTTTTTAGAGGGTGTACAAAGTTTCATGAAAAATTATCACAAAATGATCCAATGTATAAAACAATGTCTTCTGAAAAATACAAATACTATTCAACTATACAATTGCAATATTTCAACATCATGTTCCTTTCCTATTTCTGGTTTAAATAAATATTTATAAATGAATGAAATACTTCCATTAATTTATTAGAAATAAGAATACACAATTGATATAAAGAACTATTAGAGTTCATTTTTAAGTATCAAAGTCAGTCAAGATTTAAAGTAAGGGTATACATGGTAATATGTTGTGTCCTCGAATGAGTCCTCAAAAATATTTTCTAGTGTCCCCAAGTTTTCCTTGGATTCGATGACAATGCTTGATTTGTCCCCAAAATGCTGTTTAGAAATATTTTCGCCTTAGGTTAATGCAGAAATGACCTCGCTTTCCCATGATGCATTGCGAGTTTTCCCCTATACTCTGCTTTTATCGGGGACTTTCCATTTTCCCATGTAAATGGGCCTATCGACTTGAGGATCCACTAATCCACTTCGAGATTTCACCGGTGCTACCGGTTGCGGTCATTCTTCGGTTAACCCTTTGAGGCGCAACCCTTTCCCAATGATGAAAAAAGGTCAGCCGTTGCCATCGCTCGACTTAACTACCAGCAAGATGGCGGACAATCGAAACGTTCATCGCGTGCCACCGATCTAGAGACCCTTTTTTTGACGCAGCTGGCTGTGCCCGGCACAGCGATGAATGCGCTGAACGTTTCGATCGCCCGCCATCTTGCTGGTAGTTAAGTCGAGCGATGGCAACGGCTGCCCTTTTTTCAGCATTGGCCAATCTATCCAGCTGGTCTCGCGTTCTTCCATTTTTCAGCAGATGTCAGTGCTGTTAAAAATAATCGTGATCATTTTTTTACGGGAAATGGCGTGCTAAAAATTAAAGGATTCTCGTGGAGCTATGTCACCCGCAACTATTTTTATAGAAATCTAATCTATTCTTCGTGACTGGCAACAGTCAGAACGTCAGAGTTGGGTGTTCCCAGAGCGGGATCACTGCGCTTTAAAGCGTTAAGTCACGTCACCGTTGTCAACCCGTGGATGACCAGAAAGACAGGCTGGTAAGATGGCCACATCTTCTCAGTCAGATGACTCTGCAAGGGCAAAAGGGGTGTGACCACATGTCAGCACCGTAGCCTGTCTTTCCCGTCAGCCACGAACTCACTGCTCTACGGTTTGTGTGTGACAAGGGAAAAGGCGCACATTCCAGTCTGGCACAGCTTCCGTTTTAATGAGTCCATTGATGAGTTCTCTGCTGTCATTAAGCAAAAGAGTCGAAGGAGACAGTTTGAAAGAGCTGGCATTGCGGCACAGCCAGCTGCGTCAAAAAAGGGTCTCTAGATCTGTGGCACGCGATGAACGTTTCGATCGTCTGCCATCTTGCTGGTAGATAAGTCGAGCGATGGCAACGGCTGCCCTTTTTTCAGCAACTGGAAAGGGTTGCGCCTCAAAGGGTTAAAATCTCTTCCGCCTAAAGCACCTCTCCTTTGTCAAATAGCCCTCAAGTACATTTGCCTTAATAAACAGTATAATACAGCACTTACATTGTGTATGCTCGTGCAACATACCTCTCCCCGAATTTACACTCTAGGGGCATTCCCCGAATTTCGATTAAAAATAAAATAAACCCTTCATTTATAGAGAAGTACAGGTATAATGGAGATCAAAAGTAGCGTTCATAATATTGGGATGTTCAAATTAGAGAGTGTTCAGAATGCAAAGAGTTCATCTTATGTTAACTCTACGGAGTTTCGCTGGGAACGTCGGAATGTGTACTAGTATACTAGTTAAATACTAGTACATTGTATACTAGTTAAATAAACTAATTGAAACGTGAAATGATAAAATGATAATTCAGGCGAAGAATAAAACTGATATCTTAAAGTGAAAAATGTGGAAGTTAGTTTTAAAGCAAATAAGATTACAATTGCACAAAAAAAAGGTTATTAAAAAAAATATCGGTCAAATGATGTAAGGAGTTTTACATAATTTAAAGGCTGTAGTTTGAAAGTTTAATTTGCGTGATACACAATAAAAATATGCAGTTGTTAGGTAGATACGTTTGATGATTGCTTGCACGCCACCCTCTTTTTCTACCATCACAGAACATGCGTCATAACCTTCACTGTAGAAAAATAAAAAAAAATAATTTCGTGAAAACGCTGAAAATGTACTGGCTGCTGGTACGCTATTACTATTTCCGTATATTTACGGAATTTTATTCCTGTAAATTCCACTAGAAATTTTATACCAGTGAGACGCTGGCCCTTGATAGACAGAAATTATCCTGCATTCAAATATACACGAGGAATCTCCGTAAAATTTTACGGAAAGTATCCAATAATTGTACGGTTATTTATTAGTGTTGTTCTATTAGTTTTTCCATGCTCGGTCTGAAATGGGAACACTTTTCTGTAACGGAATGAGCAAGCGCTTTTCCATAAAATTCTTGTAGGACTGAGAAGCCTAGAAATTCTTTTATTATCAGCAATTTTAATTTTCCAAAGTATATACAAAGGACTAATTGTTCTTTCGCAGCAATATCGGCAGTCTCATCTGCTAGAATGGAGAATGTTGTATGCAGTAGAGTTGTTAATGTCGTTAATAAATTGACCAATCTTTTGAAATAAATCATAAATGCTATTTGCAGAAAAGCGTGCATTTGAAAAACATGAAATGGCATGGAAAATACGTCAGTTTTGCGCCAAAATAAAAAGCATAAGAAATAATTAAATCGAGCGTGTTTCTTGAAGTTCATAAATTTTCAAATCCTACTAATATTATAAATGTGTTTGTATGTTTGTAACTCAATCATGCAAAAACGGCTGAATGGATTTGGATAAAATTTGGAATGAAGATAGCTTATACACTGGATTAACATATAGGCAACCTTTCATGCATATAGCATTAATAGTTCTTTTACAGAGACATTCAAAATAACTCAAATACATTACGCTCTATGGGCATCTTTGTAACTACTGAACCGATTTTAAAACTTTTTCACTGATAGAGGGCTATATTCTGAGTATTATAGGCTACCTTTCATACGTATTTCGTAAATAGTTTTTTACAAGGATTCTCATAAGAATTACATTAAGCTCTTCGGGTATCTCTGTAACTACTGAACCGATTCTAAAACTTTTTTCACTGATAAAAAGCTATACTATTCCTGAGTATTATAGGCTACCTTTCATGGATATAGCAAAAATCGTTCTTTTATGAGACACTGAAAATGATTCTAATACATTACGCTCTATGGGCAACTCTTTAACTACTGAACCGATTCTAAAACTTTTTTTTCACTAATAGAAAGCTGCAGTGCTCCTGAGTATTATAGGATACCTTTCATGCATATAGCATAAATAGTTCTTTTACAAGGACACCCAAAAAAATTCTAATACATTACGCCATATGGATATCTCTAAGTACAGATACGAGTTTAAAGATTTTTTACGGTCATTTTGGTCTACAGTGCTAGTGTCATCAAACTATTTCATTTTTGTTATTCACACATGCTTCATTTCTCTCTGGACCTAATTCTAAAGCCGGCGCGAACAAAGTCGTAGGTAGAATATAGTTTGTTGATAATCAATAGAAAGAAAATAAAAACTTAGTTCTTTAAATACGCTTGACAAGCATATTATGGAAATGTAAAAATAAAGCTATAGAACTATGTGGGTCAAATAAACTAATAAGAAACTTGAAATGATAAAAGTACAACTCAGGCGAAGAATGTATCTTAGATATTAATGTTAGAACAAATACGATAAGAAGGAAAGGTCTGCGCCTCCGCCGCTGGACATTTGTACCATGCCGCCGCCGAGGTCTAGGCCGGCCAATAACGCTGATTTTACACAGCGGTGTACAATCGGCTTCAAAGCTTTTTTAAAAATTGTACCTAAATTTTCAACTGATGTTTTTCTGAATATTCTTAATGCTAGTTACTTATAACGATACAATTTAAATTTTTTGAGTCAACGGTGTAATTTGACTGCTTTAAGGGGATGGTGGACATTAAAAAGTTTTTTTTTTTATTTAATAAGATAGGATTGTGAAATTTTGTATTTTAATATATTAAACTAAAAGCACTATAAACAACTGAAAATTTTTTAAAAATATTTTAATTAATTAAAAAATTAATTAATTTTTTTTTA
>JAWZYV010009162.1:0-32850 GCA_038373885.1 Cheiracanthium punctorium | reverse complement strand
CGGCATACAGAGAATTTCTGTTAAATAAACTGAGAATCTAAAATTTATTCAAGACTTCTGAAAAAAGAAAATGGAAATAAACTGGCGTCCTGGCTGACAGTTCTTTTCTGTAAATTGGACAGACATTTTTTGCAGTGTTCTTGTTCCTTAAAACTCATCTTTGGAATCGAAATCTATCTTAAAATCGCCTATTGAAATTGTTTTACAATCTTCTCCAAGTATATTCGTACTACACTTCACCATTTTAAATACTGTTTGGAATGGGCATCCTACTCCATGCGTGTGACGTGTTTGTCGTTCTTGTTCCATAAAATACATATTTGGGAATGAAATCAATATTGAATTCGACTACTAACACTGTTTTATAGTCTTCGCCAGTCATATTTTAACCATATTTCCCTAGTTTCTCGCCGAATTCGGAAGATATCGCCAAGCTGGATTCGGTTTTGAAGTTACTTTTTGGCAGCAAACTTGGCGATCTATATCAAAAATGGCAAACCTTGTGTGACTTTCAAGATTTTAATACCCCCACCTCTTCGTTATCTGGTAAACACATCTGAAAATATCTTCACCATGACAGTTCATGTCTACAAAAAACCTGTCTACAAAGTCGCGTAGACAAAAACCTGGGACTTAACGAAATATCTCCCTAGTGCTAAAAAAAACAAAAAAAAACCATCAAAATGCAGCATTGTCGACTTTCTGTCGAAATTAATTTTAATATTCTAATTTAAGAGTTAGAAAAATAAATGCAAATAGCACAGAACCGGATGGACGTCCATCCTGTCCACTCCAATAATCTGGTTTGCTCGAACCCACAATTGACAGATGTCTTATTTTCACCAAATTACGTATATATATACCTGTTAATTTATACGCAGGAGATCTAGCAAAATCCACTCTCACTTTAAAAAATCTCAAATACGAACAGAACGGGGCAGCACATGGCGTGTTTATTATGTAACTTGCACAATTTAAACAGAAGTTTCGAATCGGTGATTGTAATAGCTGTTAACAGGCGGCGGCATACACAGAATTCCTTTCAGAGGGGGAGGGGGGTTATGCCACATTTTCGTACGAAAACAGTTGATAGCTAAAACAGCTGAACAATTAAACAACCGACACGTACGCTGTAGAATTTTACGATTTAAAATAAACACACATACACACACACAAAATGAGAAGTAGATTAAACGAAAGAATTGAAAACACATTTCAAGTGAAAAATAGTGTGAACTTACAGAGTTTCAAGTTGGCGTAGCACGGGGAAATCTGATTTTTGGAGAATATGCAGTTCATTGCCTGATAGGTCCCTGTAAAGATAACCATTATTAAATACCTAACAAACATTCTTGCATCCGTCAGCTCGCTTATCAATCACAAGATGACGATTATAAAACAGAACTCAACATTTCTTATACTATTAATACACTACTTTCAATACACAGACATGTATTTCCGTCCGTAGGCCGTAAGGCAAAACAATTCATTTTTGCACCCCTGTAGAAAAACTATAGGGCCTATACGCAACAAAATTAATAGCGGTCGTGCGACGGTGGTCTATAATATTATACCGAATTTCAGTTCAATCAGATGTACCATTGACGGCCGTATTGACCCAGTACTTGACAACCGTGTTAACCCACCAAAACGAGGGTCCGATGTATATTGGATGTCTATTTAACATCTGAAGGGGTTAACGCGGGTGTCAAGTACTCGGTGAATACGGCCGATAGGAGCTATAATGTTCAATCGAAATAGCATCAATGAATTCAGAAGGCTTCAAAACGTGTCAATGCGCCAAAATCTCAAAGTCAAATTTTTTCATGATTGCAATACTTTCCTTACATGGCACACGTTCGGAAAGTACAAAAAAAATAATCTTTTTGATATACTTGTAAAAAAATGTTACTTTTGTTTACAATTATAGAAATTATGATCAATTTACCATAAGAAAGGTAACAAAACAAAAAAAAAATCGGCTTTACATGGGTATCATTTTAACGTAAGGATTTTCCCCGCCTACACTTTTTAAAAATAATCAAATAGAACGCCTACCTATCTACTTATTCACTTTTGTTTTTCTTATATTAAAAAAAAGACCTCCTGTAAAACAGTTTTTATTTTAAATAAGGGGAGGCATGGAAAACGAAATATTTTAAGAAACCTGCTTTTTTAATTAGTTCTATTAGTGATACTTTGCTCTTTTCTAAATCATTTTTTAAAATATTTTCCCTAAAAAGTAAAAAAACAAACAAACAAACATTATTTTAACTAACGTGATATTGAGTTTCAGGAAATTCACTGAAGTAAGTTTTACTAAAGGAAAAAGATACAATTTTAAAATAGTTGTTACTTTTTAACGAATCATTGTTGTTATGGTTACAATTCTCATTTATTTTTATCTAAATAAGGAAAAAAAGAACTGCCATCCAATTTTTTAAATATTAATCTTTATTAGAAGCATAAACGGTGTCGTATTTACATATTGAACTCTCAAATTGACCTCGCGGATACAGTTACTTTGCTTATTACATTGTGACTGAAGTAAAAATAGCTACAACAGGGAAATTTAATAAAGTACGTCTATGCCGCTTTTCATTTGTTTATTTTTAAAAAAAATTGGAGAAATTTTTTCATTCATTAAATTGCTTATTGGTTACCACTAGAAGATTTTGTTTTCTTTTATAGTGAAGTGTCAGTCATTTTGGGAAACGGAATCAACTTTAATTCAGAGAGAGAGAATTGCATTTAAAATGACAGGAAGAGATTGGCTTTTGTTTTTTGGGTGCTGTATGTGCTGTAGACTAAAAATATTGTCATTAAGAAAATATATTCTTAATGTCATAAAAAGGAGCAAGCAGTTTCACGAATTCTATAAACCAAATGGAGTTGTGGTCATATTCTTCTTAAAGTAAAAATTTTTAACATAACATTTGACAGATTTACCCAATAAAAACTGACCTCAATGTTGTACAAATGCTTGAAAGTAGGATTTATTTGTAAATAAACATCATTCGGCAAAATTTGCTTTTGTATGGTGTATTTCTAAGATAGGCGAGGGCGTTGTATATCATACGAAAAGTCATCGTTTGTTCAAGTATTCATATCTTTCTCATACCTAACTTTTAATAAAAGGTTTATGTATAACATTTGAAAGCACGACATACGTATAGAGTTTTACAGCTCAAAGAGTTCACATTGACCTCGAGAAAATATCTGCACCCCGAGTCAGGCTCGGGCTCAGACCTCAAAGTGTCATCCGATTGACCTTGACACTTTTCAGTGACGCAAGCAGTCAGATCGAAAGAAAAAAAATCTGGAGTGACTCCACTCGACTTTCCGAACACCTTGATCTTGACCAAGCGTTTCAATCCATTTCATTCAACTCAATCGGATCTAGTGTTCATGCGCTCGTGCTCTTAAAATATTCCGAGTGTATAGGCCAAAATGTATAAGGATGCTTTTTTGTAGCCCTGTAAAAATCTGTAAGCCGTATGCAAATTAAAATCTATAGAACATGTCATACAGTGGCCTTTCATGTGGATACCCGATTCGAGTTCAATCGAATGTGCCCTTTAGACACTAGATCACTTGAAATGACTAGCGTCCGTAGGCTGTAATGTATAAGAAATAGTTTTCGCAACCTGCAGAAAAAAAGTATCAGCTCTACACACTCCTAAATCTGCCGTGACCTATAATGCACATACCCAATTTGCGCTCACTCGGAAGCACCGTACCGACGTTAGCGCACTTTCAGGAATTTCCGTGCATACGTCATAACGTACAATAATTCTTTTTCGTAGCCCTGCAAAACAAACCTACGTTTTGTACACACTCCAATCCATACCGGTCGTGCGAGGGTGGTCGATATTAAATATATCCAATTTGAGTTCAATCGAATGCATAGTTTAGACTTTATCGTGGTCAGTTACACGATAACATACGGATCTCAAAGTCGAATTTTTTCACGATTATAATACATTCCTCATATGTTACCATGTGAGGAAAGTAACATGAAAAAAACATAAAGAAAAAACAAATAAAACTCACAGCTCTTGGATGTTCTCCGGCAGCAGGTGGAGCACTTTCCTCAGGTCTCTGTGGTTGCAGTACAAGCTCTGCTTGGAGCAGTCGCACTCCTCGGGCGAGGATCTCAGCTCTGAAAGAATAACGAGAACACTTAAAGACGGGATACTCCAAGATAATAATACAGCGCAAGGCTCGAAATGACCAGTGGTCACTAAAATATAGAACAGGCCCGTAGAATACAAATGTTTTGTGGTTTGTCGGACCAGTCTTGTTTTATTGACATTTCTGTTTTGCAAACTTCCCTCATTGAATACCACACTACGCAGGTCACATAGTTGGATCTAATTCATATTTTTTATAATAGGCATTTACATCTTTTTAACCTTTTGCAGACGGAATTCAGAGAACTGAAAATGGTAGACGGCCGAAGTGTGAAAGTCCTGGGTTCGGGTCCCATCGCGCGGCTGTCGATCGAACGGTCTCGAGTTTTGGCAGGTTTCGTCAAATGTAACGTGATTACTCTCTGTAGATACTTTGTAGATGCACGCGAAGACTCTTAGAAAGTCCTCCTACCAAGGCCCCCCCCCATGCTGGGCAGATCGCCCAAGCGTAGCGTCATCAGATTCAACGTCCCTTTCCTTTTTAAGTGTGTTAAGTATTCACATAACAATACACTGAAAAAAATATGCCTCTGACATCTAGAAAATAATGGGTGGAACTAGAAATTATGATTCTATGGACTCCCTATGGATACTAGATTATAGAACGAGACACTTCATAACTCCCTTATCCAATTCTTAGATCTCTCCTCTATAATCTGGGGCTTCTACCCATCTGAAACTATCCGTCAATCGCTGCGTACGCTATCAGGTAGACTCACAAACGGTCGTTCTAGTGCAGGAGGGTAGCGAACGTTCCTTCCTCGTTTCACAAAGCTAGTCGTTCTGCTGCGATTATGCAGAATACTACGGATTAGAAATTCTTGACCCGTTTGTCTATACCAGTTGCGTTTTATCACCTACATCCTTCATTCTACGATCTTTTCTTCTAGTTTAGGGACTCAAAAAACAGCCATCTATTCCTTGTTGATGAGAGCCGTATTCCCCCCCCCCTTAGCATAAAAATAATATCTGTATAAATTTAATAGGAATCAATTTTTTATACGGAGTATATAATATTAATAAAATCACTCAAAATAAGGGGAGTATAAAACATAAAATAAAATAAAAAAACTTTGTAAAGTAACACCATAAAGTAAACTTTATGGGTATTATTTTACAAAGTTTTTATTATTTTATAAAATATTAAGTTTAAATACAGAACATAGAAATCCTATTTTCCTTTTTTCTGTGTCTCATACACACCAAGTTATTAAAATGCTATATAATTTTCAATTAACTTTTATTCTTATTTCATTGATTTTATTTCACTTTTAACTTTATTATAACTAACATATTCATCTACATCCTATGATGTTTTATCTTTTCAAAGATATTCAACGGACTCCTTCGCTTCGCTTTATCTCGATATTTTCAAGTCAAACAAGATTGAACCTACATTGAACTATACCTGGAAAAATATCGACGATTGACACGCGGTAAACCAACATTAAAAAAGGAATATTCATCCTCATAATCAAGATGCGGCATTCGAAATAGGTCATTTGCATGTTTCTGAATAAAGCAGTCTCGTGCAGAGTGGAATAAAAATCAAAGCATTTTAAGTATTTTATCTAAAGTACACTAATTTCCCTCCATGAGCGTGGATTTCTATTTCAAAAAAAACGTATTTGTTTCTTCTATAACGCCAAGAAACACAGTTTTCTATTTTGAATCATTTTCCCTGTGGCAATCGAGGTGAATACATTCTTTTGTAAACTGTATCTTCCATGAAAAGATTCTAAAAAAAAGTGTAACGTACATCCACGGAGTTCTGGTAAACAAGAAATGACTGAAAAGATTTTTATAATAAGTCTTTCTTAGAAGAGTGTGATTCGAAACAGGTGCTACAGCGATTATCTCTTAATTTTTTGAAGACCGCATCGAGATCCACGCATATTTTAAATTAGTTTTATGAATATTTTGTCTTATAATAAGTTAGTCAAAGGAAATGAGTCATTTAATTGGGGGGAAAATATTGTATACAATTTTCCATCGTTCGTTTAGAGCCCTTCAATTCAATACGGCCCATTTTTTGGTCTATTGACCGGATCATTCAAAAATCGTATTTCTAACACTCATCTATTTATTTATTTATTCTCCATTTTCCCAAAAAATCCTTAAAATTCTATTTAACATTTTAAAACTTCGTGATGACTCGAAATGATTTCTTATGAAAGCATTTATTTCTTTTCCCCTCTAATGGCAGGCACCATCCGTTTATAGGCATTGGCCACTACTGGCCACTTTGTTACAGAAGAACGAGCTCGACCAGCGTTTCCTCCTATAAAGCAGCGGATAGAAAGGCTCATGGCGAGACTCGAGCCCGGACCAGTGATGTGGTAGAATGGTTCGCTAGCCACTACACAACCCGGGGAGTTCTTTTTTAAAATCACATAGTTTTATGCGTTTAAAAACGTGAACTATCCATCCCGTGCGAAGAACGGGGGCATACTTAGACAATGCATTTTAAAAATACAACTTTATTCGTATTACTTATACCATTTTCACCAACCTTAACCCATTTGTGCCTGGATATTTTTGCGACTTTCTTCGATTTTTACTGATAACAGAAATAATAGATAAATTTCTGATGTCAACTTCTTGAACAAGGGATGACTTCTTTTAAAATCATTATGCATAAAAATCGAAATATCAACATCCTACTTGGTCATGTTAAAATATTTTGTAGAGTTGAGGCTCAATACTCGTGAATAAAGGCTAGGAAAAATAAATAACGTTTTCGACTAATAGCGAAAATGCCGTCCCAAAAAAGGGACACTAGGCATAAATGGGTTAAAATTTTGCAAGCAATGTTTTTCGATAAAACAGTGCAAAATTATAATGTATTTTCGTGACATCCTATTTCTCGATTTTTCTCGAAACTTTTTCCCCGATTCATAGATAGAGCCAAGATTCCATTCTTTTCGGGAACTTTCTTTGGGTCGCCAAATTCGTCGCCAAGTCTGTCGCAAAAATTGCCTGTACAACTCCCTTTCTTGCTTACCACATTAATGCAGATAAACAACAATTATAATATTGTAACAGTATTCATGACTTCATCGTTTCACTTACCGCAAACGGACATGTTCTGTTCCCGGTCGGCATCGGGTCTTTTCTTAAATAACTGGTCGTAAAAATTCTTCCGGTTTTTGTCTTCTGGAAAGAGATAAAAAATACTTAGAATTGACATTAAAACTTATGTGAAGCGCCAGCAGCGCGGCGCATACAAAATACTAATTCACACCCACACACAAACAAGAAAAATAAACCATGATAAATGCATCCAATATAAAACAATTTCCAATACACATCTGCTTCTTGCGCCAAATTGGGCGACGTATCGAATATGCGTCCCTGCGACGTTTCCCAACTGGGTAAAATTTTGGACACAATCTCAAAAGCTGTATCTCTATTAGTGCAAAGAATCTGTAAAACAAATTTGCAGGATATTTCCGTTCTTTAAATCAAGAATAAACTGTCGTAAACTATTATGTACAGTGGTTTCCAAAATTCAAGTTATAATGTAGACGACAATCTTCTCCCAGAATGGGTGTGGCCAGCGAGGTCTCCAGACCTCGATCCCATACAGCAGTTGTGGGATGCGGGTTACAGCAGTTGTGGGATGTGGATGTACTCGGGTACCCGTGCCACTAGACTTACGCTCAAAAACTGGGGGGAGGGGGGAAAGAAAACTTAAAAGGGTGTGATGAGCGGTCCTAGTTTCAATCGAGTTTAAGAATGCCTTCAGCTTGTTCAGTTTCGTTGCCTGGCCGATGCGTTTGTTTTTCGCAAAACATTGGGTGCATTCGTAAACGACAAACTCGTTGCACGGGTTTTCTAAAGAAAACTGGAATGCGTGTGAAGTGGTATCAGTGGCCATGAGTTTCTTTTGCCTTTACTAACAACTTCAGTTTATTTAATTTCGTCGCCTAGGAGACGTGTTTGTTTACAATTTGCGTCTGTTGTTATTTTTGCTGATGAGAGTTTTTAGTACATACTCAGTATAAAATCAACAGGATTTTTAAAAGAAAGAGTGGTCATCATTGAAGAGCACAGATTAAAATTTAGAAATTTCAACATAAACTTGCATTTTTTCAAAAGTATTTCGCAAGAGAAGTTCCAATTTCGCTCATAACGGCTTAAATCCACTTCAATCTCGACACTAAAATATGCATTTTCGAATTTACTAGAATGAAAAAGTACAAGAAAATGATTACTTTTAACAAATTACGTACCTTCGTTGCAGTTTCTAACGTATGCATGAATTTCCTCCTCGAAAAAAATAATATCTGAAGCTTCAGCAAACGTAAAATACTTTTCATAACAACATACTTTTCCATAACAACGGATGCCATTTCGAAACAAAAACAACGTGCAGCAAGCGTATCTTCTCAGCAACTGGATGAACTTGCTCCGTGCTCAGTTTACTTTGTTTGAAACTAACCACACTCTGTTTTGTATACGAACGCTCTAGTTTATAAACTGAATGCACTCCGTTTCCTGTACGCTCGTTTGGCGTTTACGAATGCGGCCATGGGATGCGCGATCCAGCTATTTCTATATCTATGGGAATATGCGATAGCTGTCTATCCAAATAAAGACAATTGTAAGAAACCTTAAAAAAAAATGTAGGTGAGAAATGTCCTCACCGCATGCCCACTCGTCCGAGCTGTCTGGACAGTCCATTTTCTTGTCGCAGTTCAACCTCTGCTCCACGCACACCTCGGAGCTGTTGCAAGGGAAATACCCCGCTGGACACGGCGCGGCGACCAGGTGCGGGTAGTTCGGATGCTGGACGGACAGACCATCTGAAACGACACGAAAGAAGTTCAACGACTAAAACTGCAACTGAAGAAGCTTCTTCACCTTTAAAAAAATGCTAGGCAGTAGTGTTTTTGTTTTGTTTTTCGTAAGGGGTAGGGGGTTTGAATTTTTCTTTGCGCTTTCGTTCTATCGGGTACAGGCAGCGCCTCCTAGATATAGAAAGCCTTACAACTCCTACGTGACCAAGCTTTGACGTCATCACTAGGCCTACGAAAGTGACGTCATCACAGTTTTAATGTCATAAAGTAACACTATTTAAAATTTCTGGTGAATGCTACAAATATTAGAAAACATCTTAAATTAATCATTAAAATTAAAATACATTTCTCAAACAAAATTATTCATTATGATCTATTTCCATATATCATATTATCTAATCAGGCATGGTTAAAAACTGCATTTATCGTAAAATTATATTTGTGATCTTAAATTATTAAAATATTTCTATTCATGGGTGAATTCACCAGAAATTTGTAATAGTTTTTTTTATGTAAAAATAAAACTTTTAAACGGAGGCCTGATTATGACGTCAAAGATTGGTGACGTAAGAGTTGCAAGGCTTTCTATATCTAGGAGGCGTTGGTACGGGCTCCAGCAGTGGTATAGCTCTAGCGCTTTGAACTGGGAGACGGAAGGTGTCCAGTTCGAAACGACCTCATCGTTCGAGTTTCCGTGGTTTCTCCGAAACTCGCGTCAGTACGGTTAGGACCCTTAAAAGCTCCCACTTTCATTCTATCGTGGCAGAATGTTAATTGCAGTCAGCTCCTGATATAATCAACTCTGGTACCATGAATTTCATCCACACTATCCGAAGTTCACTGAAACTGAAGTGTCCCCATAATGAACAGAGATACTGTATGTGAATCCGGATTAAGGTTTGCGTTCACTATAGCCGAAGGTTCACTCTATACGGTCTGATCTATCCGAGTTGACTGTACTTTTTAATCCTGTCAGGATTGCGGATACTTGCAGTGAGTCGCAAATGTATAAGAGTACTCCCGCTTTTTCTGGTCTGTTTTTCAGGGTTATTCGTGTGTATTTTCCCAATATTTTAACCCTTTGTATCACCGTCTTGCAGATCTGCAACAAACCAATTAAAGCTGTATATATTAATCGCAGAGTATTAAAAAAGGTTTGAATGACTGTTTTTTTTTTCTAAATTAACGTGAGCATAAAATAACTTTGAAAAGTTTGTGATATTTAATGAGCATGGTAACACAAAACTGTATTTTGCCTTCAGGGTTTATGCAGCACTTAGAGTGTTCTTTGTACGTCAACCTTCCAATAATGTGAACCATTTTTTAAAAAGTTCTCGGCTTAAACAGTTCTTGAACACTTCCGCAACACTTTGGTATGCTCGGGGGTCGATTTTTTCTAAGGTGCCATTTATGTAAAAACTGTTTACTGTGAATTTCAGTATCAATTTTTCTGAATTTAAATATCCATTTTTGTGAATTTTCATACCCATTTTTTAAAAAGTCACTTTTTTCATAAAATAATTTATAAAACAAATTAAAATATACGGTGACATGCCAATGAGGTGTTGTTTTAATCGATTGTATTTTAGTGAAGGGGCCGTTTTAATCGATTGTAATTTTGTGAAGGGACCGGTAAACGGATACATCTGCATCGATCCCTGATACTACAGATATATTTTCAAGTAATACAGATATATTTCAATAATACAAAATAAAAATAACCATTTTATTGAATTCTACAACCAAAACATTTTGGTCAGTCAATTTTACATGAACTACAAAACTGGAAAAAAAGAGACTTTCTTACGCAAAATTTCGACTTTCAGTATGCTTATAATCTGTTTTTGCACATTGCAGTAAATTTTATTTTAAAAGTTAGCTGTTGAGATAGAAGGGTTTAGCATCTGACAAAAAAAATGAAGAAAACAAACAAATATTTAAATTTTGAGGAAGAATAAATTCGCCATTCACGAAATAAATTTTGAAAATAACCTCTGCTCGTAGAGACAAAGGAAAGCAAAATCATGCATATAATTAGAAGCAAAGTTTATCGCACAGTTTAATTGTGCGATCTTCCTTTAAAAATACAATTCTAAGAGTAGCCCATAAACCAGTCATAATTCAGAAGCTAATTACATTTAAAATGACTTATCCATTAGTTTAGTTTTGGGAATAGTTCATTAAGTTCATCGAATAACACACAGCCCAAAAGAAATATGAGAAATTATTATTTTTACTCCTGATTCACTCCTTATGAAGAATAGGAATTTATATATGAAATCGACTTAGGAAATATGAGTTACATCCAAATACTTTTCGAGAGGATGTAGATCACTAACACAATTGTGCAGGTCAGGGCGTGATCTTAACGACAACATTTCAGAGCATGTTCGCAACATTTCCCCGAACTCACTGGTGTCAGCTGTGGAACATCCTCTCTTACGGTTCCAGAGGTTAGCATACACAAGGATGGCCTGCATGGTAAGGGGTCATGGAGGGTTAGGAAATCAAAAAATTGATTTTTCAATTTTAATTTCATTTGAAACCTTTTTTACTTCTGAGCATTTTGACGCTCATTTCATGCGATCAATCCAGCTGGAACCGGAGATACACATAAAAGTGTTTTGTGAAAGCTTCCTGTTCGAACGCAATAAGATCACTTTAAACTGCGTTTTCTGAAAACGCATTTTTATGAACTCTCCGTAAGATAACAAAATGTCTAGGATTCGTATCTTCACGAATTTTGTAGAGTTGCAACTGGTATCAGTATCTATAGAATGAATTAATATTTAAGAAAAAAAATTATTCTAAGAATTTTAAAATTGTATGTTAAGTTGAAATTTTAAAAAAATCGTACTTTTCCCCTTATATTTCTGTTAAAAATCTCAAAAGTTTTTCTCTCTCAATTTTAATATTAATTAACAATAATAATAATGTGCAACAATATGTAACAATATTTGTAAACTATCATAAATGTATGATATATGTGTCATTCATTTAAAACAAAACGTACCCTGTTGGCGAACATTTGAACTCATTTCGTTTATTCGCTCCAACCCTTTCTTATACCTTCGTGATGTCCTACACAAAATATCATGACTGCATCAACAATAGTTTCGTTTATAGACCCCACTTAGAAGAAGGTAATTGAATTTCCGACACCCTGTATATATTGTTGCAGAAATACTCTGCTTGTTTACTGGGTTCGTCTTTCTAAAGTCCAGTTGGTTTAGAAAGTTCTAGTAAAAAGTCACTTGTCAGGATGGAACACAAACTTTATGGCTTCTAGAACTTCGTAGAACCATCCGCTGTACAAAAATTCTCAAGCGCAATCAAACAGTAATGCGCTTTTAACAGTCCGCTTAGATCTGAAGCTCTCACAAATGCTGTATTTCGCACACAAGATAAGTCACTTTCACAGGCAAAAATTCAGTGAAAATATTCAAGGGATATCGTACGCAATCCCTTAAGACACAGCTATGAAGAGTTTGCATACAGCACTTGAAAAACAGCTTCGAAAAGCAGGCCAAAACACAGCTTCTATAGTAATATCAATTCACAAAGCAAGCGTACTCCCTTAGAGAGCTCTTCACAATACGGGTGCTCATTCACACTGAACTGGGGCTTCCGAAGCGCTTCAATTTATAGCCGAAGCAGAAGGTACAAGAAGCTTCCAGAAAAGTCTATTTCACGAGAATTCTACATAAAGCTGGAATTTTGATTACGTCATAAAAGAGAAATGTTAGGTTATGCGTTCTATAATGCAGGAAAGCCAACTTCCAGGCCCCATTGGGAAAAACGCGCCAAATGACCAAAATGTCGCCAAGCTTGGCGACTTTCGGCGTAATATCGCCCAACTGGGTGCCAAAAATAAGTCCCCAAAAGTGAAGAGAACGAGGCCCTTGGACCCATATTTCTCGAGATTTCTGGAAACCCCACAGAAAAACATACGGGAAACCAAAACCTCCGTATCTACGGTTCTAGAAGACCGATTTTGATGCAACAAAAAGCAAAATTTAACTATTTTAACGTAGAATACGAATTTTAAACTATTTTAAGCCCCAGAACAGCGGGTTGCCCCGAAAATTCGTAACAATATGAAGTTTGCAATAATCGATAGACATTTACGGCAGTTAGAGCACAGACGGACGGACAAACTGAAATCATCAGCAGTTTTCAACCTACTGATGATTTCCTTAAAAGGTGGTTTAAACCTTAGGAAAAGCACATTTACGTGGGTTTTGAAATTCTTACTTTTGAGTTGGGACATCATCAGAATAGAGACTAGAAGTAGAGCGCTGATTTTCAATGCCGTTTCCATTTCAGGATGTAGAAGAATTCTTTGAAGGGCTCGAGTCTGTAACGAGAGAAAAATAAATCACGATTATCTTTAATTCATTTAATGAAAATGTTGTACCGTTTTGCAGTACCCTGTTACAAGGCCGCTACAAAGGGGTTGTCTTTCGAAGTTTTGTCACTGTAACCGTAACTGTGAGAGGTTTATTGTTTTAAATCCTCACAATCTGGACCCCATACATTCGAATAACTATATCTAAACTTTCATTTCGATTGGTTGAACGGTTCGGCCACTAGAGACTCATATATAGGGAAAGTTTCTTTTAGACTACCCTGTATCTATATAAATAAAATTAGACTTTTGTCTCTACATTTCTTGGAATTCAAACATTTTGCGATTTCTATCCGTTTCAAGCACCCGGGAACCCGATGAGACCCTCAAAAAAGAGTTTGCCTGTCTGTCGTCCTGTTATTCTGTCGTTCTGTCATTTTGTCCGTGACGCTTTTTTTGTTCAAGCATCACGTAAAAACGACTGAAGCGAATGATATGAAATTGTGTGTCATGATAGGTGGTCACTCAACTTAAAACATAGGCGTCGAATTTTAAAAAAGATCGTGATTGGATTTTGAGATTTTGCGAAAATCCTTTCAAACTGCGTAAATTTGTGCTCAAGCATCACGTAAAAACGACTGAAGCGAATGATATGAAATTGGGTGTCATGATAGATGGTCACTCAACTTAAAACATAGGCGTCGAATTTTTAAAAAATCTTGATCAGATTTTGAGATTTTGCGAAAATCTTTCAAGCTGCGGAAATTTGTGTTCGCACGTCACATAATAACTGCAAAGGTGTAAAAATGATACTTGGTGAAATGATAGGTGGTAACTCACCTTACACTATAAACATCTAGTTAAAGAAAATCGATCCGATTTCGAGATTTTGCGAAAATCGTTTAAAACTGAATGAATCTTTGTTCCCGCATTACGTAATAACGACTAAAGTGAATGATATGAAATTGGGTCTCATGATAGATGGTTGCTCAACATAGCATGCTGACGAAAGTTCTTGCTTTTTGGAAATTTGCATTCAGTACTAACCCGTCAACGACGGGTACTTCAGCTAGTATATATATATAAATTGTTCTGTTATCTACTTATATATGCGGTACCAATATGCGCACCCAAATGCGGTACCCAAATCTACACTGCGAATGGCAACAGCTAGATGTAAACATGAGTGCAATGACGAGAATGCATGTGCAAAAATCCAAATTCACTGTTCCATGATGTCCAATGGAGCAGAGCCTATTCTACGCAGTAGCTGGATTACGCAATAACAATAATAGATACACAAAAATGCAAGATCTTTCGGACTTTTTCGCAGCTTTAAAATGTCGAATGGACACTACTGGGCGCATGCGTCGCCCCTCTGAAAAAGGTCATCCTGCATGGGGCCAAAGCGCATTTTAGCCATTGGCCGTTTCTACATCGGCTTTTAGGATGACACGCAAAATGTGTAGCAACCCTAACCTATATGAATTGAATTACAAATACTGTTAAAACCAACGAGATAGAGTAGGATAAAAGGTCATTGGTTCAGACACAGAAACATGATTTAAATTGAAATGAGTCAACACTGCACTGAGTATAAAGAACAGTAAGGTATGGGGCGGCTAGTTTATGAAATTGCGTGCCTATAAGTAATTACACAAAAATATTTTTAATTAAAATTTTCTATAAATATTTAAAAAATTAGGATCTATCCTATTCTTTTACAGCGTCATACGAGCCTCTTTTAGAATGTCATAGGAACAAGGTCAGAGTTTTCCCAACGTGTTATACGAATCCGTCTTATATGAACCCGTTTTAGTCATTTCGCTCAAACGCAAGAAAAATTCCGGATAGGGAACCGAGATGGGTTCGCTTATAGAGAGTTGCGTGGTCTCTTTTAGAGGTCTTTTCAACATTCAGTAGATATGGGTACAAATCGGTGCCTCAAAAAATCGGTCGCTTAATAGAGGTGGTCGCTCGTAGAAGTTTCACTGTATACCTATCGCGGGGATTGCAGTCGAACCTAGCTCTTGCGAGCGCTCATTGAACAAGAACTAGGATTTAACCAGGAAAATAGAATGGCCCGTTTAGTGAAATAGGATTTCAGTTTACAGCGAGCCGGGTTATTACAAGCTCTCGGATTGAACGAGCAAAATATTCTCAGTCCCTTCTTCCTCGTTTAACCGAGTTTTACTGTACAGAGGCAATAACTCCATTCCACTGATTATGTGGACCGTTCTCTTTCGGAGGTTTTGATATTCGTATAGGATTTTTCGGATGACAGGGTTTTAAAAATGAGTACTCACACTGAGGTCGAAAAGTCATGCACATCGGATGGTGTTGTGAGGCGTTTTCCACAGTGGCGGCTCGTGGGTTATTGAAAGGGAGGTTCGAAAATTAAATAGGCAGATACGACGCACCTTACAAGTTAAAACATATTTGCGTTTCCAGCAGTGAAAGGAAAACAATGCACGCAACGGAAAGAAAACAAGTGATATTTTGTCTTGCAATTCGTCACCAAGATAAGCTTTATAGCAAAAGTAGTGTCTTGATTTTTATTTCAATTTTTTCTTTATTCAAAGGATACTATTGAAAATTGCCGTTGCTTGAGCTTCGAAGAACTTCTCTGACTCCCATCTTAATCATTGACACTAGTTTGTAAAAAAAAATATTGTAGTGAAAAATGATAGAAATAAAGAAAATAATAAGAAAATGAAAAAAATGATTCACGAACCGAACGTACCAACAAACCGAGGGAAAATCCGGAAGCGATAACCGCAAAAAAATGACCCGCGTGCACATTGAAACTGTGCGAACGGAATGATATCGGCAGCGCTCGTACTTCTGCCAACTGTCTCCGCTTCTGCTCTCAGAGAGCGGTTCAGAAGGAAATTCTTCCGTTCGCACGTGCGATCGATTAAATACTCTGTGCTGTAGTGACCTACGATAGAGTGCGTTAGTTATAGTAAGAGGACTTAATAATGCAGGCCTCTCAATGGGTCCTCTTTTTTAAAAATTCCTACCTTCATAAAAGTTTTATTTATATAGCCTATGTATCAGGTTGTAACGAAAGTTTTCCGCCCTATCTGCCTGAAAAACTATCTTCTAACTCCTTAGATAACTGTTTTTGAACTTTTGGTACCAAACCTGCACAGTGTCACATGATACAAGAATAGTACTTAAAGCTGTACTCATAATTCGTTGATATTATGTAGCCGACTTTTTGCAACACAACTGGAAGTCAATGATGGTTCTAATCCTCTAGAGTGATAGTTCCATTTGAGACGCCTTTTACTTAATGATATCTCTATTTTTTACAGATTTCACAACACATTGTTATAAAGTAAGCCTCTTTCTTTCAAATGCCAAAAATCGTTTGACAAAATAGGAGCCAATACGCCAACGAGAACTGTGTGCTGACGAAGTTTGCGGTGGCGGGAAACTTTCGTTACAACCTAATATTTTAATGGTTTGATAGACGAAACCTTAACATCTAAAAGAACATTTAACAACTGTTGAAGAAGCAGAACATTTTACTCTATTATTTAGAGAGGTAGGAATTTAAAAAAAAAAAGAAGACCAATTGAGAGACCTGTAATGGTGTTGGAGGGGGGGTTGAGAGAGTAAAACTAGCGTTTTGAATTCACAAAAATCTAGAAGAGTACTTATATATATATATATATATATATACATAGTTGAACTTTAATTAAAAATACATCAAAATTATAGTTGCTTCACATGTTATCCAGCGCTTAAAAAAGCAGCATAAAAGAAAACATGCGTTTAATAATATATAGAAAATTTATATAGAAAAAACCCCCCAAGCCAGTCATTGTTACAATAACAAAAAAATGTAAAATGCATTTCCCCCTCTGATGAGGACAATGCATTTTACATTTTTTTGTTGTTGTAACAATGACTGGCTTGGGTTTTTTTTCTATATAAATTTTCTATATATTATATATATACATACATACATATATATATATATATAATTTATTAATATGTTTTTTTTTTAGTTTTCCTTTGAAGGTTCACGTGCTCATGTGCTAAAATGGAGGAGCCGCCACTGGTTTCTCACTCAATTATATGCATTGAAGAAGTCACTGGTGCTCATACTGAGTACACAACCAGCTGAGACAACCAGAACGAGAAAAGAGCATTCTACAGAACTGATTAACCCTTAAACGCGCAGTGTTCCCGCTCTGGGAACACCGAACTCTGACGTTTTGACTGTTGCCGGTCACGAGGAATAGATTTGATTTCTATAAAAATAGTTGCGGGTGACGTAGCTCCACGAGAATCCTTTACTTTTTCGCAAGTCATTTCCCGTAAAAAAAATTGTCACGATTATTTTTAACAGCACTGACATCTGCTGAAAAATGGAAGAATGCGAGAACAGCTGGACAGATTGCCCAATGCTGAAAAAAGGGCAGCCGTTGCCATAGCTCGACTTAACTACCAGCAAGATGGCGGACGATCGAAACGTTCATCGCGTGCCACAGATCTAGAGACCCTTTTTTGACGACAGCTGGCTGGTCGGGGCACAGCCAGCTATCGTCAGAAAAGGGTCTCTCGATCTGTGGCACGCGATGAACGTTTCGATCGTCCGCCATCTTGCTGGTAGTTAAGTCGAGCGATGGCAACGGCTGCCCTTTTTTCAGCATTAGGAAAGTGTTGCGCCTCAAAGGGTTAATGATGATACACCTTCTACCGCGAATACTGGACGTATGCCTTTCATTGCAAAGCCAATGCTGCTAAAGGTAGACAGGGTGCACCCAAAGCATTGACCTAGGCTTTTTATTGCTTAAACATGGATCATAAACACATACATTGAATCACAAAGTCACGTAAACACAGGTTTAAAAAATTGTACGGTATCAATCAACCTATTCGAGAAGTTCCAATTTAAATAAATACAAAAAGTAAACAAATCTGAAATGTGTTTGTTTTTACTTACAACTTAGCATTTGCAGCAGTACAGACGCCTTTATTTTATTACAATAATTTCAAACAGTGTCACAGCTCTACAACAGCGCCATTTCGAAAGCGATCGTTAAAAAAGAAGAAAAGAACACCAAATCCTTTGTCACCCGGTCTAGCGGTTTCAGTGAACTTACTTCGATGCAAATATCCAAAGTAACATTATATGGATAAAAAGCGCTATTTAAAATAAGAGAAGGCCTTTTACTCCTGACCCGTAGGCGTATCTGGGGAAGATATGACATCCGTTACCTAAAGAACTCGTGGGAGATTATGATGTGTATATATCTCTCTCCTTCGCATATAGGCGTGAAATGAATTTTTTAAGAACATATTCGAATTTCTGGTGCATTATTAAAAGCATGAGTGACGTGGAATGATGGTGCATATATTTGAATACTGAATAAAATTGGCTTCTCAAAAGTGCTTGTATGCTTTGTCGTCCATATATACATCCTTTAGCATGCGATTTTAATGTATTTGTTTTAAAATTGCTTTTTTGGTACACGCTTAAATCTATTGATTAAAACTAACACTCATTTATTGATTAAATTTCTTATCGGCCAATTTAAATCCTTTTACGCCAAAAAATACTCATTCAAGACAATACTTTGTGAATGCCTCCATTCGCCCCAGCACTCCCCATTCGCTATATTCTATTTAACTCATTTTCCGCAAAAATCTTGTCTAACTGGAGAATTCTGTCTGTCTCTTCTACCCCACTACCCATATCCTATTACTGTCACGGGACCACGCGGATAACGGTTCATAGTAAAAAACGCGGCCAGGCCATAGTTGTGTGTGTATTCCGGTGGTGATAGTTTTATGTTATATCCGAAAACCAAATGCATCTTTTTCATATTCAGAGTTGTGAAATAAATTCAGCCTAGATATGGAGGAGATGCTTTAGGTAAAGATTTCGCTTTAATGACATAGTTTCTTACGATTGGATTATAAAAAGCTGTTGTAAAACAAATGAAGTTATGATATCTCCACCCAAAGTGAGTGAGTAGTATTTAGTGAGTAGTATTTTCATGTCAATAAATTGTGTTGCTTCTTTAATTAAATCTCACAGCCATAGGCGTAGAGTTATATGGGCCCGTGGGGCTCGAGCCCCCCCCCCCAATAAATTGTGAGTAGGGGCTGAGCCCACCCAATAATTCACCACTCAATACAGAAAACTAATTTATACTAACAACAAAAAAAGTATTTCACCCCATTTACAAACGTTTAAAAAAACCTTTACTTATAAAAAATTTTTTCTTTTGATTTGAATCATGATTTAGTATTCATTGTGACGCCACGTAACACACAATGTTACTGTAAGCTGCTCTCGCCAAGCTCCGGTTAATTAAAATCAGATTATGCAATGTAAAGTAGTTCAGATGTATCTAAAATGCACTATGTCATCGAAAATGGTTTTTTTTCTCCTTTGGATTTTTTACTTTGCTTCTATTTTTGACTTATAACATGGTAGGAAGATACTACCATGGATACTTACCTTACATAGGTGTAGAACTCTATGGACCCATAGAGCTCGAACGCTTCCAATAATTTACATTTATATACAGTAAGTCATAGCTTCCAACTACTACGGAACATAATTAACCACTTTTTGTAAACAGTACATTTTTAAAGTATTTTTTTCAAAATAGTAACCAGTTCGCACGAGCAGAACAAACATATTGCTATATTTTAAGCCGAAAAATCATGTGAAAAAAGTGGTTCATTATATTTCGTAGTAGTTGGCAGCTATGAGTAAGTTATATGTACGTGAATCAGTGGCGTAGCCAGAAATTTTTCATGGGGGGGGGTACGACTTCTGAAACTCACATATATGTATACATGTGTATGATAAGGTAGTGAGGAATATACATTTTGTATGGCAAAAAATTCCTCATGGGGTGTTATGACCCTCCTAACCCCCCCCCTCCCCCTTGGCCACGACACTGACTTGAATTTATATAGTTGTGGGGCCCGGCCCCCCAATAATTATGAAAACTTTACGCTTATGCTCACAGCTGGTTAAACCATGATTGCATTTATGTATTCTGACTGTACAGTGGATTCGTTTTATAACGAGAGACTATAGTGAAATTATATTCTATTTATTAAAAAAATACTTTTTATAGTGTATTAAGATATATGTAATGTATTTGCCTTGATTTAAAATTTATTTTCTCGGACTTATAATAATAGATTACAGCTCTGATAATAAAAAATGAAGAAATCGAATCATTCAATATATTAATCAAAAACAGCAAATTTTAATAAAACACCCTTTTTCTAGCTTAAAATAATAATCTTAATTGAGTACAGATATGTTAATTAAAAAAGCGCTGATTTTGCAAAAACGCTCATTCTATAGCTTCAATAATTATCATAATTGAGTACAGTTATATTAATCAAAAACGGACTGACACTCCTCATTTTTGATTATTATTGAGCCTAAATGGAGCTGTTGTATAATGCTCAAAAATTGAGAATTTTTCGCTCCATTGATTTTTGTCGATGAATGGAGCAAATTTTACTCAATCGGGAGAATGGCTGTTTGAAGTCAAAAATTGAGTAAAAATATACCCCGTTTGATTATTATTTTACTCAATAGATTTAAGCGTGTAAACAGGAACGAATTATGGGCTTTCCCGCATTCAATGAAATACGCTTTGTTTTTGTCATGTTTATTTTCTCTCAGCTTCTTAGGAATGCTTACAGTGTTTCGCGTATCAATTCTGAAGGTCATACCACCCGCACGTAATGCTCGGTAAATAACATAAGGGAAAGGATATTTAACCCTTTAAGGAGCACGGGACATAGGCGTCCTATGAATGGTGACTTCAAAAATCATTCTGTAAGTTAGTGAATACGGATAATTTATAAATAACATTCTTTCCATGTTATTGTGACATCAATATCTTAATAGTGTCCAAAAAATAATAAATTAATAAATTATTGTTTATAAATAGGTCGTAATTTTTCTTATAAAACATCTCCAATTGGGTATGTGTGTTGCATTGTGGGATTACGGCCTATTAGCTACACCTGGGTGGCCGTAGGGAGGGGGGGGTCTTTATGAGGAGTCCTAATCAGAATCGTTTCGGAGGAAATCATGTGAAACTCCGAACGGTCGGGTCAACGGACGAAACCTCGTTTAGAACCAGGCACCTTCTGTCTCCCAGTTCAAAGCGCTATACGCTCCGCCACGTGTGGGGATCAAATTGCGTATACTAACGCAGGGTTGCTATTGCTATCCTCACTGAAAGGCTTAAAATCTACATTCATATTTCGAATGTGTTATTACTTAATGTTTTCCATCCCCTTTCCGCTTAGCATTTTCTTTGTAATATTTAAACTTCCCCTACAAACAGCATTCTGCAGCGGTCACCGGTAAACAGATTGCGGCCCAATTTCGCATCGGGGAATTTTGTAGAATGTTCAGTTAACAAAAACGTCCACTGGATAGCACTTTGCCGGGTGAAATCAGCTCCAATGTTACCCAAATGTGTGAATCAATGCCCAAAATCAATGTTTGTCTATTTCGAATGAGCCAATTTCCACCATTCAATTTGGCGTTGTTTCAAAACGCCACCTAGTGGCCATTTTTTGAACTAATTTTTTTTTTTTTAATTCCTTGACCGCATATCATGTATAGCCAATAGCGCCCGTTTTGCTATAGAGCCACGGCCCAATTAAGACTAACAGAGGCCCCAAGCATGGATGAATTTGGGGGGGGGGCATCTATAAAATTTGCTTTATTTTTCATAAACGTTTGATATAAGAAAGAATATATCGGAACAACATTTGAAAGGGTGGGCCCTTTCGAACCGGGGGCCCGGGGCAAAGTCCCGATTGGCCCACGGGATGCTAAGGTCCTGTGTAGAGATCCGTTCACAGGGGAAGTTTAATGATAACCACCCTGTATATTGAACTGTAAAAACATCGTCCTTGATACTAACTTCTACATGCTCACAAAAGCACCCGCCAGCAAAGTTTGGTTGGACAGTTTCCATAAAAGGAAAGACTTTCTCGCATTTTCAATCATTTTATTCCCGAATTCTTTGTACATTCCAAAATGAATATAAATGTATTTCCCACAAAGTTTTCTTACCCACTAGTGCAGAAATACGTGTCAACTCTGTTTTAATAAAAATTCAGTTCAAAAGGAAAAAGAAATGTTTTGATTGCTTGGCAAAAAAAAACAAAAAAAAACAGTTTTCCGAGACATTCCAGAAGAAATACTCCCTCGGTAATAAACGTGGAAAATAATTTTTCATATTGCGCATCGACTTATCGCAACAAGTCTTACAAGATTTGAGTTTCCGTTTGACAGGACTATTTTTTAAGGCGGAGTGTGATTCCACAAAAAAGTGGTGCGCAAGATTTAGACATGCGAAAACAATTTTCAAAATATGTTTATTTTTTTGGGTAGCAATGGACACGTTATCTGTCTGTGTACCGCTTTAAAAGAAAAACTCTTATCAGATGTAGCTCATTTTGATTTTAGAAAGATGAAAAAGTAAAGAATTTAACCTTTTGCAAATGGAATTGACATCCAACCACAATTTTATTTTAATTTTTTTTTCATATTATGTCTTCTCATGCTTTAGTTAAAGGGTGTTAGTCATTTAAATGGGTGGGTGGTGGGGGGAGGGGAAATAATACAATTTTCATTGTGAGAACCCAACTGTGAACATGGGTTATTTCTGACTCTACTTTTATATTGGTTTCAAAAATGGAATAGACTGGTGGGTAGTTTAAAGAATAAGTTAAGTATTAAAAATAAAAGATTAATTTTTAAATTTTAGTAAAGTTTGAAGGGAGAGGGGGAAAAATCATGAAGATAGATTTTTTTCTTTTATCTCCAGTAATATACACAGAGAAGTCTAATTTTATTCATACAGATGTTTGAATTTTTATCATTATTATGAACCGTGTTAAAAAAAGGTATTTTTCAATGTATCACCATTTCCCCCATACTACCATTTCCACCCTAACACGTAAGCAATAACACGTAAATAAATAACACGTAAGCATTTAATATTCTCTAACTATTGGAAAGACGAGATTTAGCGAACTGATAACAGGAATATATTAATTAGGGTGCAACATATTGGACATAACATGTCACGAAAACAAGTTTTTGAAAATATTCTCCGCTTGCCTATTCATTTATGCAGAAATTAAATGCATGATTCAAAACTATTTTATTTTCAAATAAATCAACTCTCTCCAGAAGTCATTGCGGGCACCCGTGATCAAGAGCTTATGGAATTTCACTGTAAAGACATAAACTTTATTAGCAAGGCAGGAACCGACGAATGAGTCTAGACTTAATTTGTGAGAAAGCTTTTTTTTTCCCGAACTGTCTAAAATGAAAAATAAAGGCATTCATTAACTAACATTACAACTTTGGCATGTTCACGTTTCAAAACTTTTGTGAGATAGAGATAGTTAGACCCGATAAATTAATTTAAACGCATTACTTATTTATGCAACTTTCTCAATTATCCTGTTAGCGTTGAGATGTGACAGGCTAAATTAAAAAACTAAAACTCTTCAGAAATACTTTTTCCGGAATGAATTTAAAATAGTCTTCATCTTTTCGAAAGTTTGGTTAAAATTGCATACGTGTTCTTTTGACGAAGTGTGATTTTTTTAACCCTTTTGAGCAGGGCGTATCATTTCGGGAACGTCTCAAATTCATGCAGTTTCGCCGTCAGTCGCAAAATATTTGTAAACGTTATTGAATTTTTTTACTATTAATTCACCAGTGTTAAATCTCAGTTTCACAAAATAAAGGGTGTGTCACAATTCCCTCCCGGGTTTGTGGAGGCCTTATAAAAAATAATATATTACTTATGTCTATTTTACTTACATTACTTATGTGTGATACAGCAACAAACTCACGGACATTCCAAATTTCATCCGTTATCAACTTCGTAGTTTCGGCTATATATGGCAACAAATATGTCTTGCTCAGTATGAATATTTTATATGTACGCTTGGTACAAATATTTTAAGGAACAACTATTTGTTAATAGATTTTAAAAAATAAAGGAGGGGGAGTCGAAGAAAAGTCCCTTCCTTTTAAACATTCTGTTCACAAGCTTAATGATAAATCCGTGATTTTGTTTTATTTTTTGAGGAAGAAAGCATTGATCAGCAACTTGTTAACCCTTTAACTCTCGGTGTCCTCTCTGTGAGGACGCAACTCTGACATTTCGGCTGTTTTGATTGACAAAGAATACATTTCATTTCAATTAAATACTTAAGGACGTCTAGATCGACTGCCCAACGTCGACAAAAGTGCACTGGGCGATTCGATCGACCGCCATCTTGCTAGTAATTATATCGTGCGATGGCAACGGCTGCATTTGTTTTCGACTGGGAAATGATTAAGCTCCAAAATGTTAAACTTTGCCCTTCATGAAAATATAATATAAATATCATATAAAAAGTCCCTTTTTTTTAGTGCCCCATCGTAACAGAATGAAAAGTCGTGTTTCTTGAAACGCGTTCATAATATTCACAAAACATTAATTGCTTTCCCATTCGATTCTATTGTTTTATAACAGTTCCTTTTTTTCAACAATCGAGAAGAGAGCCATGCAAACAATCCAACTGCACGCCCGAGATTCCGGCATGGTTGACAACACTGTAAAGGGGTCCATTTTCAACAAATGATTTCAGTCTCTATTAGACCTGGATGGAAAGATGTGCTTATTTTCAGCGTGCTGTTATATCTTATTCTATACCTGTTTGGTGTGTTTTCTATACCCATGTTTATACCCCCTACCTGGACCTTTGCGGTTGGGGTCCAGCGGCGAAGTTGGAGGAGTCTCCGGAAGTCAGTGAATATTCAGAGGACAGCGACACAGAATATTGCGGATCCACCTACACGACAGCACACAGTTCAGTCACCACACTCACAGACGAAACAACACCGGCTACACCTTCCCCCGTTTTCTCCGGATACGTTCATTACATAACCATAACGCCCCCATCCTCACCCCCCACTGTACCCCCAACACTCTCGTCCTCACCTGACACCACGAGTTCATCCAGCAGCACACCCGTCTCAACCACTGCTGCACCACCGCCATCGCCCAATCATCGACGCAGGAAAAGACTGAAACGTACCTGTCAATTCCTCGCCCGCCTTTGCTGTTGCACCCGACCCGTCCCAGAATAACCCGAATTCCTCTAAACACCCCTGTCTTTTAAAATCTTCAAAGAGTCATTTTCACTCGCAATAGTCGCCCATTCACGCACTTCACCACCTGACAACATCCGACCCATAACAGACCCCATTCTGGTGGACTTCCTCCTCTGTAGCCACACTATCTCATCAAGAAATGACAACAGCAGCAACGTGCAGCGTATGGATTCGTCCGAAAAGAGACTGCCAGCACAGAAAGCCGATGACTATTACAGCTGAAACTTTTCTAAGAATGACGTTTATCGACGAACAAGCTGGGAGCGCCTGACAAAAGAGCTGCCATCTTACTTTTGAAGCGAAGTGCAAGCATTATCTTCGAATTCCAGGCTGTGAGATGAGCAGTCATCGAGAGAACTCTTTCTAACTTACAAGCTGCTTATGAGTCATGGAACTCGAGAATCAACAACCGTGTCATCTTCCCGTTCTGATGAGATGTCTTCTTTCGAAAAATCCACTCATAGAATGATGTCAAGAACACTCTCGTGAGTCACCGTCCCAGGAGAAAGCGAGACAAGAACTGAAACGGTCTCAGAACCATTTCTCTGATCGAGGCTCATAAGTTCCTACAAGTGTCTGCACCATGATCATCAGTTTATGAAACCGAGTGCAGTTTTGAAACCAACTATCTTCGAATTCCAGCCTTTGTAGCGAGTAGTCTTTCAGAACGATTTCTACTTTACAAGCTGCTCAAGAGTCACGGAATTTTGAGCTTCATGTCAACAGCCGTTGGGTCTCGAGTTCCGATGCGATGCCGGTTTTACGGAAAATGCACTGTTAGAATGACGTCAAGAACTCTCGGGAGTCACCGTTTTAGGAGAAAGTGAGACAAGAACTGCGACGGTCTCGTAACCATTTCTCTGATCAAGGCTAATAAGTTCCTACAAGTGTCTGAACCATGATCTTCAGTTTCTGAAACCAAGTGCAGTTTTGAAACCGACTATCTTCGAATTCCAGCCTTTGTAGCGAGCAGTTTTCCAGAAGGACTTCTGCTTTGCCAGCTGCTCAAGAGTCACGGAACTTTGAGCTTCATGTCAACAGCCGTTGGGTCCTCGAGTTCCGACGCGATGACCGTTTTTACGGAAAATCCACTGTTAGAATGGCGTCAAGAACTCTCGGGAGTCACCGTCTTGGGAACGAGTGAGACAGACTCTGCAACAAGTTTCAGAAGTATTACTTCTAAGCCATCGAACAAGTGCTTCATCTGTCGAACGTTTGTGTGATCATCCCACGCCATTTCGAGGCCAGTACGTTTCTCCGAGTATCTGCACCCACAGCGATGGCAAAGCCTTCGAAAATGTCTGGCATCCCCAGTTGTAGAGCATGTGACACAAACATAAATAAGTCTCAGAACGTCTTCTCACGAGCAGTCCATAAGTGTTCACTGAAGAACCGACTCTTCTCGTCTCAACGTTCGACTGAAGACGAGTTCTCACGCCGTCAACTGATAGAGGACGATGAAAATCGGACATCCACCCACCTTGATAACTTTTCAATGTACTTCCGAGTGCCTTGTGAGTCCATCTACCATCGCTGAATTTCTGTTATCCGGACGCAATTTTTTGTTGCCTCAGAAAACAAAGGTTCATTCTCTGTAAAATAGCTGTTCATTAAACAATAGGAAATAATAAACCACATTATTCATGCCAATGACCGTGTCCGAGTCTCTCTCTGTTTCTCTTTAAACTTTCTTCTCTTTGTAAAGAACAAAACTACGTTTACCCTTAAGCGTCGTATGTAAAGAAGAATATCTGTACTTCTCCTAGTGCGGCTATTAAACCGTCCAAGAACTTTTTAAGTTCACTCTAACCGAAGTCAAGGTTCACTCAAATCGAAAAATGCTACGTACATTTCTAATGTATGCGAATCGGGACTCAGGAAATGCGTTCACTGTAGCCGAACGTTCACTCTATCCGGGTTCACTCCATCCGGAGTGGACTGTACTGTCTACTATGCATACAAACAAATATTTTCTTTTCAGTTCCAGCACCGGAGTACATTTAATTGAACTGAAACACATAAGCCGACACTCCCATCCATTTTATCATGGATAAATGACTTATTTTCCTTTGAGAAATATGGGAGAAGTTTTTTATTATTTCACCCACCACTTAGTCAAAGTACTCTATTTTATGGCTTCTTCCTCTACGTGACGATCGCTGAATTTGGAAAATTCTTTTACAAGTCTGATATTTTGGAAACCCCTTCTTCGAAATACTAATGGAGGGCTTATCCTAAAAATTTCAATGTCTTCCTTCCCGAGATGCAGTTCTGTCACGTTTTGCCCCGATCGATGGCCATTTTTCTGACGTTCCTCCGAGAGGCCGACGATCAAGCTAATGCATTATCATCTGCATTTTTGAAGTTCTGCCGAAAAAGAAGCGATTAAAAGTGCTTTGACACGGGATGGGAATCATGACTGAGGTTACTTTTGGTAAATTAATTTATGGAACTATCCAGCGGTTCTCAACCTTTTAATGTCGCCCCCCCCCAACAAAGGCTAACTTACGGTGGCGCCCCCCCTCACATTTTTCAGCATACATTCAGTTTTTTAATCTTGAACAATGAACATTGAGTCGAACATTCTACGAAATAATGTTATCAGTCAACTATGAATGAACATTTTAAGCGAAGATGGTTATATTTTTGTGCAAAAATGAGAATAAATAAGATGATTTTTTAAAAACATGCATCACTAATTGCTCTTTGGTTTTTCTCGCCCCCCCCCCTGAAAATGCACAGCACCCCCTTTGCGGGTGCGCGCCCCACAGGTTGAGAAACGCTCGACTATACCCATCCATCTTTCCTGAATATATTTATATATACAGGGTTCTCCATCTAAAAGAGTATCCCGTTGGCTTTGCTTATGACTCTTCCATTGGACGGATGTCGCAACTATTCTAACGCTGAAGTAAAATTGTTAACCCTTTATCTTACGACGGTACTTAGAAGTACCGTTTATTTAAAATTGTAAAAAGAAAAGAAAGAAAAATCTATTCATTGTAACCATGCCTTTAGAAAATCACTACCCAATACTTCATTGAATCGGTTTCCATCGCGATTGCGTGTTCTATAAGAGTAGATTGTTTGAAATAGACAGCTTTCCCTTTCTATTCATGTCGTGTCCCTTCCTCCCCCAAGTAAGAGCACGAGTGAATTTTCAGACGTCTGTTTTATGATTAAAGGATATAAGATATTCTAAAAGTGTGTCCATCCAAGTATGTTTTTGTTTTTGTGAGATTATGGCAACGCTACTCTTGGGCGATCTACCGAGGATGGGGAGGTGCCTTGGCAGGAGGACTTTCTAAAGGGGTATGACGGGATCTTCCAGGTATGACGGGACTTCCTTCAGATGGGTGGGTCCTCTAGACTCTTTTTGAGAAAGACTCGTTCGTTGTTCATAAAAACCACTCATCCAACGTATATAGCTTATCCTCATTTAATTTTCCCGCCATTTTCTTTTTTATTATACATGAATCAGTATGGATCCTTCATTGCTAAACTATAACAAGACAGAACAAATAGATATTAGGCGATATTCTTGGCAATTCCTAATTCCGTAGATAAAGGGTTAAGTGTGCGAAACAATTTAATACACTGTCGGACTTTTATCCGCGCACATGCTACCATGCTACTCAACTGAGTAGCATGGCAAACGCACCATGCTACTCAACTGAGATCGATTTAGTTTTGAAAAAAAATAAATAAACATAACTTAATTCCACTTTTTTACACTATCATCCTAATATTAATCCTCACCCTGTTAGATTTTTTTTTTTTTTTTTTGTGAGGTTATCTCAAAGATAATGTTACGAATTTTCGGGACCAGGCAACCTGCAGTTCTGGGGTTTAAAATAGTTTAAAATGCGTGCTCTACGCGTCCAATAGCTAAATTTTGCAATTGTGTTGCATCCAAATGGGTTAAAAAGAAAGCGAGATAGGGAGTTTTATGTTACTCCATTGGTTTCTATAGCGTTTTCTTGAAATCTCGACAAATATCGGTCGTAGGTCTTCGCTAACCTCACTTTTGGGGACTTATTTTGGGCGCTCAGTTGGGTGATATTTCGCCAAAAACTAGCCAAGCTGGGCGACATTTCGGACGTTAGGCGCGATTTTTCCAATGGGGCCATTAAATTTTGTTTTCCTGCAATAGCCTTACACAATAGCCTATTATGACTCTTCCATCACGCAATCGAAATCGAGCTTGCTCTACCACATTCCACGGATGGTTCTCTCAAACCTTCCACGGTGTTCTTCGTAGACTATAAAAGCGGTGGGTTCCCCCAGTTTGAGTCAATCTTCCTGTAGCCTGCGATCGAAGCAGGTGCCGTTCTACCGAAGCCTAAGGCTGTGTATGGACGCTATAGTAGCGATATTTTCGCTTGTTTATGCAGATTTTCTTTTTAAGTGCTGCGTGTCCATTCTTCATCGCTGAGTCTTGAGGGGCTGTGGACGATTTCCTTCGTACATTTCCACTGAATTTTCGCCTGTGGAAGTGTTTTATTTCGTGTGAGAAATACAATATTTATCTCAATACTACACATACCTCTTACCCAAATTTTATCGTCCAATAACAATTTATGATATTCCACTCTCACGTATCTTCTCTAGGGGGCTAACGTTCTAAGATTCCCCTTGGTGAAATTCATGACTTTTCATGCATTCCATAGAACGGCGACTCTCCAGCCATATTTATAGTCCGCATAATCAAAGGCCACTTAACTCGTGTAACAAGAAACTGACTTTGCTAATGATCTCCCTCCTGTACTACGAAGGAGCTGATAAGTTCGTGCCCAAACTCCGGGATGTCACACGGATGTCGAGTGACATTCGAGATGTCGCTCGAGACATGTCCCAGCAGCACACAGGCATCGATATTGATTGTTGACGGATACAGAAGAGTTATTTTATGCACAGAGAAGAGAAATATGTGCATTTACCAATGGCAAGCCTTGAGTGAAACATTCATACCTGTCACGTGACGAGTGAACGGTAGGGGGTGGACTGCTTCGATGTTCACTACAGTTGAATGGAGGAATTTTTAAGTTAGGAATGATAAATAATAAAGCAGAGTGTAAAAAAATCATGATTTTTTAATTTCTTTTATTTACATCTGATTTTTAAAATTAAAGTCCTATTTTTAAAAAGCAATTAGATTAATGATTAAATAAATTTAACTACTTTACATAAAGAGAATTGACCACTGGTCAATATCTAGTCAGTGATGGTATAAATTTGTCAATAAAATATTTCTTTGGTATGCAAATAAAATAATTTTGTCCCAAATAGATGATTTTGAAAGCATGGTAAAATTTGACAGATTATATGGTGACTTGATTTGCAAATTTAAAATCAAAGATTTCAAAATTAAAAGTTAACGAAAATGTTAATCCCATGCGATAACAATAATATAGTATTATGCACACCCTCTCTCAGCTTGTGGGCCACAGAAATTTAAATGTACAGTATCAAGGGCCGATCAAGTAGTGTATACTTTCAAGTAATAGAGTGTTACGAGGATTTTCGGGGCAACCCGCTGTTCTGGGGTTTAAAATAGGTTAAAATTACTAGAACTCGTGATAGTTCACTAGAACTCGTGATAGGGATTTTTGGGTTTGCCCCATTGATTAATAGAGCGTTTTCTAGAAATCGGGAGAAATATGGGTCCTAGGCCTTCGCCAACCTCACTTTTGGGTGCTTATTTGGGCCCCGAATTGGACGATTTTTGACCCAAAAGTCGGCAAGCTTGGCGACATTTCGGATATTGGGTGCGATTTTCTCAATGGGGCTCGTAAAGGTGTTTTTCTGCATTAAAATCACATAATAGCCTCATGATTCAGCTGTATTTCTATGACGTAACCCAAATTCGCGCTTTAATGGGAACTTTCCGGAAATATCTAATATCTTCTGCGTCATCTGTAAAAGGACTGCCTCGGCCTAGTCAGTGTTGCTTCTGCTTGTGCTGAGAGCAGATGCTATAGGAGCGGTATTATCGCTCGTTTTAAAAGGCATTTTTTAAAAAGTGATTTGTGTCAATTCTTCGTTGCTGAGTCTTGAGGGACTGTTTACGATATCCCTCGTATATTTCCACTGAATTTTATGCCCGTGGAAGTGTTTTATTTTGTGCGGAAAATACAGCATGTGTGAACGCTTTTGTACCAAGCGGGCTCTTAAAAGCATGTTACTAGCTGATGGTGCTTGTGAATTGTGTACAGCGGATGGTTCGACGAAGTTCTAGAAGCCATAAAGTTGTGTTCCATCCTGGCCAGTGGACTCTTGACTAGAACTTTCTACACCTACTGGACTTCAGAACGACGAACCCAGGAAACTAGCAGAGTTTTCTGCTACAATAGTTTTAACCCATTTATGCCTAGCGTCCCTTTTTTGGGACGGCATTATCGCTATCAGTCGAAAACGTTATTTATTTTTCCTAGCCTTTATTCACGAGTATTGAACCTCAACTCCACAAAATATTTTGACATGACCTAGTAGGATGTTGACACTTCAATTTTTATACATAAAGATTTTAACAGAAATCATCTTTTGTTCAAGAAGTTGACATCAGAAATTTATCTATTACTGCTGATATTAGCGAAAATCGAAGAAAGTCGCAAAAATATCTAGGCACAAATGGGTTAAAAACAAATATATTAAAGACTAATGGATGAATGTGATGGCAATGATGATTCCGCAAGAGCGGTTATGTCGACAACAACTACGAGCGGTTATGTCGACAGTTTACGAGCGGTTATATCGACAACAATCTTTGATTGATTTATAACTAAAGAAAAAAATTATTATGTGGATAGTTTTTTTTTTGTTGGGGGGGGGGGAGTTGTAAAATGGTATGTTACATTGTTTATAAAAAAAAAAGAAAAACTGTTCACCTAATTCCATTTTTTTTTGTGTGCTGTTCCGACCCATCGAACTGATTGCGGACCTGACATGAATGATCACAAGACTGTGGAATCACCCATTCATGCAATAAAAGTTCTCGAAAATAGGATATGGCATATATTGATAAAACTCGATTACCAAATTATTATAATTAATACTGAATATTTTCAGGTATTATGCTTACGGCACATGGAAACAAATCTGAAGTAACTAAATTTTCACAATTAATTCCTGATTCACAGCATTTTTTTTTTTTTTCGGAAAGTCACATTTTACAAAAATCTTCAAAATTTTAAGAATTTTTCTGGAAGATTCAAAGCACAGTCTTAATCGAATTTATCCTACTATATAGTTACGCTGATCCCTAACTCACCGAGTCACCGATTCTGTAACAATTTCGGACAACCACTC